>JACSYO010001924.1:3132500-3480000 GCA_016806645.1 Ophiodon elongatus | reverse complement strand
TAGGTTGAACTATACTGAATAAACAAAAAATCCATATGGAGATGGCTGTAAAACTCAAGGTCAAATCTTTGTAATAGTTTCCTCATCTTACACTTATCCCTGCATACAAGTCATATATAGTACACTGAGTAATAGTTCTGTTTGCATGTCAGTCATTTGCTTTATTTGAGATACCATCTAAAATCAGCTTTTTCTGTGAATACAGTACACTGTGTTCTCTATCTTCACACTTTTAGCAATACCCTATTTTCTCTATATAAGGTGGGGTCGTGCCTGTGGGTGTAAGGTAACGTGAGTCATACACCAAGGAGCAGAAGGTGATTAGCAGAGATTTATGTGCATCATCAAGAGGACCATAGCAAATGTATCACTTGCATTCAGTCCCCATTGCATCTCCCTCTCTGCCCTAAATTTCAGGCATGGTTGTCGATGCAGTGCATGCATATACAGGGTTTTTAACTGAATCTATAAGAGCACTTACACATGTCCCTCCCCTGGGCACGAGCTGGAGAGTTCTGGACATCATAGTTCAACTACCTTTAGTGGGCCCCTTTACAGTTCTGAGTAGGTGGCTGGACTGGACTTTCCCCGAGTTGTGGGAATGATCTGTGTTATGTTTTTTTTTCATTCTCCCAGTCTGTGTCTCTATTATCCTCATCCCCACCTCTCTCCATCTCATTATTTGGCGATGATGTGTTACATATTTTTTTATATACGTATCCTGTCAACACTTTGAGTTACTCTGTTGAACTTTCTGTGCTGAACTGTGTTGAATATGGGATTAGAAAAAGAAAGACCAATACTTTAAATGTTGATAGGCTAAGGCCTATTTAGGGTGCAGTTGTTCCCTAATCTTTAATTAATGGGACCACTTGTTGACAAGTCTACACTTAAACTGTAAGACAACAAACACTATAGAAGCCATAATGTGCAAGTAGTTAGATGATTAAACTTTGACTTGACTTTTTTGTTTGATTTAATATACAGTGCAGTCTTCCAATAAACTAGTCAATTAGTCTCAAAGACTAGTGATTACCCCTCTGCTCACCCGTCCTGTTTCCAAGCGTGTCGGAGAACTATGGTGGCCTTCAAGTAATGTAAAAATGTGAATGGCCCTCTCTAGAGCAAATGCTTGGTTTGTCCGATCTGGGCTACTCTAGAAACATGGCGGTGCAACATGGCGGGCTCCATATAGAGGACCCGCTCCCTATGCTCGTATTAAGTTAACGAAAACACAGTTATAGTTTCAAGTGGTTATACAGTCAGGAAAATATTTGGAATATTCTGTTCCTTTTCTGCTAATAGATCCCCCTAAATCCTACACACTGGCCTTTTAAGTTACCAGAAGATGTATTTCTGTTTTTTTTGGCAAAGGCTCCTCCTCCCACCTAAACTCCTGCACCAAGCTAGCAGGTCCAAACAAAATTGATCATCCCTCCATCCAACTCCTGGCAAGCAGACAAGCAGACCCCTAGCCCCTGGTATTAATAACTGTAATGCAATTACAGAATTTCAAGTTGTAATCCCTTACATTACTCATTACTGAAAAAAAAGTAATCACAGTACTGTACTTACACTACATTAGTGTCAGACATCTCAATATGTCACAGAATGAACTGAAACAAATGCCTGCCTGGAAGGTGGAACAATATATATATATATATATATATATAAACATGCAATTCGGAAAATGTTTGGCAGTCACATCAAAATATAAGTAATTTGTAGTTAATGGTCTTCAACATGCAAAGCACTGGTGTGGTCCCATTAAACATCCAAATGCACACTTACTGTACACACACATGCATGTGCAGACAGAGGAGGGTTGGTTGCCAGGCTTAAAGACTGACTTAATACAACTATGCAGAGAGAGACGCAGCTTGTGTTTCGTGTGTGTATGTAACGCATGTGTGTGTATGCCTGCTTGGTATTCATGGGGTGGCAGGCAAGCCTAGAGCAGGGAGCCCAGCGCGGGGACAAATGGGACAGAATTGAAAGGATTCCAGCTAGGCCATACAAACTAGATCCAGCCAGCTGGAAAAAAAAAAAAGGGCCAAGAGAATTGTTGCAGGAAAAGGAGGTGGCCCCCAGTCGGACACTGGTGGCTCCCCATTTGCTGTGCTCTTAATGCTTCACGCAGGCTAGAGGGCAAACATGAGCACCCACGTTTACTCATTCACTTAGGCGCTCAGACACACACTTAGCCACACACAGAATAACACACAAGTTCTATTGCCATGTATTACCTCGAACCTATGGCCTTTTTAAATCGCAGTCTGTTTTTATAAAGCCACAGTGGCCTGTCAAGGAAAACTGTTAAGTCTCCAGTGCACAACTACTGTGTCAGCGTAGCCACCGTCACCCTCACACCTCCACATACCCCCCCTCCCAGATGAATTCTCCGACACCTTTTTTTGTTATTTCCATACATATTAACCTCACTATCTTACTGCAAAGCAAAAAGTGCACAAATAAAGTGCACAAATAAAGTGCAAATACCTCGCTTGACCTACTGTTATGACTTACACTCCATGTGCGAAGTCGAGAACAAAGAAGTAACTCTGTTTTTTGCCGAGTACGAATATTATATAGAGTTGTTATTAAAGGAATTATTGTGACTGTGTGGTTTTACACTGGGATATTATCCCAAACCATTTTGTGGTTGCTCTCTCTCTCACTTCGAGAGCTGCAGACTACAGAGTCTGCACTATATGTTGCAATACGTCATAGGGTAGGACCCGGGTCATAACACATATACTGTACAGACGCACACACATCACCACACCGTGTGCAGGTATCAGGTTTTTAGAAGTCCTGTAAGGAGCCTAGATGTGCGGCCCACCCTGTGACAATACCAGCAGCGCGTGTAAGAGTGAAAGGCAGCTATTGATAGTTATGTGGGGCAGCAAAAGGATAGATTCTGTTTTAACACATTCCTGCACTTATTGAGATGGAGCGTGAACGTGAGTCGAAGGGAAGTGGTTATGGTTATGGATATTGGGGGAGCCTTGGGTTGGATTATGTTGAGTAGACACAATTAAGCGAAAATTGGAAAATATCCAGTAAAAGAGGCTGATCTTATTGGGCCCCTGTGCAAAGGGTAGCCTCCAATGTTAAGTGAGGTTTTCTCCCTCTGAATGCTGCCCTGTTGAATTCATATTTTAAAGTTTCTCCCTCAACCGTGCTTGAGAGGCCCCAGGCTGCTGTTTATTGACATGGCCATAAAAATGATATGGCTCATATGACCTAGAGGGGAACTTTATATCTTCTACTTGCCAAAGATGAGTCGACTTTAAATCATAACACACAGAAGCATGCGCTCACTCACACCTTCATGCACTCACTCATTCATTCACTCACTCAGTTGCTCACTGAGAGCTTTATAGTCTTCTTATGAGAAAATAGTAGTCGTGGTCCAGATTAGAGCAGTTTATATGCAGGTCTACCTTATCCGCTTGTTGGTTTTACCCCAGCTTCTCATTACGGTCTTATGGAGGAATGATAATAGCAGCCTGGGCCTGTAGATAATGGAAACAAGGGCCAGTGGCATGACTGGAAGGTTTCCATTCACCACGGCGGCACCTCAAAGACTGCAGTTACTTACTGTACATTGCAATAACTTTTTTCTTTTACTCTATCCCACAATAAAATAGAATAGGATTATCATTGTTGTGAAAACAAAATGTTCCTTATTTTACTTTCCCTATCCCATCTCTGCAACCTTGTGTTTTATATGGTACAACATGATAATATAAAGTAAACTATGTCTACCACCAGACATTTCTACCATACCATTAATACTGTTTTAGGCTATTGTGGGCAATTTAGAAAATAAACAGTTGATCAATATGTTTTCCAGAAACTGTAAATAAATGAATATACATGGTAAGGAAATTGAAGATGTTGAATAAACATATTCATATATTAAAATATTAAAATAAAAGACCACTTAACAGTTGTACTTAAATCTAATCGACATAAAGATTACAAGCATTGTAAATAGCTAAGTGAAAGACATGACATGCCCTAACACATAGATCAAGTGCATGCACTGTTTTTTTTACTTCACTCATCTGTTAATGTATGTTAGTTCTTCCCCCGATTATTTAAGTGAGGAAGACCAGAAGAAACAGAGTAACCAGATGTTTGTCTGATTTATTGACAACTTTCAGGCAATAACATAGCTGAATGCTAATATTTTACCAGTTATCATTGTGACAGTTCAAGGACATTGTATTTCTGCAGTTTTAACGTAGATCACTTTCATATTTCATCATTGCGTTGATATGTAATGTGATGTGTAATTGATTTAACATGTTAGATTTTGTACTTGAGATACATTCTGACATCAGCTGCTGAGCCCATCTCTGGAGGTCACCTTATATAAAAGGATTAGCTACACAGCCTCAAGCCTTTACATAGGGTTTCTGTTTCTAATATTTGAGACTCTTAGCAGAATGGAGCTGACACAAAATGCGCTCATGGCCAATCTATACGCTTAACCCATCTTTCTAAGTTGGGTGCGCCTTTGGCACTGTGTCTAACCCTCAAGTTGACTGACTGACTTACTCAGCAGTCCATTAGCTAATGATGGGGGGAGGAGGGGGGAGGGAGGGGTGTGCAGCCTCTCTTCTCCTCAGCCACTCGTGTCCGTATTTTCCAGCTCCTCTTCCCTCTTTTAGTGTTGGCCTTGCTGCTGATAATACGCTGCAGCCCTCAACGCCACAAACAAAATCCTGCATTTCTCCTCCTCTGTATGAAAAATGCAGTTGTAAAAGTGAGCAATCGCCTTGCTGATTGATTGCTGGGCCAATACATTTGGATCTGAACATAAAGCAGTGGTCCTTGGTATATTATTTGTCTCTGTAAGCCATGACTGGGGATTAGTGGAATCATAGAATTATATAAATGATGTCATTTCTCAGATACGAAGTTGATTATAAGATGATGAAACATTCACAGGGGGTGGGGGGGACTAAATGATGTGGGGCCAGATTGGGCTTCTCAGATTCACTGTTTCACACAGGAGGTAGAGAGACGAAAAGAAAAAGATAGAGGGTTGACAAGTGTACAAATGCGTTGATGTTGTTGTTTATGAGACTAATAAATATCAAAGCCTTTCTCATACTGGTCACAGTCAGTCACTGGATGAACCAAAATCTGAATTTGATTTGAGCAATAAATTTAAATTGTGACCAAGAAAATGCCATGACGTGACGCAGAGTTTGTGCCTCTTGTCTGTTATCTAGTAAATCAGGACACTTCATTATGTAATATTGCTTCTGTCCACTTTAAGGAGTTTCAGAAAAGAAAAAAAAAATCTCTGGGATTGTTTTTGACCATTTGGTTCTAGATAATGGTTCATCTAGATCAAATGTGGTGTTCTTAACAAAACATTAAACCTTTCAATGCATTGCGTCAGCACCCCTGACCACATGGTCTTTTTCCTCTTCTGTAAGCCCTCCTTTAATGTTTTAAATAGCCCCTGCCGGCCCTGTGCCCGTCCTATTCCCAACATCCTCACTTGATGCCTGGGTGCACACCGGCCTGGTGTTTTAGCACCTTCAAACGTGCGCTAGCTGGCATTCTAACATCATGCAGGTGCTGCTGGGAAGTTAACAAAAATCTGTGTTATGATTTTCGTGGTAATTGCGGGTTCACTGGAAGGCTTCAAATGGACACGTGGACTCTCGAAGTTTCTATCCGCCAGCTCATTTTCTTTCTTCTTCTGCGCGTATGATCCACCATAACGTAGACACAGACGAGATGAACTCACTTGAACTTCCTCTGTCTCTGTCTTTTTTCCCTCCATCTTTGTGGTATAACACCACTTGAATCCTCGGAGACATGTTGCCACATTTTGCGTCTGTAATTCTCGTAAATTACAAAGATGGCCGAACGTTGTAAACAAACTCCAAAGTAAGACCCATATTTAGAAGGGCCTCTCATTTTTAGATCATCTGTGAGTGATTTAATCAGGGTAAACAAGCCCCAATGTGGAGGGTGAAATTCAATGTTCTCTTTCCTGATTGGAATCTCAAGGACTTTTCCCCGTGATATACGAGGGACTGAGTCTCTCTTTAATTAGCAGTGACATCATTTGGATAAGAGGGTGAGAAACAGACGGGGAGGGGACTGATTGACAGAGACTGCAGAGTGAAGACTGCAGAGAAAGATGGAGACAAAGTGATTTAGAAAGAATAAAGAGAGACCTTAAATAGATAGCAAACAACAATTGGCAGGAGGGGGGAGAGAGAAAAGAAGGCAAGGGGAGGAGAGTAATGTTGTAAATCAGCTACACTCTCTCGCTTAAGGCCAAGTGGAAGGCTGTCACTTTTCGCTTACGAGTGGCTCAGGGGGCATTATGTATGCTGAATGCTTTTATAGTCTATTCAGACCATTTTAGCTTTTGATTGAAAGCTACAGCACATTAGTATCTTCAGAATACATCGTGTTTAGAACAGATCCAAACCCATTCATTAATTCTGTTGTATTTAGTGATTAATTAGTTGATTAGGAATTTGTTTGTTTTTCCAGTTCATATGACGACACATATGTCTATGATGCAGTTTTTCTTTAATTGGCCTCATAGTCACCAGCTTTTATCTTTCCGAACCAAAAGAACTGAAGTATATGTGAAAAGAATTAAGGATGGCGTTAGTTCAATTGCCCCGCGACCCTGAATCAGATAAGCGGTTATGGGTAATGGATGGATGGATGGATTAGTTCAATTGTTTACAGTGTTTACAGCTCAACATTATTAGTTAACAGTTAGTAGTTTCATAACAGTCATTCATAACTGATACTTGTGATGGCATCTGTTACTTTGTGCATCATGGATTGTATAATCTCAGTGCTTGACATAAGAATTTCTTTCGACTGCTGCTTTCTGTCCGTGACTCAAGACTCACTATCATCAACAGGTTTAATCACTACCCATGCAATTCCTATAGCTATTTATAAGAAACCCATTACAATGTATTTAAATAACCAGCTCTACACACAGCGATCTACATCATTTACAGTGTAACCCTCTCATTGTGGATAATCAGCATTTGACAGAGTCTCTGCATGCTCCACCCGAGCCACTTTAGATCTTCTGGAACCCAGGCATGTTATTATATCCAAGTAGACTGTACAGTTACCTTGCTGTCTGTATTATAGATGAAAAAGTGAAGTCTACTGTCCTCATCCTGTGCTTACCGCTGTTTGAGGTCATGATGGTCTGATTAAACTCAACACCTTAAAGCTTACATCTGTGTCTTTGTGTGGTTAAACACAAAACACAGCCTATTAGTGTTGTTGAGGGAGGAGAGAGACTTCCTTATTCCCTTAACCCACCCAGATTTTCCCAGATGGTCCAGGGTTTGAACTGGCAACTTTCCAGGCACAAGCTTGCTTCCTTAACCTCAAGGCCTCCACCACAACACTGCTAGTCCTGCAAAATTCAAGTAGTCACCTTAATGCGCAAATAAAGGGGCAATATGTTTTTATCTAGCTGAAACCTTGTTATACATATATACATAGTTATTCTTTGACGACAGTATATTGTGATAACAAACTGTTACGCGTATTATCCAGTGGTAATTGTGGCCTTTTTTGTCATTTGGATGGGACAAAAGCAGACATACCTAAAAGACTGCAGTTGAAACAGTACATCTAAGGTTGTTGAGGATTTCTTCTTATTTCAACATGAGGAAAAATGCACTTGGTGAAAATAGAAATGGAAATCCTTCTCCTCGCAAGTAGAAGGCCCTCCCTTTCAACTGAATGTTCATGTGTTGCAATTAGGAATGGAAATTGTTACTTGTAAAAACATAATTATCAAGATACTCAACGGCAAAAAGTCCAGTCATTTGAAATATAATTGATGCCTTGGGTTTTCTTTGGAGAAAACACCATAAACAACTGTGTTGCCAAAGAAGGATCTTCCTGTGCGGTGGAATTAAATAGAGAGCCCACCAGAATGTGAACCGCTATTCATGTTGCTACTTGGCTACTGATTGCATTTTTCTTCTGATTTTTTCTCCTTTAGTTAGTAACCGCAATGAAGTAAATACCAATAAAGTTAATTGTGTTTGCTCTCTTTTTTGCTCTTTCATTCCATCGCTTTTTTCAGCCTGGTAGTTAGTTACTTTACATAACTCTTCTCTGACTCTGTTGGAGAGCAGCATGTTATACTGTGCGCTTACGGGAATTTAATTTTATTCCCTAATTTTTACTGGTAAGGGAATATTTCATGCTTATGAGATGACTTGAGATGACGGTGACTGTGGTTTGGATAATGGATGTAAGCAGCAGTCCCAGGAGCTATTCCCAAGGATATGAATGAAAACAGAGACAATTTGCAATCATGAGCCTTTTGCCATTGTGAATTGATAAAATGTACACTTAAACTATACATTAACACAAATTTACATCCCTGAGATATATATATATAATAATCCTGAAGCGATTTCCTGGGATTCATTTCCAAAAGTGGCACAAGCCATTGGTCTGTAGTTCTCTGGGCCATTTAGTTCATTCACCCCTTTGATTCATAACTGTGATACATAAAAACAATCTTTAAAGATAGGTTGAAAAGTGGATATTGATTTAGGTATGGTCATATAACACAATCTCAGTATGTGACTGTTCTGATGTGTGTACCTTTGTTGCAAATGTTAAGAATTTCTGAGCTCTGCTGGAAATAATATTTAATCATTGTTCATTTTGGCAGAGCAGACAAATGTGCTTCTGTTCCTAGAGTCCTCAGTCCACAGTGCGTAGTATTAGGCGAGCAGATTGTATGTGTGTCTGCACATTTAGCACACAAACTATGTAAAAGTGGAAGAGAGGGGTCTTCACTGACCAAACAAGCCCTTTTCGTCCCACAATGCAATGTGCCTGAGGTGAATGGGGGGCTGAGAAAGTTCCCTTTGCTTTACTGGGTAATCCCTTGATAAATAAACTGGGAAGACAAGACCACCGCTGCTATCTGTAAACCAATACTCCCCTAGAGGAGGGATGGCCCTGGGCTTGGCTAGCTTTGAGCCAACGATGTGTGCATAAGGCGCAGATACACACGGCACTTTTGAGCTAAACACATTGAAATAGATCCTGGTACACACATTCATGGTCAAAATAAATGATTGAGTTTGAGTGGAATAATGTCTAATCTATTAGTATGCAAACCAGTAAAAGACACGTAGTTGTAAAAACAGTGCTCCATCCTGTGTCCGGCAGTAGAAATCAAATTTCATTGGCGAGCTCAAACACACATAGAATACATGCCTTGTAGTTCCCTGAAGTCCTCCCATGTGGACTACATGCATCCCACCAGCCTGCCCCCTCCATCAGAATCTGTCCTCAGGCAATCACATGAGGAATGCTCTGCAAAATAGCTGAAATTGTGAAGGTATAACAAGGACAAACAGGTGCTCTCCCCCCCCCGTCCCCCCCGTCTCCCTCTCCCCCCCCCCTCCCCACACACACACACAGACACACACAGACACACACACACACACACACACACACACACACACACACACACACACATGCAAAACCAAGCACTCACGCTGTGCCCAAATGGGATTTTCATTCTCACGCCATCATCAGGTCAGGAGATAATTGATTTATGGCAGAGGTTCTAGACCATGTTATTATTCAACCTGTTGTCTGATTGGCCCTCAGGAGAATGTGGTGACAAGAGCCAACCTATGAGAGCCTGTCTCCATTCCTCCAGAGGATGCATAACGAGGATATTGTTTATTTTCCCTACGATGACTTTGTGTTCTGTTTACACTGTTGTATGCTTACTGTTTGATTTGTGTCAGCGTTTTTTTGTTTTGAAATGTTGGCCTTGGTTCAATCTTTTCCGGCCTCTCCAAAAGTAGCTATGTGGTTTGGTTTGAAAAATAATGGGATAATCCAAACAGAACTGTAAGTGACCTCCTCTTGATGTTCATAATTTACACGGATGTTTACATTTCTGTCTTGGAGAATAGCAAAAAGTCATACAAAGGCAGGTGAGAAATGGCACATGAACTTTGAAAAGTTCATAATGACGGGATTAGATCCTGTCTTAATCCTCCGTTTTTCACCACTGCAGAGAAATGATAAGCTGAAGCTCTGACCTTTTTTGGATGTTTTCCAACTCCTGAAATATATGTAAAACTTCAACTACAGCCAGTATGTATGTTCCTGTTCTTTTAAACTATTTTATACTATTTGATCATCGTGTTTTTTCTGTACACTGCTTGGGTATGTTATGATATGTTTAGATTCGCTGAAGTGCATTTAGCACATGGCCCAAATGAATGAAAATAAGATTATTATAAACACACTATTTCCTTAACACTATTTCCTTTCCTTTAACAAAAAAACCCAATTACTATTATTACTAACTAGTAATGGTAAATGGACTTGTACTTGTATAGTGCCTTTCTAGTCTTCCGACTACTCAAAGCGCTTTTACACCACATGTCATTCACCCATTCACACATTTTACTTCACCATCAGGACTAACTAATCATTCAGCTTCGGGAGCAATTTGAAAGTCTTTCCCGCTCTCCCTTCTGAGCCACAGTCTTGTGCACTCCTGCCCCTTGAACAGCCTGCCAGCTTCACCACTTTCATACAAACACACACACACAGCACTGTTGACCTCCCATACGCCGTAGTCTGGAAATTATGTCATGGGACTGTAGGTTGTCTGAAATATGTGTTTTTAATCTCTGGAATTTGTGTCATAGAAATGTATTTTGCTTAATAATGAAGAGGCATATGGTTCAATTCAATCTGCCATATTGGCTAAGTACTTCATGTGGCATGTTTACATGGTAAAATTAATCAACTTTGACATTTATAGCTTCACTGCTTCTTGGAATTATCAGACTTTTACTGAGTCACATTGTTTTGTTGCTACAGACACTAGTGTACTTGCCAGTATTATTAATGCTGGATTGAGCAATATCGAAAGCTCTGGCATAATCAACAAAATATACACTTCGCCGTAGATGTTAAAATATCCTTGTTTGCCCTTTTTACCCTTACTCAGATAATCTAACTTGGCAAACCTGATTTCAATAAACAATCGTTCTAATAAATGTGTGAACACGTCATGTTGTGCACACGGTATGCTAATGAATTCAACAGTAATTATCAGCAGAAGCACTGCAGCACATGCAAAGAGCATACTGTGGCTTAGTATGTTGATAGGGCTTCATGGCCAAAACAATTGCTATGTTTTATCTTTTCTCACCTTCACAATGTAATGTGTGTGGCATTATTGCATGTGTGTGTGTGTGTGTGTGTGTGTGTGTGTGTGTGTGTGTGTGTGGCTATGGCCATGTGTGGCTGAGAGCCGCTCTACCACATGTGAGCATGTTTTATTGGTCTGGAGGGAGTTAAGGTTAATGCAATAAAACAACCTTCCCCGTGCCCAACGTCTGCCTTCAGAGAGGATTTAGGACTAAGAATGTGGTAAGAAAAAGTAGGAGAGAAAGGCCAGAGTGAAGAGTGAAGTGCAAACGGTGCAATGAAGATGAAAAATGTTCAGGTGGTTGGTTATGTGGCTAGTTATGAAAGCACCTCTTGAGCCATTGACAATTCCACTGACAATTCCACTGCCCGGGAATAGCTGTCCGTTATGTGAAATCCTCCATTTTAACTCCATTTAAAAGGCACACGAGATAACTAACCTGCCTCACCCTGGAGGGAAAGTGTATTTTTAGCAGGCTGGCAAGACACATTTTGTGATTGTTAACACAGTCACAAAATGCTTCCAGACTTACTTATGCAAACTCTTCGCAGCATGTGGACCGACACACCCCTTCAAACAACCATTTAAACACAGATGCTTGCCAGTTCCTTCCCAAATTAAGTTTATGCATCTGTTTGTGCATTCCATTGTTTCGGGCCCCCCACGGGCTGCCCTTAACACTCGCATTGCTGTGGCAGTATGTCTAACAGCGTGAGGAAGGTTTGCATATTTGCTTTGAGGCTTTTGCTAGTTGGGGATGACCGGGGCAGATCAGCAGGGTTAGTATCCTGAGTCGATCACTGTGTTGTTTAATAGGATGATGTCACAGAAAAAATGACTGAGATCTAATTCAAAACAGTGAATTATCAAAAGTATTCTTAATCAAGGAAGCAGCGTGGTCATCCATCTGTTCTTGTGGATTCTGTACAGAACGTATGAAAAAGAAATCGCGACAAATTCTCGCTGCTTCTTACTGTAAGGCTTCCTTTTATAAATCAGTGATGGATAAGTGGTGCTGCTAAATATGACTTAGTCCGGTTGGACGTCCTTACACGGTACAATGACTCATCCATCTCGACGAAGCAGCGTATATACATTGGTCACTGTACTCGGTCCAGTGTGTACAAGAGCCATTACGCTTTGTCTCTCTGGCTAATTGAGGACCACTTAATAACACTGGCCAGAGGCTTTTAAGCCAATGAGATGTCATCGATTTTACTTCTTGCGTTGGAGCACACGCCCCTTCATTCTCATGACCCCGCTGTCACCGCTGCTGGCTTTAATAGCCACTGGAGACGGTCGCCATCGTTGCCAACTGTGCGCACGTGCGTTCACCTCCGTGAGGTAGTGGAATGTTTTACATTTACTGTCAGCCCTCCTGGCAATAACTCACTCATCAGGCCATTTTCTTTCATCACATCCCTCACTTCACGCCCACCGTTTTCCCATGTTGTCCGTTACTCCGAAGCTCTCTGCTCCATAATTATTTTCGCCTCTCTTCAACCCCCAATCATTCAGCTGCAATGTAGTCATTCCTCATTTCAAATGGATGGCATCATCTCTCTAAAAAAAAAAAAGTGTTCACTTTGAATAACTTATTTTAGTTCATATGCTTTCAACTGTGCAGGTGTCAATTGGTGTTTTATGGAAGTCACCCTGCAGCTCCACCCCTGCTGTTATATGTTTTCCGGGCTTAACAGGTGTGTGTCTTGTTTGCTCTATCCTCCCCACAGGTGGACAAGGTGTGTGGTCTGTCTACTAGGGAACCTACAAGCATGCAGCCTACTAGCCCTGAGGTCACGACCTCGACCTCGACTGTGACCTCATCCTCTCTTCCTCCATCTGCCGCCCCGTCCCAACCTCTACCAGAGCAGTGGCTGGGGCAGTTGGCCCACTTGAGGAGGTGAGACAAAGCATTGAAGTGAATTGCGATTAATTCAGTCACTTTCCAAAGTGTGATACTGCCTGTTGTAAATCGGAATGCCAAAATGCAAAATATTTTTCAGCTGCAGATTTTTTTTGCTTGTTAAATTATTTAGAGTGCTAAAAGGTCAGCTAGATGAAAAGTCGATTTAACTTAAATGAACACTGGTCAGGTCTGTAGGACATAGCCTGAGGGGTTGGCCATTGTTCTGTTCACAGCTGCCATCACTTCTCTTTTCTACATATGGTTAGTTGGACCCAACACACACACCCACGCACACATAGTATGTAAATGTGGTGCCTGGCACTAAAGTCCATGCCCTCCACCTGGCCTCCGAGGCAGCCATCCTGTGCCCACAGCAGCTGGCACTGATGTGCCAGGGGAGGGGGAGTGTGGGTGAGATTAATCGTGACGGACCAACAATTTCCTGTTTACCCAGACGGCCATACCACCAACTCTGCTCACCAGCCGGGCCTGAGCTTAAATAGCACCACAGACGGAAACACACACACTCGCTGCATTGCCTGCCTGACCTTGTCCCAAACCATGAATCACTGCACTGATGCCAGTCTAGCTGACAGTTCTGGCCTGGCACTGCCACCACCATTCATGGCAACACAATCCAGCTCGCTGCCTGCTGCCAGCCCCGACCACAGCACATGTGAGCGCTGACCACTTCAGAGACATGGCAGCACCCACCATAGTAAAGGGAGAACAGTGTGCCGCTGAAAAATAGGAAACGTGATACAGTAAAGCAACATTTATGTTTCATTTTAATGGGGAAAAAATATGAATGTAGAAGCTGAGCAGAACTTTCTTTGGCATTCCTTTGAATATGTAACTGTATTTGCACATGTGCAGATGTTTGTTTGGGTGTTTGTTTCCTGACTTAACATATACAATACATACCAATATCTGTTTTATTGTTGGTGTGGTGTGGGGAGAAATGGTTATTGATTTATGTGCGGTGTAGTCTCTGCATGTGCATGATTAATCACTCTCTTCCAGGGTCAACTGACTATCTTTTTCTCCCTCCTCCCCATGTGTCTTGTCTTCTCATCCTTTTGTTTCTTTTGGTCTTTCTCTCACGCCCCACCTTTCACATCCCTGCATCCTCCTTGCTTGCAACAATCTCCCCTGGACTCCAACTCCCATCATTCCCAGTTCGTTCCCCCTGAAACCCTCCAAGAACAATAAACATAGTCTGAGAACACTCTCTAGGTAAGCATGAACCCAAGGGACTTTTTACTCTCACTCTCTCACACACTCTCTCTCTCTCTCTCTCATATTGTGACTTACATACATACCTGTCACATGTCATCATCATTGATTGTCATTTGGGTGACTGATGCATTTTTTTATGTCTCACAAAAAAATCTGCATTCATGTCTTCTGTGGTTCTTGAACACGGTTTCCTGACACTGACTGACTCAGCTCATAATCTTTCATGACACCGGCGTTTTTTGCTCTGCCTCATGGGTGGCATCAGTGTGTGTCCGATCAAAATATTCTGTTATTGTTTTGCTCGAGATGAAAGTGTCTATATCGATAACATGTGTTTGCAGATCTGATGAAGCAAGCACTTTACCGCACAGTATAATAGAGAAAAATGTGCTGACTTAGTGAAATGGTCACATTCAAAGCTGCTCATTTTCTGCCGCCATCAATATTGCCACATGTATTCATCACATGCATGAATTGCTGAATGGAATGCAGATACTGTTTGTTGTTGGTGGTATGGTACCAAAGTACAGAGTAGTGTGTTCAGCAACCACACCAAATTCATGGCCACAATCACACAACATATTTCTCAATTGCATATTTCTAACCCGGCTTGTGATTCAGAAAGATATGTGGCATGTATTAAAATCGCTCTATGTCTTTTTTTTTCTAAGGGAGTTCTTGATGTACCTGCAGCGCTACAAGTCTTTCTTTGCAGCGTTGCCAGAGATGCTGTGCGAAGGGGAGAATGTAGTGGACGACTCCACGTGCTGGAGCGGCGATGACGTAGTGGAGAGGTAAGAGAAACCCCTCCATTCACTATGCACTTGAGATTGTGGAAAGTAAATACTTGACACATAGAAATGAGACATTCATCCTCTACCGGACAATCGCATTACTGATGTAACTTTCTTTTACTCACTTTGGATTTTTTTAACTAAAATTGTACCATTTTCAATATCATCCCCTTGAACTGACTCTTTATTGACTTGTACGTCCCAAGTCCATTTTCTTTTCGGATTTAAAAAGAGCAGTTACTTTCTTATACTTTTTATCTTGTTACTTTGCCATGGCCAGTTGTTGCATAAAACTCTTTTTTTTGGCAGCACCTGCAAACTTTTTACTTTCTCTAAATGAGTAGATGCTGACTTGTATGCATCCTTCCAAAAGGGGCATTCCGGATTCACCTAATACCTTGCATTGAAAAGTAGAAGTTATTAATACATTCAGATTTCAGAAAAAGTAACAAACCCTCTGCATATTTCTTTGCGTGCTTGTGTAAGATAATGTCAGTCTGTGAGTCAGCGTGGCTGGCTGTTGTTAATCAATGTGGTAATAAGGAAGCCATTAAATCCATCTCCACATTAAGTGAATGCAGGCAGACCAAATAGTTGCTACACTCTCCTGTGTATTAATCAGTTGATGAGCTGCTCTCTCTGCCTCTCTTTTCCCACTCTGTTCTCTTTTTTTCTTATATTTATGAGTTTTCTTTTTATTTTGTGTTGATTTATAGGTGTGGCCCTGGAACTCTTTTCTTGCTTATGGTTTTGGGTGCATCTCTCAGAGACTGAAGTACTGACTCCCTGTCTCTGTCTCCGTCTCTGTCTGTGTGTGTGTGTGTGTGTGTGTGTGTGTGTGTGTGTGTGTGTGTGTGTGTGTGGTTATGGTTATGTGCTTTCTCAGTCGGCATGAGAGAACAGAGAATTGATGCAGATTACTGAGCCAATGCGAGTCTGTAACTGATTCCCCCTGCTGGATCCGTTTCTTAAACCCTCTAGAAACTCGGTCCACAATTATGACAAGGTTATGCTCTCCTTCTTCTGCGGTGGCCCTAAAGTGGCTCCCATTACCATGGCAACCTCAGCTCTTGGCACTGCCAGTATTGGCCTTTACAGAGGAAAACGGAGGTCCGGGATGCCTTTTCCCCATGAGTGTTTGTCAGATCCTTTGGCCCGTGTCCGTTTTGCTTGATTAAGCCATACATTGTGCTTTACATGAGTACATGGGAAAACATTAGGCACATGAACAGATGTCTCTGATTCCAAAAAGATGCTTTGATTAAACTCAGTGGTTGGCAAAAGCATTTTCTCGGAGATGTTCATGAATAAGTTAGGTTTTAATTAGCTTAGAAATAGTTAGCTTACAAAATCCTCTCCTCTTCTCTTCTCTTCTCTTCTCTTCTCTTCTCTTCTCTTCTCTTCTCTTCTCTTCTCTTCTCTTCTCTTCTCTTCTCTCCTCTCCTCTTCTCTTCTCTTCTCTTCTTGTCCTGGCTCGGTACTCTCCTACCCTTCCCTGCTGCAGAGGATCTGCCAGTGGCTGAGACATGTTGAGCAGACCACGCATCAGGGCCTGTCACATTGTGTTAGCACACAGAGTACAGAAGGCAGCCAACCTGTGTGTGCTAGGTCCATGATCAGGAGCATATGGGCTAGTAAACAGAGGGCGAGGCAACCATTCAGCGCCGAAAACACAAGAAATCTCCAATCTTGTCAAGATACGGCTTCTTTGTCTGTATTCAAAACCAGTTCTTTATTTCTGCACCCTGTTTGCGTGTAAGTGAGTGTGTGCCACTTTTACTACCAAGAACACTGGCTTTTCAACAGTGCTAATGGGTTGTAACGGTGTGTTATCACACACTCCCCGGTGAGAGCCAGGCCTTTGCTTGTGGTGTCAAGTGTTCTTAGGCTGAATGCGAAGAGAGTACCCTACTGAGACATTTGGCACCACTCATAAACTGCTCAGATTGGCCTGTGGCTATTCAGCAAACCTCTTCCACTGTATCTGACTCTGCTGGCATGTATTAGAGAGAGAGAAGGACCGGACAGGGCATGAAAAGAGAAGGCGTTTTGGTGCCGTGGTGCCCCCTGTGCCTCCCTGTGCCCCTGATGAGGGAAGCATGATAGAGTGATGTGGGGGTGGAGGGCCTTGGCAGCATAAAGACCCATTGTGGAGTCAGTGGAGTGGGGCACAGCCCTGCCGTGGGGACCCCCAAAGCCTGGAGGGGGAACAAAGACCCTCCTATGAGGCTGCATGGGAAAGATTTGGACATCGCTGCCACTACTACTGCCACTGGCCGCACCATGCCTGGGAAAGTTCCATGAGAGCAGCAAAGTAGGAGGGTAGATGGTGAGAAAATATGACAAGAGATGAGAAAAAGTGTGTGAAGAAGACACCATTAGTGTTGTTGGAAATTGACATGCTAAGCTGCTCCGGTGTTAGCACACGTCATAGTCTGACTTCCTGTGTGGCGGGCACACAAAGTCTCTGAGGGCTCTGTGGGTTTTCCTCACACACAGGAGGACAAAGACACACAAAGGCACGCACACTCACATATCAATCCACACAGGATTCATATGCTGGTCAACAGCTGGAGGGCTTATTCATTCAGACACAATCATACAGTGCTCAGGCAAGGATACACACATCCACATGTGAGAACACACACACACTTGTGTGTTGCAATACTTCAAAGCACATGAAAGGCATTGGGGATTGAAATTCCCTTGCTCTCTTTATTCAGCATCTGATGACAGAAGGGCGAGCGAGGGGCAAACAGTTGTACTTGCGACTAAAAATGCGTGTTGGCATGTGTTCAAACATCTCTGAACATTTACAGCGTCACATGTGTGAATACTTTGCATCATCTTTTCCGGAAAGATAAGATCAACTAAAATTACCACATTCTTTATTTAGATTAGGCAGTTATTGTATAGCTATTGTAATGGTCTTATCACAATTTTAGATAAGTCATTACCATCTTTCTTCACCATAATTATTCCACTGTAATTACCATCACTATTTTCCTTTTTGACATGTACTGGCTGCAGCCTGTATAGTCACTGTTGTTATGGCATCATAAGGACTTTATTAGCCCCTTTGACTGAAAACACATGGGTTTAATTAGACAACAAGTTCTTGTTAAATTCCTCCCAGACATAACCTAACCCAAAATAATTGGATATGAATGGCAAATTGAGGGTAATATCGCAAATCAGGACAGTCTTCAATTATAAAGAATTCACACCTGCTCTAAGTGCTTTTTTTTGGACATGAGCTCCATAATCAGTAACAAACCCTTCTGACCTTTACTGGATTGAAAAGAGGAATGGTGGTCAGTGATTGGTCTCTGTGTTGGTTGGTAAGAGGTGGGATAACTCTCGGGTGAATCCAGACTGAACACAGAAAGCTAAGTGTGGCCACCTCCATCCATTATTTAGATTTTCAGGTTCTGAACAGGATCACAGGTGGCAAAAGAAAGCCAGGTGGAGCAATGGCCACGAGGTGGAGCAATGGCCACGGTTCAAACCAGTTAATTGTGACCTGGAAAGATCTGTTGAATGTTGCATGCAGCATCTCACATTAGAACTGAAATTGGACTTACAACACCAATTAAAGTTAACTGCAGCAACCATGGAATCAAACAGTAAACATAATTTGGACTCTGCAGGGGACTTTGTGTGGTGGACTTGCAGCATGCGGTCTTGCTGCAGCCTTGGACTTACTTGATTATATGATGTGAACCAGGAGTGAGTTACCATGTATACTCTAAGCTGATTGTATAATAGAAAGATGTAAAAGAAAAAGAGGCGGGTGAATGTTGAAGTATTTCGGAACTATTAAAGGGAGCTACGGGGGTCCGGTGGAATGCCCCCCAGGAGAAAACATTTGGGCCGTAAAAGCCCAATTTTGGTGGCCTCTGGCGGATTCTAATGGCACTATTCTATCATATACGCTGATCTTGATTATTTGCTGACCCGATTGTAAACATGTCGTGAATTTTTGTAATGGAGGATTAGGCTTCATGTGTGCACAGTTTTTAAATAGTTATTCATATTTATTAAAACCATGCCTATTCCTGAATGATTATCACTTTTGGAATTAAGAATCGTAAGACCTTATTCATTATTTATTTGATTTTATTTAGAAGATATCCCCTGTCTGTGCAATCAATGCAATCCTCACTGTGTTTTGTCATCAGTTATTTTGATAATATTTGTCAAAAACTGAAGACGACTTTCCGCTTGCTACTCGACAGGACACAACCTCTCACACACACATTTATATAGAGCATGTGGGGGGCGGTACTGATACAGACAGATAGGCACGTTTCTCTATCATCATGCGCGCATGTTTTGAAGGTGAGGCTAGTGATCGAAAAAATATACACGCAAAGCGAAATGCAACTAATGAAAACTATTTATTCGAGCAAAAATGAATGTAATAAAGTAGCTGGCTGGACTTAAATGAGAAGGCGACTGTTTGGCCGGCAGCCGGCGCTTATAGAAATCTCTGCTACTCATACATTTCTTATGATACTGCTGGGTATATGCCAGCTATAGATTAAGATGGCACAGACGCAACCGGGCACATCAATGGCTATGTTGCCGGTTTGAACAGCCTAACTCTACATACACTGCACGTGTTAAGAAATGATTTAGATGGACTTTGGCACTGCATCAGCATTTTCTGACCCACAAACTCTTTTGGGATTCACACAGTATATATCCGCAGAGTGTATATTCTGTAGAGAGGAAAAGAAAGTTCTTCCAGCCAAGTAAGTGAGCAGTCAGAGATCATAATGCTTATTGGGCAGCTCACTGCCCTCTCTCACTGTATTGAACTGTACAACGAGATAAATTAATTTCAACCCCAAGGTAAAACCCCTCAATAGAACTAGGACCTAAACAACACATCACTTTTGTATTTTTATAAAACACATCACGTTATTTTATTTTTTATTTACTACAGTTTATTTGAAAAGATTATTAATTTAAAGTAATCAACAGTGAAACCCCATGGTGCAAGTGCGTGTCAAATTGCAGTAGGGATTCAATTCAATTCAATTTATTTTGTATAGCCCAAAATCACAAATTACATATTTGCCTCAGAGGGCTTTACAATCTGTAAACATATGACATCCTCTGTCCCGGGACCTCACATCGGAACAGGGAAAACTCCCCCCAAAAACCCCTTTAACGGGGAGAAAAAGGGAAGAAAACTTTGGGAGAGCAACAGAGGAGGATCCCTCTCTCCGGATGGACAGAAGTACAATAGATGTCATGTGTACAGAATGAATAACATAACACAGTTACAACACATTCAATGCATATGACAGACATTATTCATATAATGAGAGTAATAGGCATGATGAAAAAGTTACAACTACCAAAAATAACAGCAACAGTAGATATAGTTGAATAATGATGATAATAAGCAGTAATGGTATTGGCAATACTAATTGCAATGCAACTAATAATAATAATCGTAAAAGCAGTAGTTGTCGGGCAGGACCAGGGTCCAGATAAAACCACGATCCATGTGAACCTGTGAGGAGAGAAAGCACAAAGACTCCGGAGAAGGAGCAAAAGTCAGTAATGTGCATTAATGGGGCATGCATTCATACAGAAGGAGATAGAGAGGGATGAGGTCTTAACATGAGTGGGCGTGTAGGGCATGTGCAGATGTGTGTGTGTGTGTGTGTGTGTGTTCTTCAGTAAGAATGGAGAACTAATAACTCCTCACTATACTTCGGGAAGGATTCTTAAGTTTTGGATTAGCTCAAGCGGATGGACCGACAGACAACACAACAGTGTGAGTGCTTCCGAATGCCTTGCATTTTTATAGGGTTATGACAATCCATTTGTTTATCATTTTGACATCTGGAATTCATTGTGTTATTGCAGGGAGAAGTAGGGAGAGCACTGCACCGGGCAAAGCTCTCACCTCTCTCACTCTTACTCACTCTCTCTCCTTCTTCCAGCCCCATCAAGTCACAGTTTCTTTGTTTGTTTTTTTCCTTCACTGCTGTCTCTGTGTTGGTCTCTTGGGTCAGAGGAGCTCAGTTCAAAAAATGTAAAGGAACTGGATAATGAAACTCTAGCAGAGGGGGCGATAAATTAATTACTATGCACAGCAAGGACAATCCCTGCTCTGAGCCTGTGTGTGCTGTGTATGCATGGCTATGGGCAGAAGTCAGTTCAGTCTGTGCATTCTTTTTTTAAATGTAGACATGAAGACGGACAGGATGGAGTGGTGGCACAGTAGAGTCGCGAGAACGGTTGACATCATAGAATTAATGAGGAGTTGTGGAAATACATGCATTCACTTCATTTAGTGAACTTTCATTTATTTCCCCCTCTTGCTCCAACCTACCCTTTCACCTCTGCCATTTGCATTTGGCGTCTGCGTCAAACCTCTTACTCCTTCCTCTGTCCCTCCCACAATCACTTTTTTTCTGTCGCTCCTTAGCTCCGATTCAGCGGCCCATCCCTTTCCCATAACCCTGGGCTGATGCCTGGGACCTCAGCATGACCCGCTCTACATTACTACATTGCTTAGACTTGTCTCTCTTTGGGCCCGCATCCTTGTGTTGTGTGTGTGTGTGTGTGTGCGTGCATGTGTGTGTGCATGTGAGAGAAAGAGAAAACAACAGTGATCACATTGCAGTGCGTTATTATTATTTATTCTCTCTGCTGAAATGCTTGGATTGGCTGAGTTTGGAGTTATGGTTTTTCTAAATCTGTAGCTGTGCACATATGGGGGGGGGGGGTAAAATGTGATTTTCTTGGCCTCACTGTACAATTATTTGCCAACGTGGGACTTAACTTCACTCTGAGTGAAGAGTGTTTATGTGTTTCGGCCTCCTCAAGTTTAAGTTTTATGGTGTGCCTTGTGAATATTGTATGTTTGGGAAATATCCTTCCAACTCCTTTCAGTCTCGTCCTCATCACTTTTACAGAAGGGACACCGCTTTACGGCCTCTCCCTTCTGTTGTGTGTCCAGCCGATGGAGTGGGTTGAGCTAATATAATTAAAATGCCACAATAGACTGGTATGTTTTACTGGAGCAGTTCCTACTGGGCGAGGTAGACAAAGTGCACCCACTAACCTCTACGCTTGCCCATTGGCAAGGCATCAAACTCATAGCGGGAGAGGTGGATGAGAAATAGAGGGATAGACGTGCTGGGGAAGGGGGGAAAGGAAGTGTGGATGTGAAAACAATGGGTAGAAGGAGAGATGCACGGATGGATGGATGGGTGGATGAAGGGGAAAAAATGAAGGATGTAGGTCAGTGGCAGCAGGAAGCAGTGGCTTTAGGAGAGCCCTCTGTCTTTGGGACTTAATTGCCTCTATGAGCCTGTTTGAAGTCCTCACTGTTGCGTGCCTGGGTGGTAGCCAATAGTGGTCGGTGGGGTCTGCGTGTGGTCGGGAGGGTTGTGTTAGCCTCTCGGGCCTTTCTGTATTTCAGTTTGACACGAATTTCTGACGCACCCCGCAAGCGAACAAAGGACAAAACCCCAAATTATGTCGGCACCACTGATTATATATTCAACTGCGCACATGAACACCGCACCGCCCGAAATCTTACGTGTGAAACAAAACAGTCAGTGATGAGAAAAAAAAATTGCCTTGAAAGACACAAAGTGCTCGGCACACGCTCTGTGCTGCGCATCACGGCGTCACAATGCTAGAGTTGTCTCTGCCTGTGTTAACAGTCTGGTTTCTATTGGAGTTTGTAAAGGAATTTCAGTTTAATTAAAAAAAAGAAAATGTAACATTCAAAATGAGATCGCAGTATACTTCAAATCTTTTGTGATTCTAATTTCTTAAAGTGGGAATTCGATTGGTGGGACATAATTAAATGTGCCTACCAAAGGAAGCCCCACATTTGCCACTTGCTGAAGTTGTGAATTGTGACTAGACTTAAAAGAAAGAAAAAAAACATGTCGCTCTCAGGTTAAACATCCCATGGTTTGAGAATGGCTTATATATTTGACTCTCACCATATCAGAAATACACACTTATTGACTCACTCAGTTCGGTGTGCATTTTAACACTCTTCAAAGGAAGAGAAAATCCACTTTCAAACCTCTGCTTTGATCCATCGTACTATTGCCGTGGTGACACGGGATTATGGCCCCATAGACCATCACATATTTCTGTGTGCCACAGACGGCGCACACTCTACACCCAACACTTTCACAGACCCGACACACATCAATGCTCACACAGCATGATCATGTCTGACTTACAGGGCTGAACCTCTCTCTGTAATGACTATTTTTAGGGACACCGTTATCCTTTTTCCTGGGGGATACAGCAGACTTCACTAATGTCAGTTAGAGCTTGATTGAGTGCAGGTTTTTGTCTGAATTTGAGCCGAGTTGCGTGTGATGCAATGTAACTCAGAATTTTGGGCCCATGGCGAGCATCAGAAAGATTCCCTGTAGAGTTTTAGTGTGAATGTGCGTCCCAGTTTAAGTTTTCAGTGTGTGGTATTTACCATCGGAGTGAGATTCCGAACAAGACGTCTGGTTTGAATCCAATTGCATGTTTAAGCGTTAGTCCACGTTGTTGTCCAACCCAGTGGACCAGTATGTGAGTTTAAAATGAAAATGAATGACAGAGGGGGAAAGCTAACAAAACCAACTCTGTACAAACAACAAAAGTACAGTACACTACTGTGGAGGGTGTTGTGTGTGTGTGTGTGTGTGTGCCTGTGATCTGTGCTCAGTGTGTGTGTGAGTGGTAACCTGAAACCATGGGGAAAACGTTCCTAGAATTCCGGGTGGGTTTGGTGTCGTGGCCCGCTCACTGGAGCCCCCTGAGTGGTTCTGGGAATGCGGCCTCCGCACGGAAGAGCTCGAGAATGAAGGGAAAGTACCCCTATGTGTTTGAGCCAGAGCAGCAAAGCATCTCATCACAACAGGTAGTTTCCTGAAGTGTCGGTGAACTGCATGAATGTACATTATAAAAGGTACCGGATTGATACAAGATAAGAATCCAGTAAATAATGGGATATGAAGGCGTGCATTTTGCAGTGTGTGTATACTGTATTTAAGTGACATAAAGAGATGCACAAACCCTATTTGGACAGTTCCTGAAGACAATAACCTGTTTGTGAAATGTTTTCCTGTCAGATTTATTGTTGTGGTTTTGTACATGGAAGTCAATGGAGAGCAGTATTCCATATGTGGAAAGTGTTTTTGACAATTTTAACCAGAGAATACGGGAAAAGGACCGCATGGGAGCTAAAAATGGTTGATGGCATTTCTTGGAGGTGATGACAAGGTCACCAACATAAGTACCGCCTCCTGTATATAGTTGTACAGTCAAGAATGTGACTTTTATATAGCCTCGAACTACCAGCTTCATATATAATCCCTTTAGATGAGAGGTCTGACAGAATTACAAATGCTTTGTGATTTATTGGACCGGTAAAGAGCATAAAATGCCAGGGAGGGCCTAATCTATAAAAAAGTGATACTGTCAATGACTCTGCACTCCAGGGACAAATTTGCTCAGTTATGGTCCAAGCCTCTTCACCCAAACCCAGACTTGTGATGATGTGTCCAGTTTCCAATCTGTGGCTGATTGACAGATGAGCCTGATCACGACAAAACATGATACTAATGACTGGAACTTCTGCCAAGAAAGCCATTTTGGCAATGTGTTTGTCAATGCCACCATCTGCCTGACTTCATTTGGATAACTGACCTTTGCCCTTCATCTCTGTGCCTGCAGTACAGTCACGCTCTCACTCCTTTACCTTAACAGAAGTGTGCACAATCTTGCAGTGTATAATCCTCTATATGTTATTCTGGTGTCGAGTAGCTGTAGTTAAGCTGCCTCCATATCTCTCCATCTACAATATGCTCTCAAATGTCCATCTCACTGAGTGCCTGGGGACCATTTCCACTTGTGCGTGAGTGTGTGGGGGGGGTATGCCGATATTCTGATTAAATATAAGCTTAATAGATGCACTGCATGGTTGCCTGAGTGTGCGCATGTGTTCCTGGCGGAGGATGGGTGTGTGCCCTTTGCAGCAGCAGAGAGTCTGACCCCTGACCCCCCTCACTCAACACTCTCGCAAGCCCTCTCCACTCTCTGTGCGGGTATGTCTGAGTATGTGGATGCCTGTGTATGTTTGTTGCCTTGAGTCAAATGTACTTGATGTTTAAGTTGAAACTGGACTGTTTGCACTGAGTGCTCTTTGCTTACACAGGCAGCATATACAGTACAGTCCAGATGTGACATTACGCCTCCCTCTTTCCGTGTTTGTCCACGTTTATGACACACTTCAAACACTCTCCTGTAAAGTTGATTTGTGATCGCCAAACCAGCCAGAATGTACACATTGTATGTAAGTACATAATGTCATAACGTATGGTATATTTATTTTGATCCACGGGGGGGCTGCTTGACTGCTTTTTAGTTTACACTGGAGCTGTCAACCCTAAGCACTAGATCACGCCATTCTGGCCCGGATCAGACAGACAGACAAACAGGTGGTCGTACCACACCAGAGGATCATGGTCCACTCCACCCGTCTGTGCTCCGGGGCAAAGTTTACTCTCCTGGCTCTGCCCCTGCCTGCCCTTGTCTGCCTTCCACACACCAACTGCACCTCCAGCTCCCCCCAGACCTCTAACCTCAGTTATCCATGCCCTCCTCGGCATGCGGGCATGTGGCTGGAAGCGGGGGGGGGAGTAGCTTCAACGCTCTAGGTCTTGTAACTTCTCTCTCGCTCTCGTCCTCTCTCCTATTTCCCTCCTCCATTTACATGCTCTGACTTTGTTGGTTTCTGTAGTGTCCGTGTTCTGTCTCTGGAAGCAAATTTGAGTCGGGGTGCAGTCCCCGTCTGTCTTCCCTTCTCTGTCACTTTCTCTTATGCACATCATTTATCCCTTTGTTATTAAAACAAACACGCACTGAAGTTGAAAGCAACGAGTTGTCTGGTAAAACTCTGTAGAAATGGGCTACTGCTGCCATCTACTGGGAAACAAATGCCATTGAAGTAGGTAAATGCTTAACAAATTTGCACAAAATGTTATGGGGTTTCAAAATGTATTTGAGAAATTAGTGCAAATATGTGAAATTTATGCCACAAAGTTTTGCGTAGAGCAAACTCTATCTCTTGTACTGGTGTGGGATGGAAATCTGTGAATTTTACTTGTCAACTTGACTTCTTTGAGCTAAAGTTATGTATGTGCTGTAGATTTGGTAATTTGCATACATTAAAAGCTGAATTTATGCTGAAAAAAAAGATATGTAGCACTTTACCATCGCATATTCACTGTTTTACAGCAAGGCAGGCCAAGACGGCCACTTTTGGGATAAGGTCTAAAAGGATTAACCATAGTTTTAAATTAATACACAGGGCAGCTTCATGCTCTAATTAAATTCAGCTCCGGCAATGGGTTCACTGTTAACCAGGATTATTGCAGAGTGGCAGAAGATACCACATCCTCTTCTAATTCTTCAAATGTTCGTGAGGAATACAGAGAGGCGTGCGAGTGTGTGGGTGCATATGTACGAGAGAAAAATAGTTGTCTTTCTCAGGAAATGATGCTTGCCTGCATGTGATTTGTGGGTGTGGGCAAGGCGGACATGGCTTGTTCTTGTTCCACCAATCTAATGGGGCCGCATAATCTTTTCCCAGAAGTCTGTGTGGTCTGTTGAGTCAGCCTGCAGTAAGTCTGCTGGTATATCGGAGCAGGCGACACAGAGAGGTGGGGATCAGTTACACCCATTGACAGACACAGTTGGGACAGACAGGCCTGGGAATGTCCTCAAAGCAAACCACGGGCCAATTACAGCTATAATCTATGTAACTGCCACCTATTAAAGCTTGCATATGAAGCTTTAAACGTTATAGCCATATCCTATGTTTCTCTGTCTGTCTCCAGCACCAGAAAAAGACAAATGGAAGCTCTTCATTTTGTAATCTGTTTAACTTTCATGTAACGTCACATCGTCACATTGATTTGTAGTTGTGGAGAGGGAGCGAGGGTATCTGCTTTCCCTCACTTCCGATGAAGAAAGTGTATTTAATAAGCCTAATATTAAAGTTGTGGATAATAATTTCAGTGGCTAGCTTACAGTGTCAAAACAAAGGATGCGTCATGATTGGTGTGGTGATATTCAAATGTAACTGGTCATTGTGATTATGCAATGTTTGAATACAATATATTTTTTAGTTATGTCAATTCTGGAGTACATTTTGTGAAACATATAACTAGCTTTGTATCTTATGAAAGAGATCTTTATGAAAAATATTTGGCAGTACCTCAGCAGCCCACCAGATGGCGATCTGAGACCCACCAGTGGGCCCCAGGCCAGTGATCGAAAATTATCTGGTTGAGCGGTCATAACTCTGTGTAATGTAGGCTCTGCATACCTGTGAAATCATAACACACTTCAGGCGATGGACATCGCCAGCTCATAAACGTGGACATTTTTTTTTAGTCAGGGATGTGAACAGCAGTTTTTTCGTTCCCAGCTGACATTTCATAATTTCAGCAGAGCATTTGACTTGACAATGTTGGTTAGAAAGTTTTTGCATTGCATCCTTTTCGTGAAAGATACTAGACCACTGTCTGACTGCGTGAAAGTTCTACAAATAGTTGCTTTAATTGAATTGATTTGAGTTGAGGTGAATTACATTTTGACAAAAATAAAAAATTGTTGACATTTTTTTTCAACTGGTCAAAGGTCTGTGCACCCTCAACACCCGCATCACTAGTTGCAATGCCACAAGTGATGCAAGAAACTACTGGAACCCATGAATGAGATTGTGACAGACTGAGATCATCAGGGAGGTTTAGTGATCTCAGCTTTCTTAATTGTGAAGGTTTGAACAGTCAAGTTTTGCATGAGACTAATATCAGAACAATTCGCCTGTAAGCCATGAGAGCCATATTTTACACTTAATATTTTACATTTAAAATATAAGCTTAACCAAATGATGTTAAAAGTACATTAGCCTGATGGCTCTCAAACTCAGAATGGCCCGATGATGACGATGGCTTTCAGTACACAATATTGGCCACACGGGCGCAGTGTGGAAGCATATTTTGCTCCCCTCAGACCAGCAACCAAGCCCGAAGGTATTATCCATGTACTATCCAGAAATGTAGTCCAATTACAGTCATTTCTATTTTGTGATTTTCTTTCCGCATGAGGAAGTATCTTATCCCTTCATCATTATGTCAGTGATGGGAGGCAGCACTAAGTACAACGGAGTACATGTTGGATCTGGTGGCTTTGTACAGAGAGTAGTAGAGTATATACATTACACTGTGCTGCAACGTTGGATTTGCTAATGTCAGGATTTGTTTACACTGCCACAGTGATGAGAAGAGGTGTGTGTGTGTGTGTGTGTGTGTGTGTGTGAGAGAGAGAGAGAGAATGTAAGTAGGCAAGCGGGTGGAGGAGCAGTTTGTTGGCAAGCGTGAGTCACTTACACTGAATTAATTCAGCTCTTTACCGTGATTGTTAGATAAATCGATACTTGTTCATTAGCCTGGAGTAGCATTGAAATGAAACATGCTTGGCTGTGTGTAGGCCTATAATGGGCTAATGATGAGCCAAACTATATAATGTATATTCACCCAGCCTGAAGACAGAAATAGAAATAGATGAGTAGAATTATAGCCCTGATGATGAGTATCAAACGCCTCCCGGGTACAAGGTAATCACAGTATGTGATCACCCGTAAGCAAATCCCTAAGCCTAGTCATAGATCATTTTCCCATCTCTGTTTGTCTCTCTTTAATCTCACTGCCCTCTCTCCCTGTTGCTCAGTCTCTGTTCTTGCTCGCTCCTCAGCGTTGGCCCAGGTTACAGTGACCTAGAGAGCATACCAAGGCAGGACCAGACTTGGGCTGAGCCATAGCCCACAAGACAGAGTGCTTGTTGAGGTAGCGTACAGCCGGGCCTGTTGGCTACCACAAACAGGGACTCGGGCTACTTCTGAATTTAAACTTTTTGGCTTGATGTATTCAGGAAGTTCAAATGTCACCTCTGTCAGCAGTGCACACCCAAAAACCAAATTTCCCACTGGAAATTTAGCAGTAGGTTTTGTTTTCATATTAATTTGGCACAGAGCGTTTTGGAAATCCCAATTCTAAAGAGAGCTCCAGCCTGGACCACAACTCCACCACATCATGGTCTACTGGCCCGCAGGGCACTGGGTCAGCTTTCATCTCCATTCCCCCCCAACGATCTGATAAGACACATCCAGCCATCAGCTACCATGCCACCATGCTGATTACACAAACAAACAAACAAACACAGAGACAAGCAAACATTCAGACAGACTGCTTTGCTTCACCACATGGAGCTCTGGTCACTGTATAAAAAGGGAAATGTGCATGACACAAATGAAAGGAAATCTGAATGTAATGATTGCGTATAAAAGCTATATTACCCTCTGGAGTACTCAGTGAAAGAGATATGTGTTGGGAGTGATAGGCAAATTGAAAACAGGGTGGCGGAGCAATATTGATTGGATACTTGACCTGACCATATGCGTGTATGTTGATGGCATGAAAAAAGGATATAGAAAACAAACATACTGCATGAAGGCAGCCATTCATAAGTGCAGTAACATACTTTATTGGACTGGAGAGGACAGGCTTTAACTGCCTAATAGTCATGAGTAATTTGAGCCTTTATACCTTCAACCATATAGCCGTTACAGTGCAACCACTCAATAAACCAGCCTGATCTTGGTAAAATCACCCTGGGACCTCTTAAGAAGTGGCAAAGCAGTTGAGCCCAACATAGTGGTGTGTAATTCCAGCCCGACCACACAGCCATAAACAGCCATATTTCACTGGTCTGCAGCGCCACAAAAGACAGATATACTGCCAGCTCAGCACAGGTGTCGTGCCTCAGGTGAAGTCCAAGACAAAAACTGTGAAGATTCATTAACGTAAACGTCCCGGACCGAAAGGTTTCATCTTAGCCGAAATGACATGACCCCGCAGTTAAAGTGTAACCGGAGTTTGATACAGTGCTGTGTTTGAGCGTGAAGCCCCATCATTAAGAGAGAGTCATGTCTTACTGCAATTACTCTAGGTGGGGGGTTCCCAACCTAGGGGGCCAGGACCCTAAAGGAGGTCACAAGATGATAGGACGTGAGAGTAGAATAAATAACATCTACACAACATTAGTTATTAGTTTAATCATTGTTTTTTCAGAATTTGTCCTAATATTTACTTTTCTCTTGCAAATACATTTTTTGATAATTCACTGTTTGGTTGAACTGGTTGCAACTGGTAGATGTATGCAACAAGGCGTTGCAAACAGACAATTGCTTTGTTTTAAGGGGTCACAGGTGAGTCAAAGGTCAAAGGTTGGGAACCACTGTAATCAGTATTCACATCCAGAGAAGGACACGGTTGGATGAACTAAAGATGAATGATTATGGAGGCAAAACAAGTTTAAAGAGGTTCATGTCATCTCATGATTAGTCATGCAGACACTTCCCAAACCCAGGGAGCAGCTAGTCAGTATGATATCATCAAAACAGTTTCCAACTTACTTCAAAACAAGAGAGATGATATTGCTGGGTTTAGCAGCTGACTATGTTTTTGATCTTGTTTGGGGTTGCCAACATCACTGCTGTGCCGGTGCCGCTTTATGTTTCCGACCCTCCCTGAATATGCCGACATGGTTGACTCATCACCCAATACAGAAGCTTGCCAGGCAGCAGAGAAGCATGACAGAGGGCCCACTGGGCTACTGGCCAGGTCCACAAAATAAGAGTAAGTTGGAGCGTCACAAAATGTTGACAAATAATTTGTCTCATTGCCTGGAACTACAGTCAGAAGAAAATTTGACCAGCCTTTTTCGGTGTTTTTCTAGTAGTTGAACTTGAAACACCTTTTCTCAAAGTCGGCCTCGTTAGTCGGCAGTGTCATAGTGTTTCTCAACATCCATTAGGTTGCTGTCTCACCGGGACAGTACTGGCCATAGAACTGTTTATTTTCCAAATCCCCACGCTGTCAGCTAGAACTAAGAAGAACTGAGGTCAAAAGATAGGAGGAGGCAGATATAGAGAGGAAACACACAGAGCTGTCGTGAATAGAACATGAGTAAAACAAAGGCCACGTCTGCATGCCTCAGGTACTGCCGAGACCTCCGAGTGACTGGTGAGCTACTGGTGCCGTTCAGCGTGTTCATGTGGTTACCAGCTGGGTTACGAAAGACGGCAACGAGGACAAAGACAGAGTTGCCTACTAGTGTGGTAGTGGGCAGAGAAATCAAGAGGAAGAAGAGAGATGACTTGAACCGAAGACATGGCTTCTTGGTGGACTTTGAGAGATTGTTTATGAACACACAATAATAGTCAGAGGGGAGGGAAGGGAGAGAAATAGAAAAAAAAACACACTGTTTGAGCTGTGCCTGCCCTGCAGATGCCCTCTACTGATCTGTTGCTGTTTCTCCTTGCACATTTTATGACTTGAGTATTTCCTCTCCAATAAAGTTGCCTTTAAAGCACAGCGAGCTTCACCACATACTGCAGTTTGGACATCTTCTATAAGAACAGCGGTGCTTCATTTTGTATATAGCTCGATGTTTGAAATATTTATTTTCACTATGTTTATCGTTGGGAACCGACGATAAACTCAGACCTACCGCAAACCCTTGTGGTAGGTCTGAGTGTGCTGTGTATGTATTTTCACACATTGCATTAAGGGGCACCGGCTTGCGAAACATTCAAACGCGTTTGCGCATGTTCATGTTTACTGACCGAGGGACAGCATGTGCACATATGTCATGTTGATTAAATGTTTGCGAAGTGGCTTTTGACAAATTGGATGTTCCCGAGCGAAGTGTTGGTACAGTGAATGGCTGCTAATGTCACACAGTGTGTGAGAACAGACTGGCCTTTCAGAACAAAACCTCCTGCTCAGAGTATTTCAACATGTCCAAGCCCTACTCGTAAAGTTAGCGGGCTACACACATCTACTCAGCCCCTCCCTTGCTCTCACTACTGGATTTACTCGTGACTTCGGGTCCTCTTGTTCCAGGAAGAGAAAGTTGTAACGCTATATTTTACAATATCACGGCCATAGTGTTATGTTGATGCGTGTGTTTTCATCTTATGTTAACTTATGTCACTTAATGAAATCCAATCGGCAACAGACATAAAAACAAAAGGAATCGAATGTGGATATGCGATATGAGTATTAGCTTGAATAAAGAGATTAGTACATTTCAGCAGGTAAACTCTATTGCTTCTCTATTGCTGTGTGTTTTAAGTGAAAGAGCTGCAGAGCAAGAATTTGAACTCCTTCTGTTGCAAGTGAAATGATGGTGTTGTGGTAATTGCCACTTTGCTGAAATAGTCATCAAACGTGTATTGGTGAGACTGCTTGAATGTGAAATAATCCTTGTGAAAAGCAGCAAAAAAAATGAAATGTCACAACGAGAACCAAAGCCTCAAAGATATAAAACTACAGCTGGCATGTCCCAATGCGTATTAATCACAGGACTCAACACATGTTCAATCTTGTATATCCACAACAGCCGGGAGGTTGGGGAGAGGCTTTATTAATCATGATGAACCAACAATTTGCTGTTTACCCTGACAGCAGTACCACCAGCTCTAATCCAATGCCCTCCTCAGCTGGAATGGTACCACCCACCACCACACAAATGCACACACTCACTCAGATGAAAGCAATCTCATCTCCTCTTAATCATTACTCATTGACACTTCTGCTCTCCTCATTTTGTTGTGATCCAGCCTGATGTTTGTTCCAGGGTAATCGTTAATCTAAATCAATTTACATGTGGAAGTGTGACCTCCAAAGATGTCTCATGTCTAATGTTTAGGATATGCAGAAGACACTTTAGTACAATTGATCAAACAAAAACAAATCATTTCGTATTACACTGATTTAATTGAAGATTACATTGTTAAGAAGTAAGGCTTGCATCGTCAGTCAGTAGTAGTTCAGTTACATGGCACCGAAGGCCCTTTTTTGTTTAAAAAAATCATGCTTTTTAATTGTAATGACACCTTGAGGACAGATCCCCCAGGACCTGTACAGTTCAGTCTTTACCGTAAATGCTGCCAATTGGAAATAATATAAGTGTCTATGAGATTTATTTTAATTGCTTCAGAAATTATTCTCAATAATTGCTCAGTCTATTTCTATATTACTCAATAATATAATCCTATTGATACACTGAATCCGACGGTGGATAATGAATCTAATAAACTTGAGGATTTCATGAAAAGTGCTGCTTTTGAGCTGGTACAAGATAAGTATTGATTTGAATTACAGAAGCAGAGATCCAGATAAACAGTGCACTTGAAATTCCTGGCACAAAATGTCAAGCCCCGAGCACGCCATGTAACCTTGGTGTGCTTTTTAATCCAGATGCGAATTTTGAAGCGCATCAAAAATATCAACAGAACTGCCTTTAATCATCTCCGAGATGATGTACAACCATTTCTCTCCCTGCCAGATACGAGTGCATAATCCCAATAACCATTGGGATCCTGGCAAAGATCTCTGCTGACAGCTTGTGGTATGAATGCAATTAGGCAATTAGAGAATATACAAACCAACAGGCCTACCTCCTGCATGTTTATGATTATCACCTTGTAAGTCTCCAGTGATCATGGTACTGTATGTTAAACTAAAAGAAGAAGTAATCCACACTAAAAAGGTTTAGCTGAATGATAAAGATTTAGTCAAGTGTTTGTTATGCTATGCTTGTTTCAAAGGGAAATGTGACCAGTCATAAGAGTGCGGAGGGCTGTAATGAGTTTCACAGAAAAAAAAGCAATGTATGGGAAATGCAAACATTAGACCTTACCTGTCTTTAAAAAGAGAAAACATCTAGCTAATTGAATCCCTGGTGAGCAGGCTAATTAAACCTTCCAGCCATTACTGAGCACAGATGAAAGACAACCAGAATCTTCTTTAACTAAGGGTAATCTTTTAAGCCTCCTCACTCTGACCTGGGCCAACCTTCTCTGTACCTATAATCAAATATATACACATCCTTGAAATGTTATATCCTAGCTTTGTTTGCACCATATACACCGAAATGTTCAGGCACATGAATGCACTCAAAATGCATGTATTTATTTTTCTGTTATCTCCCCGTATACTTGAAAGATGAATATTTCATTTTTTTGTGTTCTGCCTCAAAACCCACAAGCATTCCTGCAGGCATTTCAGAAAGATCTCGACAGTTCAGTTTGGGGTCGGGGAGTGGAGGTCACGCTCCAGGCAGAGAGGAAGACGAGAACAGACAAAGCTGCCTTGAGGAGAGTGCATCAATTGGGCATTCACAGGGGAATGAGTCAATTCCATAGAAAGGAGTCAGAGAGCCATGAGTCAGACGCCATACTAGGTAGTCAGTTTGAATATTAGTTGAGGTTGAACATTCGAGACCAACACAGGAGAGTACGGACTGTTTTGATTGCAGAACGCTGTTATTCACTCATTCGCCACACGAGAGAAATATCATTCAGGTGCTGCAGTCTTTTATTTTTCTTCCACCATCTTCTGCTCTATGTTCACTGTCACACTTTAATTTATTTGGACACGAGACAATAATGAGAACTATTTTGAAACAGAACATTATTGCCACTGGCCGGAATCTTATCATAACATCGGAAGTCTGCTCCAGATACATCCAGACCTTCGCAGCAGATTGTCTGTCTATCAGGTGATCTGCTGTGGGATGTCCTGCTGTGTCAGTTGTCCCGTCCCCTACATGATATCAAACATAGCCTGCAATGAAACGTTCCAGGCATAACACACTGCCAAACTCACCCTGACACTTCCCTTTCATTAGCATCCCATCTGATGAGCTCATTTCTGCGCCAACACTGTTATCCCAAGCCAAGCCTGGAGACCGATATGCTGCCTAACACACACAGGCCTCCACTTCCCACCACTGCTTGGGGAGCTGTTTGATTCGACAGTTTATCATTTTTGTCAGAGAGGGGAAGTTGAAAGTCCAAAAGCTATCGACAAGAGAAGATTCAGAGCCGCTGGCAATTAAGAGCTCCAATTGTTGTCAAAGCAGACAGCGGTTTGTGTGTGTGTGTATGTGTGTGTGTGTGTGTGTAGGTGTGTGTGTGTGTTAGGCTTGAGGGGGGTATCCACTTTGCAAATACACTCAAGAGAAACAAGCAATTGAAGGAGGAAGAGGAAATCAACAAGAAGGGGATGTAAAGTTATGTGTACCAGCAGAGGGTTAAGAGAGACATTTTTGCATTTTTATGGGCCCGATCGGTAAAGTGCTGTTTCAGCAAGTCGAGGGAGCACAGACCTCATTGAGACATAGCTTAGATCACAGGCCAGAGATTCTCAAGTTCAGCACTTTTATGATTACCTCCGCCCATATTCACAATGCTTATGTATAAGTGTGTGCATGCACACCCACATACAAAATACACACACATGCCCATAAAGACATCCATATAAACACATTCACTTACACGGTCCATAATCACTTTATCAGCCTTGCACTGCCTGTGGAAGAATCAATTGATTTGATTCCAGCACACATCATTCATCTCAAAGGCTGTTAATTCCCCCATGTGTGTAAGATTAGCATCAATTTAAAATGCTGTTATTAATGTGGATAATATTATAACGACGATGGGGAGGATACACTTTATATGTAAAAGGAAACGCATTAAAAAGTCTGTGTATCTGACCCTTACATACATAGTTAAGAGCGTTATGGCAACCAAAAGGATATGCTCACTGATACAAATGGCTTAAACCTTCACAAGTTGTTGGTGTTTAACATCAGGGAGGATGAGAAAATGTGTGTGTTTCTATGACAGTATTAGTGGGAAAAAGAGTAAAAAAAGAAAAAAGGTGAGTGTGTATTAATATTTACAGTATCTCTGTAATATTAATGTACCTTCACTTTCTCTGTGAAAAAAAAGAAGACACACTTCTAAAAGCTGTAATGTCTCAGCACTTCTCTGTGACAGGCTGCGGTCTCATCATTTCCCTAAATTCAAAAGTAAGTAGCTTCCGTGATGTTACAGTCACAAGCTGTTATTGAAAATGTACTGGTCGCTATGATTAGTGAATTTGATTGTAGGTTATAAAGATTAACCTTTAATCTTTAACCTAATCTAATGGATTTGGTTCAGTATGAGAACTAATATCGAGTTAACCTACTAGTCATGTTATTTTATTGATAAATGTTGATTAATGGTGGTCATTTTCAATGGCCTTTAACAGAGAGAATAGTATAAAGAAATAATAAATAATTGTGCCAAATGTCTGAATGCTTTATGGGAAATAAATGACTCTGTTTCTGTGAGAGTGTGTGTGTGTGTGTGCGTGTGTGTGCTACTTCTATAAACACAGAGCGAGATCGGACTGTACTGTTTCCTCAAATGTCCATTCAAAACAATAAACAGCAATGTAATCCATTCCATGGTTGAAACACTTTTATCGGAAACACTATAAAAAGTGAAATCAATTCATTCCGGAGCCTTAACTGTGCTTTGATGTGTCATGATACTTTGTTATTTCAGCCAATACAACTTTTGTGTCTATTATACTAAATTAAAACTCTTCCCCTCTACATCGGGCAGCTGCTGGAAGTGTTAGCCTCACTGACATCAGCTCAACAACAGCTCTGACAAAATCAACAGCTATAATCCCCGCCGAGCTGCAGGCCCACGGAGCATGCCAGGGATTAAAGGGTCCAGCTCACCATGTGTCTCAATTTCATTTTTACTATGCTGTGCTCAGTCATATTATAATTTTAAACGTTTTCAATCAAAGAAGAACATAAAAGCTGCATCGAGGGTCTTTTGACCACATTTGATGTGAAAGTTATTGCATAATGGAGCTTTTAATGTTTTCCGTGCAATCTGTGTTTCGTCTTTGATAAATGAGGCACTAATGGTTTTGAGTTTATGTTGTGGAAATGCTGCGGTACGGTTGGCAAGTTTCTAAATGCAGACATTGATGGACTCCATGATAAACTAAACTACAAACCAAACAGAAACATCGGTTTGGTTTTAGTTTAGTTTATTTGATAGTAAATCTCATCTTATTTTTCAAGCATAACTCGGCAAAGTCCAAGATATATTCCCTCCGCCAGGGAGGTTATGTGTTTGGTTCGGTGTGTTGGTGTGTTTGGTCTGGTTGTCAGCAGGATTAAGGGAAAACTACTGCTCAATTTTCGTGGAAAATATTAGCATGAGCCAAAGAAGAACCCACTACATTTTGGAGCCGATTGACCTCTGCAGAGGTCTGCACTCCTAGCATGGCCTTGTAGTTTCCACTGTGGTCCTCGATATAGTATAATTACACTTTATTACATACAACAATAAAGAATGCCACAATAACAAAAACATACACTGCTCTATGTAAGCAAGCCGAATAAAGCAAAATAACATCAGAACATGGAACATGGTGTATTGTCAAGAAACCACGTCTTGTCAGTCTTACTACAAAAAACTGGATATTTGCCTCTATTTGACACCAATATTCCCCAGTTTTGTCTATAAATATGTGACTCCCCCTCTCTTTTTCTCACAGCTATACTGGCAGAGTTGTAGGAAATGGTCTACACGCGCAGAGGCAAAACCCGGAGGTCAAAGTTCGCAGCCCAAACCCTACACTGGCTGAGGTCAAGGAGAGGTTGGAGCTCTTCAACCAGGTAGGATGACCATTGCACAGCATGTGGACATATCTCAACATTAAAGTTACATATGTAGTATGTACGTTTGTACATATATACACATATGTATATTCATGTAAAGAATACAGGCCATCATCCATGTCATACATAATCTGAAACACCGCTTAATGCCAAGGGCCTTGCTACAATGACTGTATATGCAAGCAAGAACAACAAGAGTCAGTCAGACTAATAAAACGTCAAGAGTCTATATTTGTATAAGAACAATTGTTTCCAGTATTAAAATTGACACCATGTCAAAAATGATTCGTCAACCAAAGTATTATGTAGTAAAAAACACTAAAGTCTTAAATCATAGGGCTTTTGTCTAATTAGTACGCCTCAAACAATATATTTTACAGACAGAAGTGCTGAAATGACATTGCCATTTTTCTCAAATCCAACGACTTTGAGCGCAGAGGCAGATATCAAAGATAAATGAAAAGGATAGAGGGTGAAAGGGAATCGGTGCCAAAAAAAAGTGAATTACTGTGGAAAGAAAAAAGAAAAAGAAAGATGTGAGGCGGGAGCAAAAGGTCAGGAATGAGTGACAGATAGGCAGAGATGACACAAGCAGCTTCAAAGTGACACTGTTTGTCATGTAGATGGGGTTTAAGGCTGAAAAGGACCAGGAAGAAAAGGGCCATTTCACACAGTCCCTAGAGGCCATTAGAGGAGACAAACGGACCAGGATTCGGTTCCCCTCTGCCTGTCTGCCCTTTTGTTGCCCTGAAAATTGTCCACAGATAGTACACCGGGCATCTCTCACTTTCTATCTCTTTATCCTTCTTTCTTTCCACTGTTTTTGCCTTATGTGTTTGCTAAATGCTGCTGTAGCGAAAAAATGTCCCCTTACTTCTAATAAAGACACACACACTATCTATCTATCTATCTATCTATCTATCTATCTATCTATCTCTCTATCTATCTATCTATCTAAAGTGTCTAATACACCCAGAAAACTTCACTGCCACTTTTCTGTTTCGCTCATCTTCCACCTTATATCATGACAATTATTTGTCATTATGTTCACACGTTCTCCTTCATCCCCTTCTATCTTTACTCTCACACCCATACATTTATTTTCCATCTCTGTTTACGCGTGTCTTGTATCTCACATATATCTCACAGCCGGCCTGTCCACCTGTCTGCCACTGACAGCTCAAGACCCTTTCTGTCCGACCACAACATCCCATAGTGCACGATGGCTGTCAAGTGCCCTGTTGTCATGGCAACTATGCAGAGTTGAGCGGGTGTCCTGTTGACATTTACAGGGTTGAAAGGCCTACCTTGATTCTAGACCAGGCAGCAGAGCTTGGCTGAGCGTTGTGTTTGTGCCAGATAAGAGCAAAGGATCACAGAGTGTTTAACTGCATAATGTGGCAGGCTTTCCAAGGTACATCCGGAACACTTAAACCAAGCGCAGATATATATTTAGTCATGTGCGGGCTCACACCTACATGCACACGCACAGTTTGACATAGATGTCATATGAACACTTCAACTGTTAAAACAGCATCAGTAAAGTTTGCTGAAAGGTTCTCTATATAGATGTTCAGAGCATTAACGTTGCATCAAAAAAACAGTTTGCAATGTAAAGATATATTGGAGTAATGTAAGGCCACCTCGCTTGCCTTGTAGTGCATGTTAGTGCATGTGAACTTGCCCCACTGTTCTGTAAACTACTTTTTAACTGACGAGTTGTTAAAAGGTCATTATCTCTCTCTAACTCTTTCTCTGACTCCCTTTCCTTCCTGGCAGATAACGAGTTAGATAATTGTTATTTCAACATTATTAAAGTGGGTGGAAATCACAATTTTGTTTAAAATGCCTTCATACAAGCCGCAAGGCAAATATCAGCATAATGATGTCACCTGTCTTGTGGTGTACTTTTTCGAGCAAACAAGGTCATCACTTGTCCCCGGCTCTCTTTATCCCTTCTACAGAGCCCTCAACAGATGTTTGGAGACAGGACCATTATATAAGAATCTTCCAGGTGGGCGAGTCAGTTCACATAATAAGTTCCTATTCAGATTGATTTTGGCAAGCCCATCTGGTTCCCTCTCCAAAATACAAACTTTTTTGGACACCGTTTGTGCTTTTTAGGCTGTAAAGTTAATTGCAGTTCAATCAAGGGGGAGCAGTCTATAGATATAAAGCGTTGTTGATCCATACAGTTTACATTTGTTTGTGCAGTCGCCATAGTTTGGCACTGACTCAGCTCAGTGATTGTGGACATGAGCTGCATAATGGGTTAGTTACGTAAGCTTAAACAATATTGACAAGTGGATGACAATTAGTCATTAGCAATCACTCTGTGGATGCTGTGTGGATTCATGAGAGTAGCAGTTTTTGGCTTAGCAGACCAGAAATGATCCCTCATTGTTACAATGCTGCACATCTGTTTTCTCTGATTCTTGAGAAGTGCATTGCACACAGTAGGTAGTTCAGGGGGCCTGGGAGTATGGCGCAATCCCAGCAAATATACAAAGCCAGCCCGGCTCTGCCTGTTTGAACGCTCAAAATCTTAGCGGGCCGTTGAGGTAACAGTAAAGTGCTTGGCATTAATCAGCAACACCTTAATACGTAACGGCAAGTTGGTAGAAAGAGCCGGTAAAGTGGTACTGATTACATCTTTAAACATCCGATCTGTTGTTATTAAGCAGCAGAACCATTACAAAGTCGGGCAATCCGCCGCTGAGTACAAAATACCTGACCTTGGCTGTAAGAAAATGCTGAACAGAAAGAAACATTGTTATTGAGATGTTTCCCATGGACTAATCAAATTAATGTCTCAACGGTTGTTCATTGCTGTTCTTTGTGTGCGTTGCTGCGCTTTTATCCTTGCCAAAATCACTTTGAGTTTCAGACGTTCACAGCGAAGGCATTTTCTGAGAAGTTCTAGTCCTTTGAAGTAGTGAAGACTAATACAAATTATCTATTTGAGGTTAAGATTTGAATTTTGTGTCAGTGTTACAGTGTTAGAAGTACAATTATGCATCTCTGGATGTTTGTTCTTTCATCCTTGGAGCCAGTTTGATTGTTATTTTCACTTAAATAATAATAAAAATACACACACTGGGTTGATTTTGATTCCATAAATATTCTCTTTTTTACTTGAAAGGTATTGCAGGTATTTCAATGAATCCCTAATCTGAGTTTTTCCGAATTTGAATAACCTCCATTTCCGGGATTAGTGGGTTTAAGTGTATATTTTTACCTAGTGGAGAGTAGTTAGACCCTGAGCACTGTGGCACTAAGAGGATTGGGAAACTGCTGCTGATATATCACAAACCCCTCATCTACCCATGACATTCTCCTCTTAAAGCACTCAGAGCTTCATAAAAAACAAATGTCTGTGTGTGTGTGTTTTTATGCACTAAAATGTTTGATTCACAGACATCCACAACATGCGGTAGGCAGGTTTGCAAGGTGGAAGAAGAAAGAGGAATCCTACACAGTTGCACTTTTGGATCAACACATCACCATGTAGAATCCAATATATAAAAGCCGGTATTAGCACAAAAAAAAGCACACGGGACAAGCCTGATCTCTTGACCTCCTATAAAATGGTCCATTAAGTGAGTAGGCCCAAGTTATGTTCCTCCCCTGTGTATCTCCTCTGACTATCCTCTTTCTCGCTCTCTGACTCGCTGCCTGTAAATATTGCTAATGTGGACAATAAATGTTTCAAAGTGGATTTTTGATTCCCAGCCATCGGTCCAGCTGTTTTTGGGTGGGGATCTTTTTCACAATGGTCTATCTGTTTCCATGTGAGTACTGAGGCCAGATCATTTGTCAGTTTGTCAATTTGCACTTCGGTAAATGAAAAGTCGGTGGCAACACGCAGTGCAGGAAAAAAAAAAAAAAAGAAAAAACCTAGACGCTCATTCTCACGCTTTATTTTCGTCCGGACTTACACGCGCACATACGTACAAACGCAGACAGCATCATAAGAAATGGTGAAAGCTGTGGTGGATGGAGAGTTGGAAAGACTCAAGCATAGAAATCCAGTCGAGCAAGACCAGTTGTATGTGTGATTGATGAGATCGACTGTTGCTTTGCTGTCTGGTTTGGCCAGCGGCCCGGCCAGGTTCCACATCAGAGATGCCTTACTTGTGTTTAACACACACTCAGCACATCCCCTCTGTGGATCCAGTCGATCCTCGCATCTATCAGCTATACTGCGGCAACTCAGAATGAATGCGTGCTCTTGTTAGTGAGGACGGTCTGTGCATGCTCTTTAGAAGACCATAGGCATAAACAAAACACATGTTTTATGTTCACTCCTGCAAAAGCATATAAAGGTTAAATTGTATGAGAAACAAAAAGTTGTTTTTTGTGACTCCCAACATGCCTTCACGGAATATGTCTCTTTTATGTTTTAGCAATGCCTGCAGCAGTCAGAAAGTGTTTGAGATTTAAAGAGTTAGTGGAGTCCAGGGATGAAGAAAGAGCTCGGGCTGAGCTGGCAGCCCGTCACAGGGAGGGGACAGATTCTTTCCACTTGAAGAAGATGATGGAGCTGGCCTTCACAGGAGCTCTGCTGCTCTTTGCTGCTGCTGTGGCAACGATACAGCAACAAGTCTCACTGCCCAGGGCTCTCTGTTAGCTTGGCAACCAGACTTCATGAACCCAGACTCCAACTTAAGCATAACATTACCATCATAATTAGATGCAAAGCTCATAAAAATCCAGTGAACTGCGGCTGTTTTTCCACAGTGGGTCATATATACTCTCCCCATGGGTTTCAGTTCCATGCAGACAGTGATTCTTGTCATGTGGAGAAAGTATGGGACTCATTTCCATTACTGGTACAAAATTATGAAAATCTCCTTATCAATGTGATATGATGCGCATTTCTTAAAGTTCAGTTTGAGCAATATTGTATAAATATGAAAGCACTTCTCAGAATTTATACTTCTGCTGTCATTCATTCTTTAACTCTTTTTATGTATATTCTAATAACTAAATTTCCACCAGGCAAACTTTTTACACACCGTGACTTCTTAACCCTTGTACTGTACTTGAACATGTTTTTTTCTTTGTCCAGTTCTTAATGGATGGACGGATGGATGGATGGATGGATGAATGAATCGATGGATCAATCTTTTTGTGCTGCTGCTTTAGAAGGACTTCTGTAGCCCAGTTGGAAGTCTGAAAGGCTTTTGCTTCCAAGCAACACAGCGGCAGCAGTCTTCACTATCTGTTTTCCCTTCACATCTCACACAACTGAGTCTTCAGCGGTTAGGTAGCTGTTGGAACATGCTCTGAGAAAACTGCTGATGTCAATCAAACGGTCAGACATTTAAAACAACATCATTTTCCCAACAAAAGCCAACGTTTGTTCACACGTACGTACGTTACACAATCACTATATGCCTGAGCTGGTGCCTGACAGGAGCAGGGTGTGACGGCCCAATGCCACAGCGTGTTGCTGTGATTGACTCATGGGGGTTACTTGAGGTCATCGCAAATAAAGTGTCACTAAACGTTAGCGAGAGAATCGACTTGCACTGGCTTGCAGTGTTTGGGTGTGTGGCCTTGCCTTTGTTTGAAAAATGTTCAAAGTATTACTCAGAGCTCGTGGGAAATGTCATCGTTTTATTTTATAAAAGTACAAGCAGATTTTCAGATTTCATACAGATTTCATGAAATCCAATTTAAATTTAGGTCATTGGCCCACGAGTGACGGAACTAGTTAAGACTGTTTTTTTTTTGTTGCAGAAAACACAACCATATGGCCACTTAAAACACATTTTGTTTTTGAGATGAAGAAGCAGAGTTTTACTGCATTCCTTGGTTCAAGACAAATCTTTGCAGCCTTTGTCCAGGAACATTTCTGCCTAAATACATAGTCATCCATTTTAAACAGTTTCTTTCAACATTCCTTTTCTGCACTCCTTTAAATTATGTACAACCTGCATTTTGCAATTGCAACCAAACTTATCATTACCATTCTGTAATTTTACCCCGAGATCTGGCAAATTTTGATGTTACATGTGATTGATTTAAGTGAACTCAGAAAGTTTGAGACGGGTTAGGCTTGTGTGTCCTTGGCAGAGGCGCATGTGGTCATAGATTAAGTGTGTCTACACATGTGTTAATAGTTAGCATATGGTAATGAGCTGATATGTTGTCTAAATAGGATAACTGAATAAAGTTTCTATGTTTTTGTGTGAGCTGGTGGTGGTCAGTGATCTGTTGAGAATTAAACTTTATCTTTTCGTCGTCTGCAGAGCAATATGGGTTTCTCATCTAAAAGGCAACAAGGCAAAAATATCTGGCTGTCATCTTTGGTTGAAAGATTTTTCTTGGCTTCATCTTTGACCATGGGAAAGGACAACAGCAGAAAAGTACTTGGCTCACTTGTTATGCCTTTGATTTTACATTTTTGAATCAGTTCCCTTTTCCATGTTTTGGATGGCAATGCAGGTTTTTGCTTAAGTCCAGACTCTGAAACTACTATTAGTGTCCAGTCCCAAACTTGCTCAATCTTCCAGTCGAAGTCTATGTAATTAAGAACTGTCTGGAGACTGGTTGGCCATGACATCCACTATTAATCCACACAAACAATACATCATATCTGCTCCAGAATCAGCAGCTATGGATGGCTGAGCAGCGGCGTTTATCGACAGTTACTTTTGTTCGCTGCCTGCCAACGCCTACACCTCTCTCTCTCTCTCTCTCTCTCTCTCTCTCTCTCTCTCTCTCTCTCTCTCTCTCTCTCTCTCTTTCTCTCTCAGGGACGTATACTGACACACACAGATACAGTTCATGCTTACCCTGTCTCTCGGCTGCTGTTTGCTTTTACACAAAAGCATTATGAGCCCGTACAGTATGTGAGAGAATGGAGAGAATTTTAATTTAAAAGTAGGGAGGACTTCCTCCAGCAGACTTTTTAACATTACCACCGTCACTTTTTCCTTCAGTCTCCTCCAGGCTTTCCTTCTCATCTCCTGTTCTCTGTCCACATATGCAGTTTTACCACGACTGCCCTCAATGAGGTGATACTGTTACACACAAAGGTTATGACTTACGATCCCGTTTCACTAGTTTGACAGCAGTATCCCACATAATACACATGCACAGACGCGTGCACAGACACACTTACGCAACGACTGCGACAGTTGCAGTATTCATATCCCATCCCTGCTGACCACATTTCACATTTTTACATTTCATAATCAGATTTTCTGTTTCCACATAAAACTGGAACGTGCCTCCACAGTAGCTTCCTGGTTAAGCTGCACACACACACACACACACACACACACACACATACACACACACACACACACGCTCGTTCAGCCTTGTCTTTCTTCCAAGCTCCTTCAGAAGGTGATTGGTTTCTCCTGGCAGTACTAATTTTAGTGTGACCAGGATGCACTCAAATACATGCAGGAATTCAGCTGGTGATGCTCTCAAACCTGCCCCATCATCCTCGAACCGAAGAATGCTTTTGAAATGAAAGAGAGAGGAGAATGAGTTGGCAGGGTGAGAGGAGAAATAGCAAATATTTCATGATATGGGATTTTATTCAAAGCCTTATGGGAATGACTGATTTGTCTTTGGATTCCAGGGTAATATCAAAGCAAAGGCTGGCATCTTGCTTTTTCATCTCCTCCGCCCTCAGCCCCCTCACTTGTTTGCACAAGTACAAGCTCAGTCTTCCGGTCCGAGTTCAGTATTACTCCTTTTTTATTTCCCCTTCTCTGCTTGTGTCTATCTGCCTTTCTTTCCTTCTTCTCAATCTGTCACTATCTGTTTGTTTTACCTGGCTTACCTTAGTTAGATGTTGATCTGAAGTTGCAACACTCCCACACTCTCACATTACCCTCATTTCTCGTATTGTTAGTGGATATGAAATGTCAGATTTCTGTGTCTGAACCGCAGCACTAGAGAGTCATGGCCTCACTTTAAACCTGCCAATGATATTTATTCAGGAAGAAATATAGTATATCATAAAATCAACTCTCTTACACTGTACATGTAACAGCAGAAACAGATCCTATAGGATGATGAAGACGTCGATTAAAAGGGTAAATTACAGTTCACCAGCCTGCCTATGCACATCATATTTTAAAGAACAACTAAGTTAAGTTCAGAGCTTTTTTCTAAAAAGTAATGAAATAGATATATAAGTGTACATTATAATTAACCTTTAAAGGGGAAAACCACCTAAAATAAGAATTTTAATGTTATTTCCAATACTGAAGAAAGTTCAATACATGTTTGTGAACATGAGCTACTCTCTTAACAGAGAAGTAAGTCTCAAACTTTAGATGTGATCAAGTATAAAGTCTGGAGCTGCATCATAGACTGTGGTTGTGTCCAACATTCCATACTAACATGCTATTTAGTACGCGATATCAATATATGAGATATGTTTGTATGTCAGAAACCTTAGTATGTCACATATAGAACACGATTTGCATACTATATCTGTTGAAATATGCCAGTATGCAACCACCGGACACAATGCCGACATAAATATCCAACAATACAATGTGGGATATTGTGAACAACGTTCATAACGGACAATGGTGGAGAGCTCTGTGATGTCAATAAGTATTCAATTGTGTAAGTATGAGATTCCACTTTGATAGGCGTAATATATTTTTACATCAGTTCAGCTCACAAGTTATGTTTTGGGCACCATAGTTACGCGTCTTCAACCGGCAAGGAGGCTCTCAGGAAGTAATGTGGTGATTATAGTTCAGTTTGTACAAAAATATACATACTACGTGTATTCACTCAAAACTATGTTGAACGATAGTATTCATGTTGATTATAGTGCATAGTGCAGCGGATGAAAGGGAGACTGATTTTGTGAGAACCCACAGTTTGTTTTCTTTTTTAATACCAAATGAGCTTTATTCTATTGTAGTGTTATCAGTTTTTAAACACAAAATGTACCCATACACTCAGAACATCCGCCTGGGTGCTCTCAGTGTCATCTCTCCCAATGCATTGTCTATGGAACCAGTTCCACACTTGATGACATCACACATTTGAGTTTAAGCACCCACGTTTTGGGATTTAGGAGAGAGTTGTTCATGCTTGCTAATATTTTTGGACTGTCTTAGAATAACATGTATGAATTTAGAAAAAGGACGTAGTTCCCCTTTAAGAGCTGACGTGTTTATTTTATTCTAAAGCATGTTCTCTTTATCAATAGCCTGTTCTGAAACAGAAAAGCTCTAACGCACCAGCCTATTGATAGTGAGCATTGTTGTACATGTCAGTCTGAGAGAAGGCAGAGCCACGTGAGAACGAAGACATCTGTCCCTGGAGGGTGAAAGGCACAGGAGATGTCTGCTTCTATTGAAATAGTCTGCCAACTTCTTCACGTATAGCTTACATACATTACATTTTGTATTTGAAAATAACTTGCACAGTTTAGCATGTTATGCATATCCTGCTTCTACTCTAAAGAAGATATAGAAAACTGGGGGAAAAAAGCCAATTAGAGAAACACAGTCAAGGCACTCATTGAAACCCAGAGCTGGTCCTCAGTGCAGCACCAGTCAATCAAAAAGCAGGTGGGAGAATAATCACTGCACATTATGCATTCAACACTGTTTAAGAGCTCATATTGGAATATCTATATAATAATATATATGTAGCCATTCTCTCTTCCTTTAGCTCCTAGACAAACTAGACATTTGCTTATTCACTATGCTGTGGGAATACTACAGTGAAGTTTCCTTTGTGTTACTTTTAAAAAGACCACAATAGAGGTGAAATTTGGACAGAAAGAAATAACAAAAAAAACGTTGGCAATTTTGCATTCCTGACATAGTCAAAACAAACTGCATTGGACAGCAGCCATACAACAATTATACAACGGCCCGAGTGTGGTTTCCACAGCGACGCCGCCTTAATTGATTCCTTTCTTTAATTAACATACTTTGAGGACAGCTGGGCCAAGCAGCATTGTGTTAAACGTCCCCTGAACGGCACGGTTATTAGCTCAATACCCAAATGGTTATCTGGTTAGTGTTAGTACACACATTGTGCTGTTCAGCAGAGCATTTCCTCCTAAACTCATTGCATATATTTAGTTGCTTTACATAATAAAAAAGGTTAAACGGTTTATCATGGTTGCTGTCCAGAACCAAGGAAGATGTTTTCTCTCTCTTTCTGTCTATCTTCCATTATTACTTATCTTTCCCTTGCAGGCTTCTGCTAAAATATTTGGATTGATACAGTGGTTAGATACTTAAATTTTAGATTACTGTTTTTGCACATTAATCATCGTACTTTTTCATATAATTCACAAAGCGAGGATTTTTAGTGTGTCTGCTAATGTGTCCTTCTTCTAACAGAAATCACATTGCAGCCTCAAAACCGACAGACTAAGTGCAGGACACACAAAGAGCCTGTCAACAGGTTCTAACGTGAGCCAATCCATGACTATAAAATGCGCAACTGTAACCAGCATGTAATATTGTCCTCATTTCTTCGAAGTACTCCTCTTGTATCTAATTGTCCAACTATGAAAACTAGCTCTCCAGCTATTGTCAGTGGCTTTTTTTTCTCTTTTTTTTTTTTGCGGTGCACATAAGTCACATGTTTTAGCTGCTTCCATTAAAGGGCCCACTCCAGTTTCATGAAGCGTTTCACTCACTCAGGCCTGAGAGAGAGAGGCGCTTTCACATTAAGTAAAACTGGAATGTGCGACTGATGCAATGAGTTACAATATCAAAAGTAGCCGCTTTGTGTCAGGATCCGTCTGGTCTCCTCTTCCACTCTCTCACTTGCAGATAATGGTTATCGCCGCTCTGGTAAGAATGACAGAAATAATACATATATATTCTTTTCTGATGACTTTGACACCAGTTGAACTGCCGCAGAATTACCACTGACAATCAAACAGTCAGACATCAACACTTGCCAAGTTTTGTGTGGGATTCTCATTATTTCTACTTGTCAGTTTAAGGCCTTGACTGTCTGGGTTCATATTCTTTCAAATATTCTCTCCAATGCTAGGCACGTCTAGAGTGAAATAAATCATCAACCACAATGATCTTTTGTACAAATATTCCTGGTTCTCAGAGGATCAATCTTTGTGACTTTGGTCCACCAAGTGGTTGATATTTTTGGGTTTGTTTGAAATGTCATGACAAATTTTGGATGGATTGCCGTGACATATAGGTACAGATATTTGTGGTCCCCAGACAATGTATCCTAACTTCGGTGCTCCCCTCACCTTTCATTATGCGCAGGTAAAGTCAGGTCAAAAGTCTAATTCGTCCAATACCTTGGTTTATGCAAGAATCACAATGTTCGCATGCTGATGTTAACATTTAACTCAAAGGAAAGTATAGTCTTGTTTAAGGATTGTAACTTAGAGTTAGTTTTGCAATGTCAGTTTACATATATAGATCATGAAATGTTTCTTTTGGGGTGTTGAAGGCTCAGAAGACAACTGGTTAAATGTCACCTTTGCTGTCAGGTGTGTTGAGTGACAGGCAGAGTCACATGCCAATGGAAAGGATATTAGTCATCCCTCAACACCCCAAACCCCACCCCCATTCCTCCCACCCACTTCTCAACATGTCTTTAGTGGCTGTTGCCTCCCTATGAAGGTCAGCTGTGTGTCAGCATTGATCTTGTCAGCTTTCTCATGAATGTTTAATAGGTGTGTGTGTGTGTGTGTGTGTGTGTGTGTGTGTGTGTGTGTGTGTGTGTGTGTGTGTGTGTGTGTGTGCATTGTATGCATGTACAACCTAAAAGCATGGACAAAATGAGCAAACTGTGTTTGTCTCTATAGCTCCACATCTTCAACAAATCTGGTATTCACGCCACTTTCTTACCCTCATACTTCAAAAGGATCATTTGTTGTTGAGTGACGAGAGCTTCTTGTCAGACATGGTATGATGGAACAAAGACCACCTTGACAGCAGGAAGGACCAGCAGGTGGTCCAATTAGTTGGCCCCATGCTGAGAGGGGCGAACATCATAAGGAGTGGTGCTTCACGCTGCAGGCTGAGAAAGTCTTCATGCAGAACAGTGTTATAGTACGGTGGGATATGGCTTCTATAGGTCCATGTGTTGATTACTCTTGAATGCAAGAGTGAAGTGAAAAGACATTCTTACAATGTCCATACAAATAAACCATAGACCGAAAAGATGACCGGTGTTACAGTATTGTGTAATTTATTTATTTTCCCGTAAACGTCAACAAGTAAAGTATGAAAACTCTTTCTCCACCTTTTAATCAATGCTCCTCTTAAAATGTGCTTGTAATTAAATGCAACGTGTCATCTTCCCACCCAGGGGCCTCCCTGTACACTGCTCCACACTGCTCTTCTGTTCCCCCCAGATGCTTTGTAGCATCTGCTGGGCCCTTGCTGACATTTAAAGGGATTGATATGTCCGAGCAGGACACACATACATACGGAGCCATAATGTTCCACTGGGTGACACTCGACCGCTTACAGGTTGCGAGATCTATAACGTGCTATGCAAATGTATTTCACATTTGCATTTTAGTTGTCTGTGTGACCTACGGAGTTATATGTGATAACTGAAGAAGTCTTGAGGACCAATGTTGTAAACATAGCAAAATTGACATTCCTCATAAACCAGTGTGTGATAAACCTCCTATTGCTGTGTTTGCGGTTCAGGAGACCCAGGAGAGGTTTCCAAAACTGGGCCAGATGGAGGCCTGGGATGAGCTGGGCAGTGGGGAAACAGAGGAGGGCAGCACCACAGACTGTGATGATGAAGATGGATGTCAAGCCTCAGGAGACAGTCCAGACCAGACCTGTAAGTAATACATACCCACATCCACATGCACAAACACTCACATATTCCTCTATTCATTTTTCAAATTTGTTGGCAAAAGGGATGTTTCCTTCACTTGGCTCATCAGAACCCTACTCTTTATATCACCCACGTTCCACATGACGTCAACACCAATCTTCGTGGTGATTTATCATCTCGCAGTTATTATTTTAATTATGTTCTACTTTCAGTCACCTAACTTTGTGCGATGTATCACCAAGGACAGATCTGCCTCTCACTCTCTTTTCTCTATCTCAGTGAGCATTGAATTGTTTTCCACAAAGTCACACTTTCATGCACCTCCTACATGGCAAGGGAAGTATACTTTAAAACCCATTTTCACACTCTGCCATCCTCGCCCACTGTGTCTCCTTGAGGCTACAGCAAAGGTTGTGGCACATGAGGTTCCTCAGACACTGAGGAACAACAAGCCAGTTTCGTTCAGTGGGCACAAACACACACACAACCATACCAGCCTTGTACTTCTATCTTTGTAAGGACAGTTATTAGAATAATGCATTTCCTAACACCTTACCCGAACCTTAACATTCACAACTAAATGCCTAACCGAAACCCAAATTCTAACCTGAACCCACACAGTCCCAAAGTGAGGACTGGCAAAAATATCCTTACTTTCCGAGAATGTCCTCACTCTGAAGGTCTACAACTCAAATTGGTCCTTACAAAGATAGCTACTTAAGTACACACACACACACACACACACACACAGGCAGTGAGGAAATGTTGGGGCTTGTGTCGGCTTTAATGAGAATGATTTGATCTGCTGCAGAAGCTTCTTGTTAATCATCCCTAATTATCATGTTGCTTTTTTTACACCTACACAGTTAAACAAAGTTGTTGGCTGTGGAGCATTTGTCTTACTAGCATGGAGGGTTTAGAGAGGAACATGGAGGAGTAAATATGCACTCATACATGCATATAATAGCAGCAGGTGCCCAGTTCACTATTAGAGTTACGGAATTTGTACATGTCCAAGCAAGCAGACAGGCAACCACAATAAAGACTGGCCTGGTGTAAAGATCCTACATGGAGTAAACTGAGCCTCTTTGGCTTCCCCAATTCCACTGCAAGACTGCAGAAATGCCAGATGCTGATTCAGCAGTCTCTTCATGTGTAACATGTACCGTGTTCATTTCACTTGTAACATGCTAAATAGCAAATCTGCATTGTACTTATGTAACATGCATTATGCCTGATGCAGTTTTACTTGACTAAATGCAGCACAATTATGCACTGAAAGTAAATAAAAAACAGCCAGAGACTATGCAAATTATTTGAACTGTTTTGCTACAAAAAAACTAAAATCTTAATATAAGGTATTAGCCACTGCAATGTAAGAATGTGAAAATAAATTATACTCACAAGGCATAAGGCCTCTAAGTCAGCATATCTTAAACTACAGGTCTAGTTTTACCAAAGGGTAGCGAGAAGGCTATCTACACCACATAGCTAATACGCCAATCAATAGCCATTACATTCCTTGTTCCACACAGCTCTGAATAGGTCCTTTCTGCCCTGCTCCTTGTTGTGATGTGGATAAAACCTACCAGCCTTTCTTAGAGTTCTGACAGCAGCAGCAGTATCCCAACAGCAGGGGATAATCAATCAAGACCACTGTCTGAGATTTACAGAACAAAACCCATTAGTCTGTGCTCAAAGTACAAATCTATATCCTGGTGAGCCCTGTTGCTTGTACAACTGTCCTTTAGCCTCCAAAAGAATATTTGTCATCCAGTCACAAATTCATGTTTCTTGGAAAGATGTGATTGGCCTATTCGGATCTATAAAGACAAATTACTGCATTGGCCTTAGTATTAGACAACACTGACTATTGACAGTCATTCACTTTTCTGAAGACTGATGCCAAGAGCTGGGCAACACTTGTCCTGTGCTGCATGGTTCACTCTTGGCATATAATTCATTTACACCAGCCAAGCCTGGCTTTCTGAACTCGGCTGTGGAAATTTCCAAAGCTTTCTGGTAGATAACGGCTATGGTAATAAGCATTCTATAATTTCATTTTTCAGTCACACGCTGTACTCACACACTCCCTTGTTTTTCAGATTTACATTATATTAAAGGGCAAGTCATCTTAAAAAAAAACAAATCAAAATGTCTCTCATTCTCTTGTGACTTCGCAAATATTGATTAAACTGTTATTGATTATCTAAACATCAACTTTGGCAACTGTAAATTGGAATTCATTAGTTGAGTGAGGCTGAAATGAGTTATAGGGGCAAGAGACATATTTTACCTCCCATCTGTCTGTGCTCGTGTTTGCTTCTGTTCAGCTGTGCCAGAGCTCTCAAAGTCCATGTTAAAAGGGGGCATGACCACCCACTGTTGTGCTTAGAGAGACTTCATTACCAAGCTAATGAACAGCGCTAATCAGCAGAAAACAGACTCTCTGTCTCTATCATCACTCAGATGTGATGGAACTTCCGCAAGTCTTACTAAGGAGATGGGATGCATGCGTGCAGCCTCCTGCATACTGAAAGCATGTTTAAGAATGCAGATGCTGTTGATGTTTCTACATACATACAGTTCCTAAGTAGGCAACCATGTGGAAAATGAGCACACTGTTAATATCTGATGACGTCCGGGTACATAAAGGATCACAACAGAGTTGTAAAAGTCACATTCTTTGCCAAATACTCCAATTAGCTCTCCACTTCTAAAAGAAAGTGCAGTCTGATTGCATGCTGTCATGCCTGTTTGATCATGGTTCAAATCCCGCTCCTCTTGCCTGGAGACATGCTAGTGTACTTTGTGTGCCAACTAAACAAGGCCTAGTCATGTACGAACTGCCATGACCACAGCCATGAACAGGAGAATAAATCAGTGAATCTTTAATGAACCATATCATCTCTCTTCCCCTGCAGCAATGAGAGCCTCTTCTGTGGTGCATTTTGTGGCGTGACTATGGCTTATTAACTCTATTAGCCCGGGAACACTTAAGGCTGCTCCTTCCAAAGGAGCTATTCATTTGTAGCTAGCTCACTAACGTATTAATCTCTAAAAGTCCCACAGTGGCACTTTAGACCACTATCTCTCCATTAGGAAGAGAGAGGAGACTCCAAATGTCTGTGCATCAAAAGGTAGATCAGTACTTTATTTGTCTGTCTGCTTCCATGAGCCCAGCTGCCTTATCTGAGTGTCTGGCAGAGTAGGCACATGTCTTTTCTGTTCTGGCCTTTTGTGCATATCTGGGAAAACAGACCGAAAAGAAGAGATGTTATTTTTTTTCTTTTACTGTTTTTTTTTGGATCAGGAAAGAGTTTAGAATGGAACGTGGGAGATTTAAAAGCATTTCCACTGCTACACCTTTGGCATTGGACTGCAGTATAGCAGTTGTTAGTGCTGCTGAGGCAATCCGCCTGACAAAGGTGTGAGGAGTCATAAACACAAACAGGTTAACCATCTCAGAGGAGGAAGAGAAGTAAATGCATGGGTAAACACTTCCTGCGATTGAGCCGGAGGGATGTGCTGCGAAAAAGTGTGAATCGCACAGCCATGAAGGTACAATTCTCTTTTGGTAACAAACACCATCTGTCAGGCACACTTGTGAGCTCATCAAGAAAGTGAAGACACCTCCGGCATTGCTCACACACTCTGCACTCCAGTGGCTAAACCTCTCCATTAGCTTGAAGCCACTGGCGATGATTGTTGTTCTTTGCCATCCTGTCAAAGAACATAATGGTCTAGATATGACAAGATGGAAAGATTTACCAGTCGATCAGTGTTCTTCTGTTATTCTGGAGCAGAAGGACAAATATATTAACTTTTCTTGTCTCTCCTTGCATACCCCAAGGAAACAGCTGGCTCTAAGTGTGTGTGTGTGTGTGTGTGTGTGTGTGTGTGTGTGTGTGTGTGTGTGTGTGTGTCTGTGTGTGTGTGTGTGTGTGTGTGTGTGTGTGTGTGTGTGTGTAAACCTGACCCCGAGGGAAAGTAAACTCTCAACACTATTTTAAATTCACAGCTGCTATTTTTGTGGATTTTTTTTATCAGAAAATGTAGTGTAATGTAAGTTGTGAATTTTTGCTCTACATACTCTATGCACACATACACACACACACACACACACACACACACACACACACACACACACACACACACACACACACACACACATACACACACTCACACACACATACATTCAAAGACATTTAAAGATGTGGGTTTGTATGGCATGAGAAGACTCCAATCAGCAGATTTTGAATTTAAGGCTGAAGGGCACCGGAGCAAAATCTGCTCTCCCCATCTATCAATGTCCAGTGTAATATGCAGTTCATATTCTGCAATGCACAGTTGTATAAAACACTTCTGTAGTCCTTTCTACCACTTGGCTGTTCAAAAGACTGCATTGTATTGTATAGATAATGGCCTTGAACCTGACCTTGATACAGTGATTCAACTTTGACATATGTGCCTCGTGATGTTCATGGCTTGCTGGTGTTTTCGCACCTGAATGTCAAAGGCATGGAGAGAACTTCTCTCCAAAGCCGAAAAAGACCATAAAGGTGTGTGGCAGCTGTTCACCCTGGCAGGGGAAGAACATTCCTGAAATGAACGGCTGCTTGGGCAGGATATGGCCAACCTACACCAGTGTTAGCAGGATTACACTGGATCGGCCCCAAGCCCACTACAGTCTGCTGTGGCCCTGGACACAGCACACACCTACCTTTCACGTGAGAAAACTTGCATGCTGGAGCGATGAGTGGAGATTAAGGGTGATGTGCAGAAAATTGGGGTCTGAGAGAGGACACAAGGTCAGAAGTAGAGGTGAAAGAAAATGTTTGAACAACAATGGAGGGGTAATACCATTACAGCATTTTTATGTGATTCTACAGTACAAGATGTAACAGAGGCAGGGAAGTACGGCTAACATGAGAATACAATCTTTAGGGCTTCGGTTCAGAGAGGACGATTGCAACATACAAACCTATGATTCAATCTACCGTGAGAGACAGGAGTTAAGATGCTGGGTGGGGGATTTGGTGCTTGTGTACCCTGCCAGGTTGGGTAGAACCAATCCCAACCCTTGATCTTCCCATCCTAGGTCCTGGACTGAGCCGGGTCCCCTTGGGACTGGCGTGCGTAGAGGCCGGCTGGCCAGCAGATGTATTGGCTTTGTCCCGGTGCGGATATTACCAGTAGGACTGCCATTTCCCTTAGCCTTTCATCTGGAGCTCAAGGAGCTGAGAGAGAGCTCCGGAGGGCAGCGTAGGGTTGGAGAAGAAGGAACAAGAGGATCAGAGACGGCTTTGCTGGACAGGAAGATGGTCTGGTTTGCGGATGAATGTGGGAGGAGTGACTCACATTTTCACTCAGATATGCAGAGTCATCTATTTGTTCTATGTAACGTTGTGACATTGCGTAATTTTAAACACGTCTCTTGACAAAATCTGTGAATGATTTTGAGAAATTTCATTATCATTCCCTATGAAATGGATATGGGGAAAGACATTCTCCAAACAGAACTAATAGAGGGATAATCCTCGAGACTAATATGTGCCCAAACCCATTTGTTAGCACTTAAACTACCCGGCAGATATTCTGTTTTATTATAACTGTAAAACCCATTTTTATTGTACATATTCACATTTGTGATCAACTGTCTCCCATTTCCTGTTGCGCACATCCATCCTGTTTTATATCATCTTCCACCTTTCTTTTCAGTGATCTACTTTTTCTTCCTTACTTGGCATTTTCTTCCCTGTGGTTTTTATGGCACTTTGAGAGCATATTAGCTTGAAGGGCTCCCTAGGCACGTGATCATCAGAGGAGAGTGGTTCTCATTAGCCAGCATCATCATTTCCTTTCTAAGCAGTATCAGTGAGGCCTTTATGATTGAACCTCTCCAGCACACCTTTGGGGCGTTTTCGAAACACTAAGGATCTCTGGTGTGGCAACAGGTTATAAACTAAAGGAAGTGGTGGGAGTTACTACCTCGGAAGTTAGTGAAAAGGAATTTTGTATGGTTGCTATGAAGTTTACCAGCAAAGGAACAAGGAATGCTAGCGACTGACTGCTCTGATACCGTAGCCACATAAAAGTCTTAACTACAGTAGCACAGAAGTAGCTGTTATTCACTAATATAACAATAAATCCTTACAACATGTGGAGATTTCCAAGTAGTAATTGGCATTTTAAAGATGGTGTCCAGACTCATAAAGTGTTCTTTATTGAAAGCTGCAAATTCAATAGCTATGACTTCTATTTTATTGTGTGCAAAACACTCTTGCACACCCCCCTTCCACCCAGGGCCCCCAGTCAGGCTTTGACCCAACCTTTGGGTTGTTATTGGGACCAATTTAATCAGTAGTCAATGAATTTTGGAAATAGTTTGTTGCTGGCTACATGCACTAACAGGCAGACCTACAGCTGAGCGACTCAGGAATGGCCCTAGTTTATTTGGGCTTTATTAATGCCCATATCTGGGCTTCTCTGCTGGGGGTTGGGATGGGGAATGGGTGGGAGCTGAGTTGCGTAAGTGACCTGCTTGACTTTCTTGACTCGCCTGGAGCCCAGCCCTGGCTACTAACACAGAAACTGGCATTCCTTCTGTAACTCAGCACTGAGCTAATAAAGGCAGACATTCCACTGATATTGAAAAATACAGTAGAAGGATAAGCAAGGATGAGTCTGATCCTCTTTGTCTCAGCTCAGCCTGGTATGCAGGGGGAAATACAGACTAGGAGAGAAAGCATGGAAGGACTTGAAGAGGGATTTTCCCAGACAGATACTTCTATCTCAAACTGAAAAGATGCAAACTTTGGTTTTAAAGCAAAACCATGATCAGAGTATCTGTTTCAGATAGCAGAGGCACATTAGCATTGCACGAATGGTCAGATAATGGAGGTTGGTAGCAATGAGCCAATTTTTGCATCGACTACCTGCAGTGCGAGTCTCTGTGCGGACGTATATATGTGTATGCATCAAAGCGCTGTGCATGCAGGACAAGTCACTTCATTAAAGTGCCTATCCTATTGACCAGTGTTAAGAGCGACAAAGCCCCTCTCCCTTATCCATAATTGATGTGGCAATTAGAGCTGAACCTGGGACAGACTGTCAGGCCAGAGGACTGGAAGGGGGCTGACCTTTCACTGCTTCAGCTGATTACAGATCAGACGGGAAGGGCCACTGACAGAAGCCTTATACACTTATGCATCGTTCTGAGTAATTCGATTCTAAAACTGCAGTCAGTTACGCAACCATGAGTTTACATCAAAGTATTTGACTCGCCCCCTCAAAATCAAACATTTATAACATCACAACTTCTTTTTTTTCTATCCCACACAGATTTCTGACTTTGAAGTTGAAAAGGCAAGTATCACTTAGATTAGTTTAATTCAGAGGAGGCTAGTCACATGGAGCAACACAAGACTGCATTCCATTCTCTGCATTTTACTTTAGTGTGGGCACTGCTGCTGCTACATGGTGTCACTGAGCAGGTATCATCCAAAAGACAGTTTACGCACGCTAAAGCCTCTTTTTTGTACTTCCGCATTTACAGCCTTAAGTGTCACTTGAACATCAACAGCAAACTCTGAAGGGTTCAGTGTGTCATTGGATTCTCGATACTCAAGGCAAGACTGCACACAATATCGTAGAGAGAAATGGTGAAAGCATCCAACTTGAGACTTCTGCACTGCTTGGCTGATTCAAGTGGGCAGGAGAGGGATCCATGTGTGAAATGTTATGTCAGGAGACACACAAGGTGACAGCGTCTCTTGACTGTTACCTGAAGTGCACTTCCTGTTGACTATAATGGATGGCTATGATGTGTGTGCTCGCTGTGCATGTGTGCGAAAGAGCAAAAGAATATGAATGCAAGTTTATCTCTGCGCCTTTCACGCTTCTCTGTCTGCAAGGACGACCCGACAACTGACAATGCGACGAAGCATCTGGTGTTTGAGTGCACGCAAGTGGAGCGTTAGTTGTGTGTTTGTGTGTGACTGAACATTTATATCATCCGGAATCAGTGTTCTGCTGGGGAATGTGGTGTGTGCGCATCTGTGTGTCAGACTGCGGGGTTGTACTGGGCCTTTAACTTGCTCTCTTGCATAGAGGTGGCTTTCTCCTCAGGATTCCCCTCCATCTTGAGACTCTGTCACATTGACTGGTGGAGGTCACTGTCCTCCCAGGGCCCCTTTCGCCTATTTGTTTCTGTGTGTATGTGTTTGTGTGTGTCTATAGGGGTGTAAATCTTAATCTTGCCAAGGAGCTTAATAGTCTAGCACAGCCAAGAATCGCACTGGGCAGATTCCATTGCACTTATCCCTGCTCTGGAGTTGCCATGCTGCTATGCCCGTTGCTAGGTTAGCTGCAGGCTAATGTGTACCCCACTGGTGCCCCTGTATTTTTGCCGCTTTAACCCCTTGAGTGGCCTGCCAGAGACCCTGTACCAAGCTCTCTATAGGTTGCCTGTGAACCAGAGGGACAGTTCCCAGAGAAATGAGTTTGTGTGTGTGTGTGTGTGTGTGTGTGTGTGTGTGTGTGTGTGTGTGTGTGTGTGTGTTTCTTAGAATACGGAATAGGGAGATTAGTTTGACGGGGCGAGGAGCCCCTGTCTGACATGGCACCACATAAAGAGTGAGTCGTGGACAAAAACAGCACAGAGATGGATGGCTAGTAATGAACTGTGTGAATGCATCCTTCCCTTCTCTCCACCCTCCAACATTACCCCTCTTTGTAAGAAAGTGTGTGTGAAAGGAGATAAGAAAATGTGGAGTGCTTGAAAAGGTGAATGTCTGTGAGTGTGTGCGAGACAGTGAAAGAGTAACCTTAAAAAAAAGTGACCAAGAGGGTTTTAGCATTCTCCAGCCGTACCAAACAATGTCTGGACACCCATGATCCATAGCCTCCGAGAGCAGCATCGGCCTTTTATTGGTGTCCAAAGGTCTGATTGGAGGCTGACTGATAGCGCTGTGTCCTTGTAATGCTGGTTTTACCAAAGAATAAGAAGGGACTTGTACAGGCTTCATGTGCATGGGACTCCTCGTGCATTCAAGTCTTGTGTTGTGGGAAAATGATGATAGTGCTCAACCACCAAGGAGTAAGAATGGCCACTGAATGGATCGTTTAAGTCCCCTATGTATCAGTATTGTATAACCCGTTGGAGCCCAAATGAGGGCTTATCTCCACAAAGTGGCATAAGTGTATGAAATTATTAGGGTAAAATCTACAATTATAAAACTTTAGAATGTCTTTGAAATATGTGCTTGTACTAAAAGGGAGTAGAGGAACATTGTCCCACATATGTGTCTTCTCTCTCTCTTCCCTTGGGAAACAGAGAGCCTCGTGCTCTCAAAGGGATGGATGGCAGGTAGCAAACATCTGGCAAAGGTTACACATCAGGTTGGATCAGAGGAGAATGCTCTGTCCCTGTTAATGACGGAGACTAATGGTACAAATCATTTCTACTGACTTCCCTGCATTTGAAAAACGGTGAGCTGGCTCCAACGCTTCGCAGACATATTGGCTATTGCATAAAGATCTTGTTTTACAGCAAATAGGGATTGATCTAGCAGATTAACAGTGTCATTATTCAGCCGCTTGGCAGGGCTGTCCCAGGAGAGGAACAGCTGCTCATGCACACAAGTCTTGAACTTATGCTTGGAAAACAAGCACACAGTGTGGAGAGAGGCGACTCGCCAATCACATAACGTCTCACTACTAATTTCAAACAGCACGTCCGTCAGTGTATGTGCATGCACCATGGGCATGCGAAAATCTTTTTACGCCTGTGTGCATGCTCACATTCATATGTCTGCCTGTGTGAGTGGTAAAAAAAAAGAAAATGTCAAAGGTCATCTCTCTTAATGAAACATCACTGTGAGGCAAATCCAGTGGCCTTGTCAAAACGCAGGCCCCTGAGCTGCTTTACAACCTCTCTCCTCCCCCGCATCCGTCTCCCATCAACCGCTTAGCGGGGAGAAGACCCTGAAGGTCAAGGCAGGGAGATAGGAAGATGGTGAGAATGAGAGTGTGGAGGAAGTTACTGACCTACACCACACTCCCTCGATGTGCCATAAATAAAACCTCCACCTTCTGACCGTCTACATAATTGTACACAGCAGGCAGAAGAGTGAAAACTGCCACCGGTGCTTTTGAGCATATGATAAATAGGTCTTCTATTCACCTATGTAACTTCTGCGTCTGGTCAAGTTACACTGAGCAGCAGTAGGTTACAGTGTAATTAAACTGAGTTGCTCAATTATTGATTCTGGGAAATAGACAATAATGAACACAATTGAATTGAGTACAGCACATATTTAAGTTTGTATTGATTGTAAGTCAGTGTTGAGCCTGGAAAAGTTGCCTGGTCATCTTGAGAGCATATAGTGTGGCAACTTGCTAAGCCCCAGTATACAGTAACACCATTCCTCACTGGATTACAGCTCTGCAGTCAGTGTTCAACCCAAGAGTCCCATGCGAGCTTGCACAACACACCAGACACACACACAAACTCACACGACACAAATGGACCATAGTTTCCAGGGTTAACTCGTCTGAACTATCCCTTAATAAACCCTTTGCCCCTGCACTGATCCTCCCAATGAGTGTATGAGTATGCTTTTGTGCGTGCATGTATGTTGTGTGCATTCGTGTTGTCTATGCGTATATTTTTGTCCACAGTATGTATGACATGTTTAGGAAAAGAGAGATTAAATCCTATCAGTTGAAGACAGAGGGAGGATTGTTTGTTTCTTGCCATTGCATCGGTTTAATCCGTGTGGCAGCATTGTGCTGGCTAACCAAAAGAAACACAGAAGAGAGGCGAGAAGGAGAGAGAGCGAGAGAGAGAGAGAGAGGGAGGAGAGTAGCAGTAGAAAACTGACTTGGTTGCCCAAATAACCTTCATGCTATTTTCTGTCACTCCGAATCTTTCCAAAAACATGATGGCCAACACGTTTGTGATTCCTCCCACTCACCTTCCAACCCTTATTCCTCCCTTCCTCTCTCACTCACCTACCAACCCTTATTCCTCCCTTCCTCTCTCACTCACCTACCAACCCTTATTCCTCCCTTCCTCTCTCACTCACCTACCAACCCTTATCCCTCCCTTCCTCTCTCACTCCCCTCCCATCCCTCCTCTTGGCCAGAGCCCGAGGTCCACCTCTTCTTCAATGCTGTGGACGGGCTCGTTAGATGCAGCTGTTGTTGCTCCTTGGCCAATGGGAAATGGAGGCTCCACCAAACACACAATCTGCCCATCTGGAGAGGCATTAGTGGCATAGGACACTCAGAACCATTTCTCACACTCACAGCCAACACAGAGGTCAACAAGGTGTCAGAAGACAGAACATCCCTCTTTAACAAGCCTCAGGCCGGGGTTGAGCTGTGTTGCTCCCTTGTACTGTATGTGTAGTTACTGCAGTATATATCAGATTGGATGTTCAGACGTTCAAAGTGACATGATCTCCCCATCCGCTTCCTCTCCATGACCCTGTTCACTGCAGGCATTAATGGCAAATAAAACCTACCACAACCCATTATTTATACTAGAATAGGGTCCACACACACATATTTATACACTTCCCAGTCGTTAAGGTCTGTCGTCTTGACAGACCTCTGAGCACTCCAGTTCTATTTGTGTCTCGGGTTTCTGGCACCCAGTTTTATCCCTGTCACTCTTCGTTGCCTGTTATAAAGCTTTTTTACCGATCAAATCACATTTGTCTTTAACTGGTGGGGAACATGTGTCATTGACTGTTGTTGTTATGGGAGAAGCATGTTGATGTTCCATTGCGTAGCCTTGAAGTCGCCCGGGGTGAATGATTCCATCTGCCTTGATAGAAGTGATGATGGATCTTACTAACTAACTGTTTTCCTCCTCTAACCCTCTGTCATCTTTCACTCCCGCCCACCCTCTGTTTTTCTGCCCCAACACCACCATATTTGGGGGATTTACACATGAGCCAGTTTATGAAGCACGGCTTAACTGCTAACATTTTCTCATTGTGACAACAACATCACATTCCATGAGCCTCCTGCCCTTCTGATTTTTCATTTCTTTGTTCCTCGAGTTGCTTGTAAATAAATACTTAATACAATAGCATACTCTTTTTGTTCTTCTGCTTCTCATGTTCCGTTTTATAACTTTAACAATTCAATTATTTAACTATTGGTAGGTGATAATGCAAAAAAATCATGAAAAACATACTCTGGGACTCAATTGTGTTAAAATGCACGCACGGCTGAATCAGCTATGTTTACAAAGCACAGAGAAGAACCTTGAAAGATTTTGTGTTATTTTAAAGATTTCCAAGATAAATAAGACACATGCATTATTGCATTACCTACATTTTCTGTATAAAATGATATCTTAAAGTGTATTCTCCCCCATCTTATTGTGGAGTACTTCTTTAGGGTATGTGTGGTGTTAGTGTGTGAGCTTTGGTTTATGAATAAATTAATTGGCAATTGAAAGTAAATGAGACATAAGGTAAATTACACATATCCCTTTCATTTTTTCTCTTTTATGCCCCTACCAGCTGGCAGCACTCTAGGCAATTATCTAGTTTGACTTTGCCTTAACATGGACATAGTTGGATGATTAGTTTAATGGGTATTGACTGTCAGTCTTGTAACTTCACTTTATTGCATCCATTTGTTTTTATTTTCAAAGATCACAAAGCATTCTATCACCATTGCCTACCTTTTACATATGAAAACAAAACAACTTAAAACAAGTTGTCAGTGCTGTCGTTTATGCCATTATTGGCTGTTCTGGCAAAGACCTGCTTCATTAATTAGCCAGTTGGTTAGCCTGCAGTAGAGTAGTGTTGGTGTTGTGTTGGCCCATTCAAATGCTGTTTTCTGACATCTCCCTGGTGAGATGCAGCCTATTTCCATTGAAACAATAACAGCTGATTTGGGATAAATGATGTCTTTGTCTATTGTCGACGGAACAACAAAAGCCATTGGCTCGGAAAACCCTCCTCTGTCTAGAGCCCGGCCTAGCCCTATTCACACAGGCATACGCATGCACGCATACAAACCCAAGTGCACAATTGGGATGGGCTGATGTGTGTTTTTTACAGACAAATGTATTCTTATATTTACACATTAGATCATGCCAGGTGTGAAAGAAAAAAATCCTGTTGGGTGACAGCTTTGAAAGAGCAATACAGTTTGTACTTTAATGTTGGTGAATAAGTGATTTAGTTAGGTATTCAAAATTCTCCATACATTTTCACATTTTATATGGTTCTAATATCTGATAACACACACACCTGGCTGTCAAGTTGCTCGGCGGTCAAGTCACCACACGGGAGGCAGGAACTATTTAATTAGACAACTGCATTCTAGACAAATCATTTTTACACACACTGGTGGGAATTGCCAACTTGGACTGGTTTTGTGACAGTAACAGCTTAAAGGGAAATTTTTTTTGACACTGAGCTTTGGCACTGTCAGTACTAGTGATAACTAGCTATCACAACACACAGTCACAATATCGTTCACCTCTGTCTCTATTTGATTCATTCTGTATGTCAAGTCCTGCAGAGCCTATAACTCCCACACATGGGGCACAAACTACAAGTACGACACGGTTTTAGTGATGCAGGTTAACTTTATTGCTAACTGAGAGTGTGTGGGGCACTTTGCAGTGCTGAGGGTGCTTATCTGTCTCATTGATGTATATAGCTGGGCAGGGCTGGGTCCGGCTGGGCTACTATGAAGAGGAGTGGGAAGAAGGATGGGTAATGAGCGGAAGGAGTCATTTCCTTTTGATTTTAGAGACAACAACACAATGTCACATCACAGAGGGAAGTGAGATAAAGAGATGGACGAGTTGCGTTCAGTGTCAGGGTGATGATGACGTTTGAGAGAGACTGGGAGAGCAGTGAGCTGCAGAGACATGAGTGAAGTCCTCTTGGAGGAATGGATTTCACCAATGTCAGCAGAAAAGCGTCTGTGTGTGTAACTCCATGTGTGTGTTTGCAGGGACTGTGATTAAAATGGGTGCTTAATGTCTGCCCTACCCTCATCACCCTGATTTATCTCTGATTGGCAGTAATGACACGGTGTGGGCTGTCCATTATCTGCTGCTGGAGATTAGACACCCAGTCAGTCCTCCATCATATGTGTGTGATGATGATGATCACGGTGGGAGTTCAGTTTTGATTTTGCCATGTCCCACGGGGCAGATAAACACGGTGTATAGTGGCACAGGTTTGTTGTGTATAACTTGGACAAACAGATATAAGCGTGCATTTTTGAAACTCTTCAAAATAAATTATTGGTGCTTTGGACTGAAACACCCACAGCTGTGCTTCTTCTAATTTACAAAATGAACTCTCTTTGAATGTAACAGACATAATCATACTTAATTGTTCATGTCTGATTGTTTTTGAAAACCCTTGAGATGAGATGGTGGGAATGGTGATTGGATGATGATAAGCCCCTTATATACAGTTTTACAAGCCCAAAGGACTCTGAACATTAAAGAGGATTATCATGATTACAGTGATGAGCCAAACCATTCATCTCTGTCTGCTTCTCTCTTCCCCTTTCCCTGTCTCTTACAGCGCATACAGAAGCCTCAAGTGAAGGAAAGTCCATTGAGAGGCAGCCCGAGAGTGACAGCCCACATGAGAGCCCTTCCAGGCCCCCCTCAGTGAAGGTGATAGGGGGCTCGCCGTCTGCCAGCTGGGCACAGCCCTGGAGCCTTGCACTGCTCTTTGCTGCACTTTGCCTGCAGTGGACCCTGTTCTGATGCCAGTGCCCTCTGTGAATCCCCCACTGCCCCCCCTGCCTCCTTTTAGGAACCACATACATGCACGGAGACACTCATATCATTTACATATCATGCAAAGCATCATTACTCCTGTCCTCAATGTACTTGGATGGATGGTAATGCGGGGAAAATAAAAAATGTCCAACAAGACAAGGCGTGGAAGAGAAGAGGACAAAGTTGTAGGAGACTGTAGACGGAGTGCTCTTGCAGGAACCTGTTGTCCTGCACCATCACCAATGTGGTTGTTTTCACAAGCTAATCATATGCGCGCTCATCTACAAAGATTAGACTGCTTCTTCTAGGCTGTGTCGGTGCTAGACGTTTGTGTATCCAGACACCAATACAGCCCCACTACTCACACACAAACATACCCTTTGTGGCTTAGAACGGAACCGCATCATTCTGATTTTACTTAAAAGCGCTTACACATTTACTCACATACATGTTTCACAGGAACAGTACAAATACAGCCATCTTCTTTTTCTGCAGTTGGCTTTTACTTATCCTTTGAGGCAAAAAAAAAAAAAAAGAACTCATCATGGCCACTGCACCATTTGCCAGTCATGCAGAAGAATTCAGCTCATTTGAAAACTCTACTCATTTTCTTTTCAAGGATTAAGGAATGCATGATAGATTGATAGATCGATCCCAGGTGCCTGGCCCAGAACAGCAGATTTGATATACTCTAATGACTGTGTACCTTGGCGGGGATTAGAATGTAATGAGTTCACAGGTAGAGCACTGGGACACTTGCACGACTGAACACATTGCGCAGACAAACTAGGTGTGTATAGTATGTAACTGTATATAAGTGGAAAGATTTGATGGAGTGTATGATGTTCTGATTCAACAAAAAGCTCTTAACTGATTGAGCTGAATGGGGTTATCTTTTCTTTTCCCTTTGCTATGAATGGATTGTGCTTGTCTGCTCCATGCTACATATAAAATAATGCAAAAAAAAGAAAAAAATTGAGCAGGAATGCACATCATTTTCCAATTTAAAGCCATTGACAAAAATGGATACATTTTGGGTGTTTGAACAAAGCCTGTACATTGTTGATTTTACTAATGTTTATTGTGCATCCAGTTTTGTGTGTTTGCTCGTTGAATTGCACATTAATGCATGTATAACCTACCAAGTTATCAGAATTATTATGGTAGGATCAGGCCCTTCTCCGGGAAGCCTCAAAAACTCTCAAAAACGATTGCCTTTTCCAGTACATCTCACGGGACATCAGGTTTTATCTTCCTCGCTCAAATGACGGCTTGGTACTTGAAATCATAAGGAAAGTTGGTCTGCAGATCCATCGCAAGCAGATTCAAATACAATTTAACACACACAAATACATGTTGAATGCTTTTTTACAAAGTTGGGTGCATCTATTGTCCAGTACAGTCGTCGCCCTTATGCAAGTCCCTTTTCATGAATTTGTCATACATTTTGCCAAATAAGCTCTTATGTCTCTTCACTCACTCTTAAGCAGACCATTCCTTTGAATTCCATCAGAATAAAAGCAAATCCTTCTTTGTTTTAAATGATTCCTCATGGGGATGGAGCAAAAGGGAAGTTCAACAAACAAACTGTGCGACTGCTACAATGGCTTTCTCTGTATACTTGTTGTTTCTCTTTTGTAGATGAGGATGGTTTATGTACAGTATTGGTACGGAAAAGTACCTGTGTGAATGTGGATGAATGTCAATGCTATGCAGATACTTTATTAAACCTGATTATGCCTAAAATGCAGATACAGTATCTAAGCTAAATAGGTCTATACACTTATATGGGTCTATGTGCAGTGAAATACCTCTTCCATTAACAAGCCTGTATTGTAAACAAGTCTTCCTCTCCCTGCTGAAAAGTAACTCACCATTGGCTGGATGACCCGCTTAACTACTTGCATATACATACAATTATACATTAAAGCATTGCAGTTAATTAAGTTGGAGATTTTAGCTGTTTACTGTGTCACATCTTGTGTTCTGTAACCACATTTGTTTAGTTCATATGATTTCCTCCATGTAAGTTTTGTTCATGACTGTTGTTCATTGCACCCACCGATCACTTACAATCCTTTACCCTCGCATGTGTATAAATGTACATATTTTAAGTCCCTCTCCATTTGTTTTGTGTCTCATTTCCTCTCTTTTGGATCAGTATGATACAGTGTAGCTGAGCTCGATTAAAGGTGCTCTGCCTCTCTTTTTTTTCCTTGTCTCGATAGCCTCTCCTTTATAGAGTATCAGTCACAACAGACTGCTTGGAAAATATGTTTATTAAAGGCCCTGCACACCTAGCACATACTTATTTTTCCTGGTGAGTCCTCTTCCCAGGACTGTGTGGGCTTTCACAGACTGCGCTTGATTGACAGGTGTAGGTGTGCAGGCTATTAAAGATTTCATGCTGACAGTCAGCTCCGTCGCTGACTTTTTCTGGTGCGAAGGAGGAGTTCTGCACTTCACAGCACGAGAAGGCAAATGGACGTAGTTACAGAGACCTACGTTAGCAACCCATGCAGATGGGTTAGTGATGTCTTGACACACAAATCTGATCTCATCACTTGCAGATAACAGTGCCGACAGTCTGTCTTCAAGATCTGATTTGAGAAACAAATCCAATTTGCCTGCAGCATTGGATGGTACTACAAAGTGTATTTTTGAACTGGAGAGACCCAGGCTATCTGTTTCACTCTGCCTCCAGTCCGTATCCTAAGCTAATCGCCTACTGGCCCTCTGCTCCATAGTTAGCTCACAGACACGAGGGTCTATTCGTGTAACACTTCGCAAAAAAAGTGAGCATGATATCTTCCCTAAATGTTGAGCTAGTTCCAACCAAGACTTAGTAACTATGATTACATTGCTTCCTCTCCCTGAAAACACACTTCTGTTTCATTGACCATACTGGACTGTGAGTTATGAGGGGGGTAAGCAGGGCAAGCCGTCTCAGTCTGACCTTCTCTATTTGCATCCAGGAAGCCTCTTGCTAAACATATCGGTCCGTGTTTGGACCAGGAATAGAGGCGGAGGGGAGTGTGAGAGTGCAGAAGACAGGAAAAGGTTTGCTGCTGGAAAGGACAGTCAATCGTGATGACAGCAGTGTCGACAGTGACAGTTTGCTCGCTGACCCATAGGCTGCTCCTGCAGGGGAAAACTTTGTCTATTCATGGGCTATAATTTTCCTGAATTACTCTGTGCTGTCAGCTGCAATGTTACCATCACTGTTAGCCTGTAGCTCAGCTACCGTTGGACACAAAGCAAGCACGAAGGGAGCCACTGTTGGTGAGGGGCGGTGCACAAACTGCTAGAATGCCCACAACGAGTGACGTTATGGCCTAAATTAGCTGTATGTCACGTTTAATGGATTACTTTAGCATCACCAGGCAAAGCCAGAGGTGTCATAAAGACATACAATGGGACAGAAGCAAAATTCGTTGCAGTATAGCTTATAATTGGTCTTCAGGGTAACACTGGTCTTTTTTTCCTCCACAGTGATTATAAAAGCATTTCATGGCAATGTTTCAGGCGACAGTGGCCCTCCAAGTCTCACCACACCTCCCACTGTTTTAGCCATCAGCCTGGGAGCACATAACTAATAGCACTTTCCTGGCTAAAGCACACATGAGCTCCCCTCTCACTCTCTTTGTCTCTCTCCCACACACACACACACACACACACATACGTTTGTGAACACCCAAATCATCACAAACACACACCGGTGATCTCATTCACACACCCTGTCCCACAGTTCCACTCTTCCAATTGCACGCAGTCTGTATTTGATCCTTGCCTATTTCATGCTTGTTGCTGTGAAACTGAGTGTCTGGCTGGTTGCAGACGAGAGCAGGGAGAGTGCCCAGTCCAAGGATATCGTGCCTCTTCTTGGCCTGAACTGTAATTGGACTGCATTGTCCCTGCCTGACAAAACCAAAGCCGCCTGCCGTCCTTTAATAACCTCCGGTGACTGACGCAGAAAGCCATGGATGATTTTAAAATATGGACAATAATGGCATGAAACTCAGACACTGAGAGCGAGTTAGTCTGAAAATTCCTTTTAACTTCGCCTTCTCTTTGAAGTAAGCTTTGTAAAGATAATGTGATGGGCAAATGGGTATGGGTGATTCAGTGTATCCAACTGTAGGTACAGACATAGACCCACGCACGCGCACACACACACACACACACACACACACACACACACACACACACACACACACACACACACACACACACACACACACACACACACACATTGCAAGGAGCAGTGTGGTCACTGAGTGTAACTGAGAGTTCCGGGGACCTGAGGTCACAGCTGCTCAGCTGTCTGTCTGGGCTATTTTAAACGGTAGCACACATCAGCGCTTCTGTCCCCCTGGCTTGGCCGAGTCCACCCCTATACACCCTCACACACACACACACACACACACACACACTTACATTTTTTTTTTTGCGTTAGTAAGGAGTACATCTAATACTAATTCACACATTCAGAGATCAGTTGCACTGCACACTGTAAAAAACGCCTCAAGATGAATAACTGCACTTTCTAACAGATCTTCCCTGAAGTCAACCTGATTGTGCGGTAGCAGGGTGACAGCAGTGCAGGCTTACCCCCCACCCCCTCCTCAGATTGTCTTACCTTTTCAGCCTGGGGATCAGCGAGACAAGCTTGAACTAGGAGGAGGGAGGCACTGGAAATAGCTTTTCAAAGATGAACAATTGGGTGAGGTAGAGGGGAAATGAAGGGGGACCTGCAGCTCCTATTAACCACAGCTCTCCGTCTTGAGTTTCAAGGCGTCAATTGTATCCATTCCCCTCTGCGCTGCGCTCCCCAAGTCCTAACAACAGGATAACACAAGCTGTCACTTCCAATTCTCCCTCTGTCACCCCGCTCCACTGGCCAATTAGCATTATGCTCAATGAGCTCTTGAGCTGACTAATTTGGTCCAATTAAACACGTTTTTAACCATCAAGAGGAGCCTCAGCAACAGTGGCAGAGATCAAATCTCTAACGCAAGAACTTTTGCTTGATTCTTCCTACTCGCTGATTGGCCTCACTTGTCAAATCTGTTTCCCATCATGCACTGTGCTGCTGGCAGAGGGCAGGTAAACAGTGTTGGGAGGTGTTACCCTCCTGTCAGCTTTCATAAGGTTGTTGTCGTTTTCTTTCTGGAAAACGGATGTGGTGCAATGCACAACATTTTGTTGCTGACAAACGACTGACATATAAACAGAAACAGGCATGTACAGTACAAAACATCCACGCATACCAAGAATTCCAAAAGTTTGCACAAGTCGTCCTACACTCTGTAGACAGCTCCCTCTGGCAAGGCATTCTGGATGTGTACGAACAGCACCGAATATGAACGCAATAATGCAGAACAGACATTCAGCTCTGCTATAATCTTAATCAATTCATTCTGCCTGTTTTGAAAGAGAAATAGAGGCAGACATGAACCTCCATACCACAAGCCAGAGGACTGGACGTCTGGCATGGACCCTTTTCCACTCTAAGGAAACCCAAAGGTGATGAGGTATTCTGAACATTGCTGCCCACCACACAATGTACTCCTACGTGTCCCTTGCCATGACTCAAGCAAGGGAGAGAGAAGAAAGAAAGCATCTTGGATAGAGCAAGATAGAAAACGTTACACATGCCCTGTATCTTTCAACTGTTGGGGGGGTACAACAGTAGCTACGGCAGTACAACAGGACGTTGCTTATAGAGCAATGCTGTGTTCTCATTTGACAGCTCCATATACTGTACAAACCAATACAGGTTGTTGGCAGAAGTAAAAAAAAAAAACATTTTCCATTAAATTAAGCCCAGTTTCAAAAGACACCTGTCTGTCTGATCATACTCGCTGCGTATGGCAAGATAGAGCAAAACCTGCATATTAGTCTTTATATTAGACCAACAGATGCATGCACACAAAAGACTCAAAGTTATTTCCTGGCCCATGAAATAAACACAAGTGTTGGGTGAGGAGGAACGTATTGCGTCTTAATACGGCTATGCAGAGGGGCCTGAACATTAGTCACCGTGAAAGTCTGCCTGTTAGGAAAACAGATTAACTATGTCGCCACATGACAATGCCCAGCCGGGGAGAAATGTGGCCCCACTAGTATGAGCCTCCATTCCAATTAGACCGGTGGGGTCTGCATTGGTGTGTGGATGTGTGGATGTGTGTGTGTGTGTGTGTGTGTGTGTGTGTGTGTGTGTGTGTGTGTGTGTGTGTGTGTGTGTGTGTGTGTGTGTGTGTGTGTGTGTGTGTGTGGTGTGAGGCGTGATTGAGGAGTTTTAAGAAGGACTTTGTGTGTGTGTGTGTCTGTGTGTGTCACATGTTCAAGGCTGGCCAGCATCTCATGGTGAATTCTTTGTCAGGCTCACTCTGTTTGGCATGCTACAGACAGCCTCCTTCCTCATGTCCCTGAGATGGATGAGCACTGGTGTGCATGTTCCATGGCTCCCTTGGGTGCCATTCCACCTTTCCAACACTCTCTCTACCTCTCTCCTTTTCTTTCTATCTCTATCAGGCTGGAACATAATTCACACATTCTCCTGTATGACTATTGTATTAGTTGGTCTCTGTTTTATACATTTTTTTTTATATTAAATTTGTTATTATTTCATACCTCCCTTTGCCCTGTCTGGATTTTTGCATTTGTCATCTGAATACCCGATATCAGTGTGTTGTATTAGCATGAATGTTATACTCACGTTAACTCACTAATTCGTTGGTGTGTTTGCATGTGAGCATGTTGGCCACATGTGTGTGACTCGGGATGAATGAGGGGGCTTTTAGACAGGAGCTTCATTGATTAGCTCTGATTACGGATTCAGAGACGCCTGCTGCTGTCCGATGCTGCAGGTCATGAGAGAGGGGAAATCAATGTTGCAGGGCCACGAGGCCCTCATACATATAACACATATCCTCATACCAGACGGGATTTGGATTACATTAATGACACTAAAAACACATTGCTTGTTGACTCCACTACTGTTGGGGCAACAAAAGTCCATTGCATTTGTTATGGTTGACCTGGCACAACCTGGATAAGAGATGACCGTGCAGGCATATTCTTAGGTATTTCTCTCGTGGTTGTTAGCTATGCTTTAAGTATAATTGTCACTATTATATGAAAAAAGTATGATATGTAATATACAGGGTAAGGTTCATCACCACCTTAATATGACACACATTTCCAGAATGCCTTAATGATTTATAATGATACATTTATGCAATTAAATGGTATGTAGTCGCTGTTTTTTTAGTAAATGAATAACCTAAATTTCTTTGTTGAAAGTTAAGGCTAAACATGCTTGGAAAATTCCCACCATATCTTACACATGCTTTGACACAAAAAGGTAACCATTTTGAGAAAAGTTGGCTCCTTTCAAAGACAGGTAGTTCACACACCCTCCAACTGCGACCAAAATTAGCAGTTTCTGAAGGTAGGGTTGCCATTAGCTAATGTTAGCATGCCTGCTAAAGAGACACCGTTAAGACAACCGGAGTTACCGGGAGTCTTATTTCTCATTTCTCCTCATTTTCCGAAGGCTAGCCACCTCCCACACCTCTAGACCCTGCACCGAGCTAACATGACGTACCCGGCAGGTCTCTCCTCAACACAGAAGACCAAACTGATGCCAGACATGCATCAATCTACGGTTAAGACCGTAGACATGCCGACTCTTAAATTGCCAAAGTGATTGCAATTACGGACTTTGTCATTGCAAGCCAGTATCAGTAACTGGCTCCTAGGTAATGCTAATTGTAACAGAGTCATGGTTTTACTTTTTAAAGTTCATACTCCCATATTCTAACTGTTAATCAGCGCTGACAATTTGACTTGTCATAGGGGGAAAACCACACGTGTGATTAATAACAGTAATTGCATGCTAATAGAATAAACCAGGTCCAGGGCCCGAATATTGTGAATGCTGGCTCACTGTCATGGCTTACTGGGATACTTAGATGCACTGGAGCCATTAATAATGTTATAAATTACACAGTCTGTGCTTGACTTCTGTTACAAGTTAAATGTCTGCTGTTAAAAACTTGCAGGGAGCATATGAATGGTTTAGATTTTTCACAAAAAAAGCGATAGCACTAATGCTGTGTGTATATCATGTGCAAGTCAATTTTGAATACAATTGATTCACCTTGGGCTGAATTTTGATGCCCTTATTAGTGGGGAAAAAAGTCTCCAAAGGCTCCAATCTACAAATTTATTCAAAATACTTAAACGGAAAATAGTTTGACTGGATAAAGATCCAAAAGGAATCAGAATGTTATTTGAGTAAAAGTGTGTGTTGGAGACTTTGTCCAGGCACTCTAATCAAATGCTGCTTTCAAATAGTCTTTTCATATAATGATAACAGCCTTTTCCTTTCTTATGTCCTGAGAAAAAAAGCCACATAGGCACCTTGTAAAACATGAACCACTTATCGTTACATGTACATGCTACGCACACCCGTGTTGCTGCTGTAAATAATGCACCCGTCCAGAGGGTCTTTTACATCAGTGAGCACACAGCATGCCATTTTCCCACTTTGCATTGCAGGAAATGTACGCACAGCATTACAGCTTCAATTGGGAACCCAACCAAAGACAGGCTGTTTCTTAGCCGACAGATTTACAGGCATGATTTGTTTTATAATCCAGTTTACAACGCCATATGAGGGGAGTGCTGAGAGAACTATCCGTAAATTCCCCATTTAGCAGCTTCACTCTGATCTGAGAGGGCCGATTGAAAAGGCTTCAGACCAAAACATGCCAGTACCAAAGCTGGGCAGCTCTCTCAAAAGTGGGTTGTATATAACAGCTTGTAAAAGCTGGCAGTTTATATCAGTGGTAAGAATTAATACTCAGAGTCACTGAATGTATTTGTGTCTGGTGATCAAACGGAGTCAGCACTGATGCATTACACTTTTTATACATTCTCTTTCATTAAAAACAAATTGGAGAAGTGTGAGGAGGAGGAGAAATGTGATAAAAGTGCCTCTGTACAGGGGAGGGCTGAGGAATGTTGAAGGAATGTGTGGATATTCTAAAATGTCAGTGGGAAAATAATGAACGTCTCCTTATGGGGGGCTGAGAACCACACAGAGACGTGGCCTCCCACTGTTTCCAAGGTCCACTTGAAGGGAGATGCTGCCAATCTGGAGGAAGATCAGCCTCAGAGCCATATAAAAACCTGAAGAAAGTTGAGGTTAGTTGACTCTGGACCACTCGCGTGCATAAAAATTCAGATTAGACTTGTGGCCAGTTTAAGTGTTTTAATTTCTGTTATAATATCAAGTCAAGGTTGCTCTCCGGATAATATTTTCCACCAGCCGTATTATTTTTGTTGCACAGGACATGGAACTTACCCCTGTGATTGTAATGATTATATGGCTATAGGTATTTATGCTACGCAAACAATTACTGGCATGAGAGTTGGTCATACGAGGTCATCTTAGTCTTTCGGTTTTGTCATTGCTTCCCATGAGTTTATGAGTTTTCACAGCAAGAGGCAGACGAGGAGAGTGGTTAATATATTCTCTAAGACATATGACAAATAGAGGCGGTGAAATATTTATATGAGAACAGCATGCAGGCAAATGAACAGAGTAATTGGATGAAGTTGGTGCAGGCATGAGGAGATGCCACCGTTGGTCCACCATTGTATGTGTGAGACAGAGATAAGGGAAAGGTCAGCCTATGAGTCATCTCAGTCCTCTTGTTTGATAAGTCTACGTACAGGATATATCAGTGACTATATAAGTAAATTAGTAAATATTAAAACACTGCATTCAGTGGCCATCATTCAGATTTACGTTGCGTCTCAATTAGATAGCGTGCACTCCTCTCCGCTCCATCCTATGGTCATTTCTCCGGAAGTAGTTTGGAGTGTTTTGGGATTTCCTTATGTTGTAAGATGTACCTTTAGATTTATTCTCCTCCTGTGCCCATGCTTGGAGAATGCTGGAATGTATGCCGATTACTCAACAGAAAAGGCGCCAGGGTGCCCACAGAGACATACAAAAGCACAACGCAACACACCACATGGGGCGTTTCTCATCCACGACCGCACCTGCTTGCAAGAACGACCCCAAGATTTCAAGGATCGTTTCCACTTTGAATGAATAATCCCTCCCTGCTACTTTTTCCCCCCAAACTCACTCCTCTGCCGTTCTCCCTATGTCATCCATCATCATATTCTCTCCCTCCTTATCTTGCCTCATAAGCTCCCACCAGTTTCCCTCGCTATTTCTCATTTTTCTTGACAATAATATCTGTCTACCTTTTGCACTAACCATCAAAATGTCGCCTTTTTTCTGTCATCATCTGTCTCCGGCAGCTGGGGAGGGCTACGCGTGTGGAGATATGCAGATCTACTGTTTGTGGAGGCTGTGTTTGCACAGACAGACACTGGGTAAATGGGATCAGGGTAAGATGGAGCATCTTCAAATGGCAAACAGGCAAGAAGAGAAGAGGCAGTCGTTAAAGCAACTCCGATTTTAAGTTTTGCGCATCACTGCATTTAAACAGTAGCGATGAAGGCGTGTCCACAGGTTCTCATGAGGCCGAGATGGGAAGAGGAAGAAAGAAGAGACCGAAAAAGCAGAGAGTGTGTGTATGAAAGAGAAAACAGTAATGAAATGGACTGAAGAAAAGAGGCAATAAACGAGAAAAGGGAAGAACCCGGTGAGTAATGTGTACACACTCGAGCTCTCCGGTGAATGTGCTGAACTCAGGCTAATGGTTGACATTAAAACCCAGAAAAGAGAGCAGAATCAATGGTATCTGTAAGAGCCCAGGATGAGTCTGGTTTTAGGCAGAGGACACAATGATCTCCCTCTAAAGGCTGATTACATCTCTTGAAACAGCACACTGATATTTACATAGAAACCCTGCTGATGCCCGGCAGTGGGCCTTATAAGCTGGCCAATCCTGCTGCTCCCTCCCTGCCTAACTCTGTGTGTGTGTGTGTGTGTGTGTGTGTGTGTGTGTGTGTGTCTTCTATCAGATTTGGCTGTACTCTGCTTTTTTAGTCATTAATGCCTCCATAAAACTGTACTCGTGGGTTTGATGGGTGAGAGCACTCTGTACTTGTACATTTCAATGCCACAGTATTAAAACGATAAAAATCTGTTGCTCCATTTTTTTCATGTGGTTACATGAGCTTCAATAGAGGGATGAGATTGCGTGTATACATGTTTGTATAACTGTAGAAATCACATGTAAACATAGCTGAACACAGGCAGAATGCTCTCATGTCAAATTGCGCGACAGTATACGACAGAAATGACATCATAAAAGCTTTTGCTGTCACCTCAATGTGTTCACATCTGCTTTTGCCATCCCTACCAAACCAGATTTATAAAAATGTGGGAAAAAAATTGCACCTACATTGTCCAAATCTAGATGTGGATTCATTTGTATTCAACAATAAGTTTCCAGTCCTTCAACATTTCCTGTAGCTGCTTCACGATAAAGACATTCCAGAGGCTTTGGGGAGGTGTTCTGTTGGCTGGAACAATATTCAATACAGCAGCAGGTTTCCAAATTATTCTGATTGCACAGAAAAAGAGATACATTTAGAAACCACTGAGACACAGTCGACAGCAGTGAATCGGCGCAATCAGCAATTAATCAGTCACTGCTACATTCGAGTGTTGCAGTCCTGCTGAGTTTGTCTTATGAATATTTTCACCCGAAATAATATACTAGAGTACTAGAGTTTATGTCTCCTGATGCCTGCAAAGAATAGAAACACAGCAATCAACGCGTGAATTATTCTTTTTCATAATTGGTTTAATAAGTCATACTTATTAAATTGTAAGGCTACATTCAGACTGCAGGCAAAAGTGGTCAAAATGTGTTTGTTTGCACATTATTGTGACTCAGATTACTATTATTTTCTTTCATAACAGTGTGAATGTGACCTCAGTCTGCACAGTCATATCAATTCAATCACCGTATGCAATGTTACGCATTATTATGAATCCCACTGCTCTTCTTGACAAGACACGCCTGGTATCCATGCTCGCCAGGTACTGGTCACCTGATTTGTTCGGGTCCTAAGCCCTGACCAATGGGCTGTCCTGACCTTAACTACTCCAGGTCAATGCCTAACCTTAACCAGTCGCCTCTTCCTCAACCAGCTATGCAGAGATGGGTCTTGCCAAGAAGAGCAGTGGGAGTGATAATTGTGCGATTTTTACTGTCACTGTAGATCGACATTTGTAACAATTCTGTGCCGGTGGGAGTCACGCTGTGAATACAAACATGGAAGACAGCTGCGATGGAGGCAGTCAAAGAAAGGACCGTGATCACAAATTTGCTGGCTTCCACTGCACATCAATTTAAAAATAAAAATAAAACCGTACACGTTTGACTTCAGTGGCCTCCGTGTTTGCTTCCGTACGACTGCGTGCTGTGTGTGGTTGGGGAGGTTAGGGGAGCTCCAGGTTACAGGTCTTTAAGTTCCCTTCGTGGGGAAACAGCTAATTAAAGTCAGGCTTACAATACTTAACCAACAGCGGAGGCTGTCATTGCTGTAGTCTGTACCAGTTGACTGAGCTCATCCTGTTTGGCTTAGTGTATTAAACATACACATTTCTAGTGTGCAGAATCCCCAAAACGTGTGGTAAAGTTAACGGAGCATTTAGAAAGAAAGGGCTGTGTTATATTGATGTTTTCTTCCATCTCTCTACTTTGCAACTAGGTGTTTTTTCCTGAAAGGAGTGGTCAAACATCTGTAGTATTTCTGCATGAAAGCAATGTCATTTTCACTAGGAAACCTCATCACGCCCTGAAACTGCTGGCCACATAATTACTGCATGTGTACACTAAACTGACAGTTGCTTCGTTGTACGTTCTCTCACCCCGCACTCTCCTCTCCCTTTGCTGCCATTCTGCCTCCCCTCTTTTGCTCTCTCCGGTCTCCCCCACTTCCCCCAGCATCCTGCTCCTCATTAGAAGGCCTTTCATGGTCAGAGCCTATAAAACTTCAATGGGAGGCAGGCTGGAGAAAACATGGCTGCACTGTGGCTTTACTGAGCGTTAATTACATGATCTCCGCACCAGACAGTGGAGGGCCAATCAGTTTCTCCAGCAGCGCTGCCGACCTATGGCCACATGTGAGACACAGACAGACACATAAACTTGCGTTACACACACACACACACACACACACACAAACACACACTAACTACCTCTGACACGGAAGAAATGTGCACAGACACACGTACTCCCAATGGTCATAGGTACACAAACCCATATATAATACCGACCGACATTTCATTACACACACTTACACACACACACGCACTTTGAGGCCACTACACTTATTAACCTCTGGCCACATGTGTCTAACTGGCCGATGTTCCCCCACAGCAACAAGGAAACCGAAGTGGTTTCTGTCTGCCGTGCGGCACCATTGCACAATTCTCGACTTCAGCGGAGTAACTGCGATGGCCTTGTGCCAGATTTGCCAGAGCACACATGCACAGGATGCAAATGAGCGAGACACTTGACATCGCAGAACGAAGGTGTAATTCATGCCTGCTCATTTCAGAGCTGTAATAATGGAGAGCGAGTGTAGCCATTTGTCTGTTAGTGATATGTGAGATGCCGTCCTCTTTGTTTGGACTCATCCAGTCATGGGGAACAGACTAATTATAGAGTAGCATTTCCTAATGTATTCATAAACAATGTCTGCCTTCATAAAAAAGGATGATTGCGAGGTAGGAAATGACTGCTCTTGCCATGTGGCTCACTCCTTCTCTCTTGTCTTTTCGCGTTTCTGTCTTTTGCTTCTTACATTTGTTTGTCTGTCTGTCGAGTGACGGCTGGTTATTTAAGGCTGCACTGGAGTTTTTCCATGTGTCACCGCGATAATGCGTGGTGGCATCTCCTTCCGCAAACAATCCTTAAAAAGCATCTCCCACAGGAGTGACACCATCAAACACTGTCTGATTCAATTTCACACACTGAGATGACTAAAGAGAGTATTTTAAGTGAGTGAATTGGATGTCTCCACACAACTATCCCAGCTATAAGGTCTACACCACAGAGTCTGTTGTGGGTTTCTAATGTCACATGAAACGTGTAGCCCTTTTTACCTGAACGTATGTCTATTTGTGTTCATGTGCATAACTATTAGAGGGCGCACGTGTCATCAGCTCGCTCAATACAACATAAGACCTTTAGTCGTGACCTCATAGGAAGAGGGTTCCAACCTGAACTGGGTGAACTTTTTCCTCACACAAAAAAAGGAGGAGGGGAAAAAAAAACACATTAGTTATGGACATATTGCAGCCATTGACCATGACAAGGCCCTGGCTTACTGGATCTGGATCTTGGAACCGGTAGTCGCTCATCCCATTAGAAGTAATTAATGAACTGAAAAATTCCAAGTATGTATAAAATGTAGCCTGCTTTATAAACAAAGCATTTCCGTTAGAGATGTTAGAAGAAATAGAAATGGATCTCGCCAAACTGAGCCAATATGGCGAACCGCCTTCATGTAGGAAAAGGCACTGTAAGCTAGGAAAAGAAAAGAAAAAGAGGGCAGAGTCTGTAGCTATGGAGAAGACAGCAACACACCTGTAAACTTCTCACTGAAGGCGAGCATATAGTTCAAATACACCTACAGAAACGTAGATAATGAAGGCATTCAGCAGGTGACAAGCAAACTGACAACTGCACCGGGCAGGTAGTGACTTGCCGTTAAAATTGCACTTGAGAGGAGTGATGCGGCCCCCTCCGCGGAGTGGAGGAGAGGACCGGTGTTGGTGTGTGGGTGCCCGGGGTCGAGGGCCCGCCCACAGTTCACCTGTGACACCTGGCTGGTGGAGCTGTCAGGACGCGTAGAGCGCATTCTTTCCCTGTGAGACCGGACCACCTCGTGATACGACCACGTACAGTGGGCCTCCGCACACGGACACAAAATGACAGACGGTTCCAAAAAAACTAAACCCCGCGATTCAAACCTGTCACTAATGTTATTCTGAAACGTCTAAAAATAATATTTTAGATGAGACGGAATGAAACGGAGCTGGAACACGAGACCTCGTATACGCTCCCCCCTCCGCCTCCCCCACACCCCCCCCCTCTCTCTCTCTCTCTCTCTCTCTCTCTCTCTCTCTCGCCTCCTCCTCATACCACAGAGTGGCAGCGCTGGCATAGCATCGTACAGAATATCCCGAGCCGGGAACGAGCTGCTGTAGCTGCCGCCTGTGCGCACCTCCTTCCTCGGATCCCTCCGGGCCGTCATAGCCGGTAGGCGTGCGGCGACAGAACCTGGCAATCAGCGTCAGCGCAACACCGTGCTATTTACTGACACGACCTCAATGATTTTAGCTGGAAACGCGTAACCTAATTCTTTCATCTCTTGCTTCTCCCCTGTCTAGGTGAACTAAAAAAAATAAAAATAAAAACAGTGAAGAGAGGAGGAGAACTGCACTCATCGCGGGCACAGCGTGAGAAGGTCCAGTCGTTTTGGGAAGAATAACAAAGCTACTGTCCTGTCCACGTCGGCCCTACAGGAGAGGGAAGAGACGGGACCTCTGCGCTGTGAAGAGTCGCTCCCCGAGCCGTGCAGCAGTGCGCGGAGAGCAGCCACACACTCTGCAGACGCACTCAAAGCGCAGGAGGGATACAGGAAGGTGGAGGATATTTTACGCACAGCAGCACTCCGGTAGCCCTGCTTTGACACGCGGCCACTTGCTGGGGAGTCTCCTGCTCCGTTTGGGACTCGAACACAGTCGCTTCGCCTCTTGGTCGGATTTGCACTTGACTAAGTCCACATGATGGATTCCTTCATCATAGCGGCTCTGGCGGTGTGCTCTCTAACGGCACCAGCCTATGGGGACAAAGGGACCAGCAAAGCTCGGAGTTGTTCGGATATCAGGCAGTTTTATAGCGGGAAAGGATTCGCTCTGGATGGTGTCCCCCAGTCTGAAATATCAGGTAAGCTCCTTTTGAAATACGCCAGCTGCGGTCATGGTGTGCACACTATTTCTTTGGACCAAATGTGATCTTTATCCCCTGAGCCCAGACACACTTTCAGGACCATCTACCTGTCCGAACGGAGCACGACATGTTGTTTAAATCATGCCATAAAGTGTTACGCTGTGAAGCCCCATACAGTTGCTACAGTATAAACTCATTGCCACCGAGAACCATAATCTCTCCGCAAGTCCCCCCTAGGAATGTTAGTCTATTTTGGTGCCAAAGTCGCACCTGCAGTAGCACCATTTTTTTTGGTGTGTAAGGTCTGACCTATCTTGTATACATGTGTGTGTGTGTGTGTGTGTGTGTGTGTGTGTATTTGGTTCACAAACCCGCACACAATGCAGTTCTCACACACCACTGCAATAAACTGTTACTTCAAAACATGTCTCGTTTCCCAGGAACTTAAAAAAGGATGTATTTTTAAAATGTTGCTTTGTTGTGAGAGTGAGCAAACCCAGTTTCTATCTTTATACCCTTTGTAAACCTGTAGTCACACGCATATTCACGTCACATGGTAAAGGAAGGGAGCTCGAGCTCTCGGCTATTTCTCAAGATGAAACACTGCTTTGAAAAGACGCTGAAGCAGCGCAGACACGTCACAGACACTCTGGCTTTTTGATCCCTGATCAGAAATGTCCCTTCAAATTCCCCCACAAGTGACATTTCTTTTAGAAACACAGATGCAGGAGCAGCACCTCGCCTTCTGTTATTTCCCTTTCACTCAGAACCATAAGCTGCTACACTCCCCAATCTGTCCTCTTCTTGAAAACCAGTATGGACTTTGTGCGCGTAATTCCTCCCTATCGAATGCCCGACAGTCACTTGACCATGTGCTGTGACCGCACAAATATGATGCTGCTCACTGTGTCATTCATGGGCTGATGTCAGACAGTCACAAGCCTCTCCGCAGTTCAGATGATTACACGTGTGCCTCCTCTGGAATTCAGTGCGAGGCTTTCACGCACACGAACACGCACACATGCAGTTTACTGCAATTTCAGGTTCTACAGTTACAGCATCGTACATGCATGGACAGGACTGGGAGACTGTGGCCGCGTGCATGCTTACACAACCGCTCTCCCGTGCACAGATTCACAGGAAGTAGACATTTGATTTAAACTTGCATATTTCTTTTATTTATTGGCCCAAAACTGTCAAATCAATGAATGTGAAGAACATTTTTTTTTCTCTCTAAAAGTAAAGTAGAACCTTAATATTTAAAGAAATCTACATATTTTACCAAGATGATGAGCGTGGACGTGCACAGTGATTCTCCCTGTAACACTGCCACAGTCCCTCCCAATCTGACAACATACCCCTTTTTTGTTCCTTAAAAAGCCCCCCCAGACTGCGTCAGCCACCTTCTCTATTTTGTCCAATTCATTTTCCACAGAGCGCTACGCGACTGTGACAGTAGATAAACTCTTCTCCCCTGTGAAGACAGAGAGGTTTGTCCATTAGTGCAGGCCGAATGGCTCTGAGACGTACAAGGGGGACTTTCTGCAGTATTCACCTAAAGGTCACCCACTTCAAAGGTAGAAACGGCTCTGTTTTCTGAAAGCACGTGGGCTCTCACACAGCACGGCTGCAGAAGGAGCATTGTGTCCGGACAGAAATGGCATGTATGTAATGCGCTGCTTATACAGTACATTCCGATTTTGGGTGTTTTTTCGTGACCATCTAGAGACGCCTTTAAGATGCATAAAAATGGAGCATTAAGAGTGCGCTTATGAGGAACATGATATCCAACGCAAGGACGTTCAGTAGATCTTTCCTAGTGATTGCACTGATAGGATAGGAGAGATTATAAGATTTGAGGGTGGGGCGGTAATGTGATGAAACTGTTAGCTCATGTCATGACGCCATACATCATAAGGCAGTGAGGGCCAAGTAGTAACTGGACACTTCTAATTTAATTGATTGACCATACTGAATAAATCATTTGACAGAATTAACGCCAGCCCCGGCCCCTTAGAAATCCCCTTTTCTTCCAAATGTCTGTAATCCATAATGCTTTAAAGATAAAATCTGTCTTGTCATGACACCACCTATTCCTCTTGTTTCAATCAATGATGTGGAGCTTACTTAAGTCTGGGGTCAATGCATTCTCACTAAGAGAGAAAATAAGGGAGTGAGACAGACACTGAGTGCCAGGAAGAGATAGACAGAGAACTGAGAGCGAGAAGGAGAGATGCAGAAGGGGACGGATGTGAGACAGAAAAGAGAGATCGAGGAAAGGGCAGATTTGGCTTTGATTATATTCCTCCCTGTGTCCCCGTCTCTTGGCTCTCAAGCATAAATAAACGCTCACCCGCTCCAGTCTGGCATATTGAACACCTTAGTAAAGTATGAACGCTTTAATTTATGCCTGTTATGAGCCACCTGATATTTGCCGAATGATATTTCTTCGTGAGACACCAGGGCTTGATCAACTTGACGTATTGGCCGGGCCTGACTCAAAGTCACATGCTGAGGACATCACCTCGATTTAGTCCGGGAGGACATTGAGAGACAGCTGCATCCCAACTGTAAAGATGATGTTCTATTGCAGCTCTTTCAAATCCTTTTTTTAATGCTACTGCACAATAATCGAGATGCAACATCCCAGCATTCAAAGTAGCGAATGTACTCCTGCACGATATTAAAGTTTGTTTTCAGATGCATAAAACGTGTATAATCAATCATGGAATCATATGCTGATGAACATCTGATGAAGATCTGCAAGTAATAATGGCCTTTAAAGTTATTAGTTATTCGAGTTTGGCTTTTAAAGATATACTTTTTTACTTGTGTACCTCTGCTCTTGAATTAGGTACTTTTATGAATATGTGCAGCTCACATCCCACAACACAGTGATTATGCTCAGTCAGCAGTGGAAGAAGATTCCTAGATATTGTTTTCACATTGATACGCCTCATATAACAACTTGGATGGTCCCCCGTTGTTAAATACTTTGCCCTAGAAAGCCAAGCACAAGAAAGCTATTGCGTTAAGGGTGAGCTGTTTGATATTGTGTTGAAGCTGTGTTTACTGGGCCGTGGGAACAGTATCAGTTGAGCGGCAATGAAAAGTGATGGTTCGCAAGTAATCAAAAATAATGTGATGATGCCAATGTATCTCTGTCCAATGTAGTTATTTTTGGAAACAGCTTCTTTTTTTTTTTTGGTGTTCATCCAAAAATGGATATTTTCATTTTTCCGGGGCTCACCTGTCTCCTCCCCGTCCCACCCCACCATTACGGTCATGATGACTTATCGGTTTGCCTTTCAGGGGATGACACTCCTCATCCCTCTGTTTCTCTCTCTCATCGGCTCTTAAAGAGAGAGGCGCCAGACGCTCTTTGAAAGCAGCTGGCAGCCAATGAGTGTTAGATGCTCTCTGACATATAAGCCTAAACAAAGACACAAGCTGCATGAGACATCTGGAGGAAGGCTGGTAACATTTTGGTATGGCATCGGCTTTTCCCATGCTGTATTTGTGTTGTTGTTGATTGCCGGTTGCTACAGGCCGACTGTGGGTCGCTCAGTGCGCTGAAGTGTCATCTCTAAACCAGTGTTTGGCAAATGATACAGTGGGGTTGTTGCTCAGGAACTGTTATTGACTAAAGACCGGCTTGTGGCTGGAAATATGGGCTGATCAGTATGGTAGCCAACAGAGAAAAAGTATGTGAATCTTTTGAAAACAGCAGCTTGACTGTGATTTTTTATGTAAAAGTAGCGTTGTAGCTAAAACGGAGCATGTGTTTTCACACACTGGGTAGGAAATTCTCCCGGGGCAACTCTCTCACCTAATAGACTGTGGGTAATGATAAGATAATGGCTGCAAGTGTGCCTGCTGACCCCCTACACCACTTTCAAGCCAGAGGTTAAATGGAGATAGGACTCCACTGCCAGAAAAAAACAGAGCTGGCAAGCCAGGGAGAGGCTGCAAAACCAAACAACAAAAATATGGAGGAGTCATATTCATTTAAAAATTATATTTCAATCTCATTGTTATAAAATCACCCAACTCTCAGAATCTGCTTGATCTGCAATCCAGAGGACCCATGTACTGGAGTGTTCATGGTCCGGAGCAAAGTGTAGAGCATGTACAATGTTGTATGTATTTAAGCCTTTAATCTCTGTGGACATACTTATACAGTATCGTTATATCTTCCACCAGTTGCTGTTAGCTTAAGACCCTCCAGTCCCCCTGTGAGGCTACTTGACCTGCGGTGCCACCTCATTCTTGTCCCCTCAGCAATGTACTCTAATGCCAGTTAGGATTATAAAAAAAATCTCTTTAGTGTTCTCAATTATTTGCTAACCTGTTAGTACTAACATTGACTGTTACCGAGCTAAATAGTTAGTTTCTTTGCCTGTGCAGTCCGATTATGAAACCACACTTCATAGCAGCAGGCATTGAGACTTAATTGGTGTCCCGGTTCAGTGAGGCATGTTGAAAAAAAAAAAAAAAACTGGTCTTGAACCTGGGATGTTCCAATTCCATGGTCATCTTAAAACCCCGAGGCACCAGGACACCCCAGGTCATTTTTATGTAGGAAGTCTCACTAGGTCGGACACCAAAATATTTTTCTAACACTTCCAACATGGCAGGAGTCTGAAGTGAATAATGTTACATGAACGTACTGGATTCACCAGAACAAGTTAAAATAAATATATGACTGTTATAGATTAGTCACTTAATTATCATTTGTTATGCCCAAACTATTGTTATCACAAAAAATACAGTTGCAAAGAAGATACACTGATTTTGTTTCCTTTATTCTTTATTTGGACAGCAGCAATAATAAAAACAATTTGATATCAAACAGTGTCATTAAGACAAGACAAAAAAGACAAATGTAAAGAGCAGAAAATAAGAAAAATGGCCTTATGCAACATTAATAAATGATGGCCTACAAAATTGTCACAAATGCACAGCAATAAAATAATAATAATAGTAAAAACAAAACAAAAAGATTCCAAAACAATAATAACCCAAATAATATATAAGTGAGATTTATACAATTTTGTTGCAGTAACTTATTAAATAAAATCTACGTTTGGTCTGTCTGATGTTGGTGTGGAGCATTTTCACAGCAGGAGAAGAAGGATAAAGAACAGTTGACACCACCGGATGACCATTGCTCACTTGATACATAGTATACCTACAAGTATGACAACAAAACAGGTTATACTAGTTTATTACAAAAGAAGCTCAGTGAGCTATTCAAAATTACATTCTGCATAAATAAGGGAAGACTAGACTTTAATGTAGCCTCCACATGGTTTATGCATCTCACACACATCAACACAGAGGGAACAATGACAGACCGATCCGGCTGCTCCGTTCTGTGCAATTAGAAGTTGTTATTTTTAAAAGATGTTTCTCAGCTGCACTTTACCAAATGAGTCGGCAGTACTCCACATGTAACAGAAGAAGTCATCGAACAACGTCAATCGCAACATTTGTGTATTCATACCAGCTGCATGGATGATTGAATGCCTATTCAGCAACACTCTGAAGCATTAACAACATTTCTAACACTGACTGCATGTCGAGACAAAAGCACACTTAGACACATAAAGTCAGCAATGTTATATATTTTTAAAAAGGGCCAGACCAAACATCACCATAAATAGTGTGTGTGTGTGTGTGTGTGTGTGTGTGTGTGTGTGTGTGCGTGTGTTTTAAACTTGTTGTCATTGTAGCTGTTCTGGACACAGGCCTTATCTCCAGCCCATTGATATCTCCGCTGTTGGGGTATTCTTATCCTCCATATGGTGGATAACTAATTGACCGCGCTGGATTACATATTGCCGCCTTGTGAATGGAACTCATTAGCCGACTTGGAGATAAGAGCGTCGAGGCTTCTTTGAAGGTTAACGTCAGCATAAAGCCCCATGCATCTGTTGGTCTTCCTCTACAGGCCGATTAAAGCAACAGCAACAGTTGTTTCTGTAACTGTGCAGGCTCATAACCCCGCTGCAGTTTACAGTGTGTGAATCCCTGCATCTGGGCTCCTGTCTGTGCCTGTTTAAATGCATACTGTATCTGTGTGTGTTTGTGAGTGTGCATGTCTCCTTGTGTGTGTGTGTGTGTGTGTGTGTGTGTGTGTGTGTGTGTGTGTGTGTTTTCCTACCAACTGAATATGCTGGAGTTGTTAAAATGCTGAAGTCAGTAAGAAGCCTCTTGAAGCATTAAGCCATAATGGGCTGCAGAGAGCATGAAACAGACCACAGTGTGTTTGATGTTCACCATAGAGAGAGAGAGAGAGAGAGAGAGAGAGAGAGGGACAGTGGGGAGAGGGAGAGGGGGGAGAGAGTGGAGAGAGGGCCCATGGTCTGCTGACTGTGACTTGAGCTGGCCTGGTCTGCCTGGTTTTGCTAGTCCCTGCTCCGCCCTGTGACGGGCTATGTGTAGGAAAAAAAAAACAACACAAAGAACAGAGGAGGAGAGAAAAGATGGAGTTAAAAATGGTTTAAAGCAACAACAAAAAAAAGCTCCTTGTGTGTTTTCTGCGCTGCATTTCGTTACGTAGTCTGGAGGAAAGTGTGTCCAAACATGTTGAGCTGCTCCGAACTCTGCAAAGTGTGCGAACAAGGACGGAAGAAACCGTTTCCCACTTACCAGTCAAACCAAAGCAGTCGTCGCCTTCATCTGAATCATTTCTTATTTGGGCCGACGATTTAAGGTTGCAGTAAAATGTAACAGTCCTATTTCCTTTACACAGTCAAGAAAATAGCCAAATAATTACATTGACTCATTTTTGGACGGAAAGACGCCGCAAGAGCAGACAAACATGTCACTTTTTCCCTACATTTCGTTTGACTGGAGAAAAAAAAACGACTGCAATTTACCTCAGGGTCTTAAAGGGTAGGAAATTGAGGTCCAAGAAAAATAGCTTTTTAGGATATAATGCACTACCTTGACAAGTGTCAGCTGCCTCTTCTCTGACCAGCATGCACTTCAGCTGCTGCCACCCCTCTCCTTCCTCTCTCGCTGCGCTCCTCGTGTCTTTTGTTCCGTGTCACTTGTCTAATGTGAGAGTAGGAGTTCACACGTACAGCCTTCCCTTGGCGATCACATACACACACGCACGCGCACACACACACACACACACACACATACACACACACAGAGAGACACACAAATGAGAGCATAGGCCAGTCTTTTTATGTCACCACAGGGGTTTGCAGTGTCATTTCAACAGGCGTGTGTGTGTGGTGGTGGTGTTAGTGGTGGTGGTGGTGGTGGTGGTGGTGGTTGGGCCTTATGACTCCTCTTTTGTCTTCAGAGGAATTAATTGTGTTAAAAGGGAAATTATTCCCTCGTCACTGCGACTGTCTCTCGTTGTGTGAGTGTGTGTGTGTGCCAAATGTGCCCATAGGCCAATGAGAGAGTATTCATTTGTGTGCTTGCGCCACAGATGTGTGTGGACTCTGCACGACTTCTAAAGACATAACAAGAATATTATTAAACCGCTTCCTCTCCATTTGCTCTCATTGTGTGCGAAGCGCGCGCGCGCGCGTGTGTGCGTGTGTGTGTGTGTGTGTGTGTGTGTGTGTGTGCATGATTGCTGGCGTTTTTTTGTTTGTTTTGCCCTTTCGTCAGTTATGTAAATGCATACGTGTGCCATGGCAAAATGGCATGGCTGTGGCTCATGTCCCCTCCAGCAGTGCTTTCTGTAGACTAGGTGGGTATTTGAAGTGACAGGGAACTGGCTCTAGCTCTCGGTGTGGCTTCGCTTCTGCTTCAGCTCCCTCTCCTCTTGCCCTCCTGCTGCTGGACAGATGGTACAGACCCAAACCCGGACGCCCACTACCATATTAAGTGAGGGCACGCAGTATGGATTTTTACAGGAGGACACGCCCTACACCAACACACACATACGCGCCGTCTGCAGCTGTGGAGCGGAGTGTTTGCTCCTGTGGCTTTGGCACTATGGCAACACATTCAGCAAGCCCACGGGGGGTTAGGGATTCTTTCGATTTCATTGATTCTGATACTGGAATAATAATAAGATTAATACTTGGGTAATAAGATGTTGTGTTACAGCATCTTTGGCTCTTATAATTAATCATTCAGGAATCCATTAGAATGTTAAAAACCAAGCAAAAAAAATATAGCCTAAAGTGGTGTCTTACAAATTATTCTGTTTTCCCTCTATGTGCTAGGATCAGCTGATTCTGGGGCATTATGACTTGGAAATACTGTATAAATATACAGTAATTTCCTGCATTGATTAAAATAGTGGCTACATTTTGCTCCGCACCGTGAACTGTGAAGCCCACACTTTTAAGCGCTCCCCCCCAGTTCTGATCCAATTCTTGATTCCAAATATAATTGCCAAAATGGATGGATATTCTCTGATGGAGACAACCTTTAGGCTTCTATCTCTAAAATACATATAAAACGAATAAATAGGAATTGAAGAGATGGTAGATTGGGCCTGTGTATAAAAAGATTGTAGTAGATGATAAAACCGGTAAGGTTGCCTTCTAACTGTTGAATGCCTGAAATGGCATCTGCACCGTGCTGCTCAGATGCCTGGCACATACAATGCAGATTTAATAAAGATAGGGCACAGAGGCGCAGTGGTACACATATCCCTCAACTACACACTTCCCTTTGATAAGCAATCATTTCTGTCCCGCTCTGTTCAACAGTGGCCCTTTCTTCCACACACGGGTTTTTATTAAAAAACACCATAGCTCACATCTGCAGGATGAAATGCTGCAGGAGTAGCGCTACAGAAACCGGACTGCGAGTCACCAAGCCTTCTGTTGGCGTATGTGTTTCTGCATGTGGGTGTGAGGCAGACATCCCAGGTGTTTCAAGACTAGTGAATATCTTCTTTGTCTCGTTTCCTCTCCTCTCCTCCCAAAAAGTAGCTGCATTATTCAACACAATCTCTTCCAAACTTGAAGCATTTGGGTTTCCACACTTGGGATGCACAACAGTTGCCACTTTCTCCTCATCTCTATCAAATCTGTCACTGTCTGACAGTTGGCTTTTCAAGTTGGTCATTTTGGAGGAATTTCGTTGCCGCTCCAGGCAAGTGACTGCACACAATGGTTATTCAGCTTTTGTTGTTACTTGCCTTTTTTTTCTTTTTCTGAAGGTTTTTTTAATCATTGAGATAAACTGTTTCACATTTGTTTCCATTATCGTAATTATTTTCTGCCCTCTTTCTCTCTCCGTAAGTCGTTTCTGCCTGTGAGGCTTTATCTCTCATTCTCCCCCTATCTCCTCCTGCAGAGGAAGTTGTGAATTCATTTATTTTTCATGTAAAATTTACTGCATGCTCCCAGATGTTCTCCAAAAAAAAAAGGAAAAAAAAAAGAAGCCAGCTAGTTTGTTTCTGGTGTCTGTGATTTTTATGACTCCATATTTTTGTGATCTAATTTTACCACACATTTTATAGCCTTAACATGAAAGCCGTATGTTTCAAGAATCCAATTCTAAATTCTAAACCTTCCTTAATGGAGCTACACGTGATGGCAACCCGGGTCTCCTCGGTCTTCTGGGCTTTGGAAGAGACGTGTGAGAATAAAATAAATGTAGCCTTCATAAGCCCATGATCCTGTTAGTTTTCTTTAAACTCTTCCTGTCGGAATCCATTTTCTCACACTCACTTTAACCGTCCTCCAACTTCCTTTGCTCTGAGTTTGAATGTAATTATGGTGAAATCTGTGTGTTGTTTTGTTGGCTTCCTGGAGGCCTAGCAAGCAGAGTTTTTTGTTCCAGGCTTCAGTGCTCTGTGATCCTATACTGAATCTATCCCTCTCCATCTGGTACATTTGGCTTAAACTGCAGAGATCTTTCGTCCCCCATAACATTAGTTCTTCTCGCAACCAGAATACCCAAATGGGTTGTTCTAACTGTGCACTGCAGCCTCTTTAAATCTCCCTCTCCCAGTGTGTGGTGAAGCAGCTTCCCTCAGCAGTCCACTCCAACTCTCATCCCCCCGTTGGAGTTTTCTACTTTCTAAGCACATTCTTCTGTAATTAGATAGGAAGATATGGTTTCATGTGACATCATTTCTCGAGCGTTATTTGTGGCGAAGGAAATCCCCATGTACATCATTGTGGTTTGCTTATTTGGCTTGACCACGCCGGACTATTTAGATCTGCAGGTCGAGTGACTGTCTGAAGATGAGGAGGCGAGAATGACCAGAGGATTACTAAGGCTCAACGAGAAAAAAGGGGCACATAAAAAAAGCTCATAATTACAGGGGGCAATATGTAATTACTGTCAATTGTCATCCTGTTAGCTGGTACAGGATTAGCTTTTTATTACCCAAATCCATATTTACTTAATTATTTTTTCCACATTCCTCACTCCACTCCCTTGAGCTGCCCCCTTTCTCTAATTCTAGTTCGTTTTTTAAATGCAGTATGGAGAGAGAGTTTCTGGAGACCATCTATAGATATGACTTCTGTATGTCCTATATGTAGCAGCATATCCTCTACATGGCATCTGAAACAATTAATAGCAACGTGCCTGGTGCTCAGTGTGGATGACTGTCGACCCGAAAAGATGGAAGAACAGTGGAAAGGGAAGATTTGGACAAGAACATGTCGTGCCAACTTCTTAGATTTGGTTTGAAACCTGACATTTCTTGATACATTTGTGATTGCGTTTGGCTCCACATTTATTGTAGTAATTGACATAATTTCACATAGCCTTTGCTTTTGGTCCTGGAAAGGCTGTACAATAAAGGACTTAGAAAGTGTGGAGTTTTCTGGTGTCAAAACATGAGGTTAAAACCCATAAAGCAAATTTTCATTATGAGTATATATTGTACTCCCAAGTTTCTTTGCTACTGTACAAATGCACCTTTCCCATCTCTCCTTCCTCCCAGGAGGCGACGGCACGCAGTGAACTAATGAACTTGAAATGACAATGACTTATTAAGCTTGCATTTCTTCCGCTCAGCCATAACAGGGCATTTCAGTTGGGCCCCCTCATCATCGTTTCATTCGTCTGGTTATTTGCCATCCCTCCGTTGCTCCCTCACTATTTTCATCTCTTCTTCCTCCCCTGCAGAGTCTTCTCTCATAAATATTTTACATCTTCCAAACGAACTCTGTCAACTCGAGCTTAGCGCATGGCTGGCTGCCTTGTGTGTTTCTAAAGCGTGTAATGTGTTTTTTTTATACTACGTGTGTTTGAGTGTGTGCACGTGTATTTGAACGTATATATGTAAAAATGTTGTTGATCCGTGTGAGGGTCTTGCTTCACTCTGACGCACAACTCGGTTTCTGCATGCATATTTTGATAAGAGCTCACATGAGACGTGTTTTACATAACAGTTACGATTTGTTTATTCAAGTGTTATTCCACCAGACAAGGTGACTAAAAAACATGTTATTTAGAGCAACGACCTGCTGTTCTGGGAAAGCTTGCATGTGGTACACATTGCGCGTACTGGATACATAGACTGGGAGCTGCTGAGCAGCGGTGTGCCAATCACAGAGAGCTATGGTATACTTATATGCAATTTCATTTCATTTAATCGTTTGACACTAAGTGCCTCCTCCAAGGTCAGTTTGAAAATAGCTGGTGAGGAAAAATAAAAGCTTTTATTGTGAACGTTCTCCGACTCAACCTAGAGACCAAACGTTGCCCGGAGAAACCCTCAGCTGACTGAACACAACACAGAGTGCAGGTCTGTAGTATGAGCGGCATCATAAGAGAGTGCATGTCTATATGCTATGTTATACAGGAAGTCAATGCATCTATTAGCAAAGTATTTGAACTGGAATCCCTGACTCCACAGTGTTAGATTAGAAGGATTTTTTTTGTGGGGGCCTAAGGCATGTGAGATGCTTTCAACCATCTCTGTGTTTGGATGTTACAGTATTTATCCAGTGTCTTTAATTGTAGTGATTGTAACATTGAGCTTCGTAGGAGATAGTCCAGTGTCTCTCTTTCTTGTCTATTTTGGGCCTAGCTCTGGTTTAAACTAAAAGCATTCTCTTTAAATATTTCATGCTCTCGCTACCTTCCTGCTGAGATCAAGTGAGAGACAGAATTAATGCGCAGGGCTTAAAAACCAGAAGTAACTTTGCCCACCTCCGTTTCATCCTGTCATCCTTTGTTTTTATGAGTCTTGCTTTATCTGTATTTCACCTCAGCGTTATCACTTTTACTCGTATAACTCCTCCCACCAAACAACACATCATGTCTACGCTCCCTTGCCATTGTTTTTTCAGTGCACAGTACTTAAATGTCACACTTTTGTGCGGCATTTTCAAAGTAAATTTTCATCTCACCCAGATATTTTTGTGCTGCATGTCTGTGTGAAGCAGCAGAAGTGGTGCCCCTGTGTCGCCATTCGTCTCCTGTGTGTCCTTGCTCCCTACACCCTTCTCTCCTAGTGGCCTCAGTTCCAGCCCTGGGGCCCAGGGCATCACTCAGTCAAATTGAATCACAAATTGTGTTGGGCAGAGGAGAGCGTGAGGCTCAGGATGAATGGCTCGGGTCGGTCATGTGATCTCTGCTGATGAATGGTCAGGGTAGAGGACAGGGTGGACTGAACCAAGGAAAGTGGATCTGGTGTGCCTCTTCACAGGAGGATTTGTAGTGTAGAATATTCTCCCACGACGAAAAATGTGTTTATTTTGTTTTGGAAAAAAAGGTTAAAAAGCTTTTAAACATTCATTTCCGGTCTCTCATCCTGTGGCTTTTATAAAATTGATGATCATCCCTGTTTAATAGAGGTAAGACAAGTAAAGTACTGCATATTCAAATTGGTAAAGGGGAACAACAACAACCTACTGTCTTGGTTCTGGGAAATCTTCCCCTCTTTGCAAAGTGGTGCTGATGCAGAGAGAAGCATCAAGGCTTTGATGTTTCATATTGGGGTGTTTTGTCGAGAGAGTTTTTGCTCACTGGGATGAACTCTCCCTGCAACAGCCCGTCTCTTCTTAAATCTCCCGTCCCTTTTTCAGGCTCTCAGTGTTTGAGATATGAGTTTGAGAGCTGAGACTTTGTTCCCTTTCTCAAGTCTCATCCCATCTTCCTCTTTCCCCTCGAGCTCTCTCCTCAACCGAGCTTTCTTCACCTTCTTTCGGGCCTTCCGTGTCCCTTCACATCTCTGTTGGCTCCGTTCCCGTGATTAAGCACAGCTGTCGCGCTCATCGCAAAGCCCCTCTTTTTTCACATTGTTATATAAATTGGCTGACTGTCTTTCTCAGGCCCTGGCCCTGTTGATTTTGGGTGACGTCAGTAACTGTTGTTTACGCCTTGGACACAGAGCCAATTCTGCCGTCTCCTCCGACGGCTATGACTCGGGTCATTTCAACCAAATACATAAATGACTGTGTGTGTGTGTGTGTGTGTGTGTGTGTGCATGTTTATTCAAGTATATGCACCAACAAGGCAGACTCGTTAAATTTAAATCAATCACAAATTGCTTCTCCAAACATATCCCTCCCCTCAATTACTTATAACTGACTTGATTATGATACGTCTATCTTTGGCAGCTGAATGGGATCACAGTCATATTAATGGCGGTGTCTGCCGGGTGGATGATGAGGAGCGTGATACATGTGACTGGCACTTAGCGTGTCTGCTTCACTATGTGAGGCAGAGACGTGCACCTGCAGGGCCCGGAGGCACTCGGGCCATGGCAGGCCTTGAGGTGACGGGAACTTTAATCATACGCCATTGTCTGCTGAAGAGCTGAAGGGTGAGATGACCTCTGCAGCGGGACAGAAGGCTGCGGCAAACACACACTTGCACTTGTTGGCCCTCGGTTTGCCATACCATATACTTTGAACCCTCTCCCGCATGATATAACCGATAGACATGGTTTCCAGAAAACATGTTAAGACGATGAAAATGAGTAGTTTGTTGTATGTTTTGCTGCTCTCTGGGACGGTTATGTGGTGACATAATGTTGCCAATATGGGTTGCATAACATTAATTTTTTGGTGGTGTGGTATGCAGGATATGATGTGTATGTTTTTGAAGCATTCTGTAAGGGCTGAAATGAGAAGTCAAGGAATCAGTCAATAAAAAGAACATTTACAGTTTACAGTATAATCGGATAATTAGATTAAATCAGTCCAATACTTTTTGGATCCTAGTACCCACTTTGTCCTCTGCCCATGACAGCAAGGGTCGAATGCGCTGATAAATATGTGTGAACATACGTGTACACCCACTGTACAGCAGTGCAAATAGAATTGCCTGCATTTTGGTCTATGTCTGGCACGTATAACACTTTAATGAATGTTACAGTCCTCACACTTTCTCTGAAGTACCATGGATGGGCAGTATAACTTAATGGATGCTAAATGTATCTCAGACAACCCTCCAAGGACATTGCTCCATTGTGATAGGAAAGCACTTCAGCCCTTCAGATGAGATGCGTTCCCTGTCGAGCTTCAATAACCCCCACCCCCCCCCCACCACCACACACCCTCCACCACACACACTATATTGTTACCTTTTCTAAAAGCACTTTGCTCTCAGTTTGTGTCTCTCAAACAGGCATGGAGTTATTCTATGTGGCGGCCTACCAGCTCTTTTGTAAATGACATGCAGCAGTTGTTGGAAGAGGCTGCTTTAACTGGTCCCACCTCCCACATCACCCATTTTGCAAATTGTAGCTAGGCTCCCTTCTCTCTTGGAAACACGGCGCCTAATGCACCATTACACTGCTATAAATACTCTTTTCCTCACGCTCCCATTGTGATGTGATTATTATTTTATTTCAGCTTCCCGGGTTGGGTGTCATGAGTGAAAGTGGAGTCTTGCTGTTTCAAATGATTTTAGACCAGCAGTTCTAATTTTGTCCCTTGTGTCTGATTATTACCGATGTGAAAAAAAAATGGATAATGTGCCAGTTTACAATTTGTTTAGCATGTACAGCGTCCCTAAGCAGTAAGAGTCTTTGCTCCATTGTGTTTCACTAATTGCCCCCATAGCAGAAGTTGTTTTTGATCAATGCTCGGCTGTATATGACAGTCTTCTTTATGCGTTTGTGTGGTTCGATTATCAGAGAAAGCACTGTGTCATTTTTAATGCTTAAGAGCAAAAAAGGAGCCAAACACTGGTGAATGGTGATGGTGTTAACTGAAATTTGGATTCTTTTCTTTCTCTTTCTTTCTTTCTCTCTCTTAAATGACTCAAGGTTTTTGGCTCTTTTTCCTGCAATAAAGGCTCTCTCTTCAACTCCCTACACTCGTATTTTCAGTTTAATTAATTTGCCATAGAGACAAAATGCGAAATAAATAAAGTCAAAGATGAATTTTACTGATAGTATTATCGTCATTAAAATTATTATTATTATTAGTATTATTATTAGAGATGTTCCAATACCATTTTTTCCATCCCAATACTGATTTCCATACCTGAACTTGCATATTGGCCGATATCGAGTACTAATTTGATATTATTGTGTTAAGAAAAAAAAATGTCACACTGGTCATATAGGCCTAATTCCCTCTCTAATGTCTATTTCATACTGCTGTAAAAAGAACTGTATTTATTTAAGCTTCTCGCAAAAAAAACTTTTTAACACATCATAATGTTATAATTTATAACATCCATTTTTTTTCCGTTAACAGCTGTAAACTCCGTTATTTAGCTAACAGCTAAGCTCTCCTCCTGTTGATTTCTTTGTTCTTCAAAATGGAGCACTATCGGGGAAAAAGGGTTGCACATGAGTGTCGAACCAGTACAGTACTAGTTTGCACATGTGCAGTGCAGTAAATGAGCTGATAAATGATATAATACCGTGATGTTGACTCTTTGCACAGACTTTCGTACTCGCCAATACCCGATTCAACGTTTTAGGCTGTATTGGAGGCGTTTTTTTGCGATACTTGTATCAGTATCAAAAATGATTATTCCACACATACATTTTGGACTTGGTGAAGCTAGTTGATTAAATTGAAATCGGAGTTTAAAGGAATAATTACTCACATTTAAAAATGTTTGGCAATTTGTCATTTATTTATTCTATTTTTCATGTGTCACTTTCATCCTGCCTTCTTTTGCTTCTGCAGTCTGATGTTTTTTAAAAATATTTTCATCCCAGTGAGATTAAATGAAGTGAATGATAAAACCATGATGTTTTCCTGATGATGAAATCATTCTAATGCTCTTTTTTGTCGGTCCAATACAAGTCCTCATACGATTTGCTCTCTATCATTTCAGTATCAGTAAAAGGAGTTGCACAATTAGGTAGCGACATCAAGACTACATTTATTAAAAACGCAGCAGGGGATCAGAAGTCTGGTGTTCAATTATGTTGATTCTAGTCAGGAAGTAGAGTACCCTCCTCAAGATCTCCCCTCCTGGGTAGCTGAGTTCGCAAGCGACAGATAAACAAAGCAACAAAAAAAAAGAAAGCCAAGGAAACTGCAGCTCTACTCTCGCCATTGACTGTTTACTCACAGATTAGATCTCTATCTCCCCAAATTGAGTTCCCTGGGATTGGCACACTCATAGCCTGTCCACAAGCACAACTCCGGTCTCCCAGCATCCCTAGTTTTTTTGTGATTTTTTCTTTGGGAAAGAGGAAATGGATGAATGCAATTCAGGTCCGTGAGTTGCGCCTGTGTGTGTCCTTGTGGCGATGCTTCCGAGGCTCGTCTGTCTTCTTGTCAGAATTATATGGTCTCTGCTTTGTTTAGCAAACAGACTCTGTCGCAGTTTAGGATTTTTTATTGTGCCTCAAGGTGTTTCTGTGGTCTGTATGTAGTTACTGTATATGTGTGTGTGTGTGTGTGTGTGTGTGTGGAAACAACATGGAGCAGATACCTGCTTTTACGAGCAGGTCTGTCCTTGTAGTTAAAGCAGCCTGTTACACTTGGTCGTGTTCTGCAGCAGTGTTTGGTGATACAGACATCTGCCCTGGCAGTTAACTGGCGACTACCCCTGTAGTTATTATTGTAGTCCGTAAGGGGAACCTATCGTGCTGTCTGGAGACAGCCGCCTTAACAAGGCTCCGTCAAGTTCATGTTCCTTTCACTGAAGTAAAAGGGCCTTCTCTTTCGTTTCTTTTTTTTTTTTTGATGCTGAGATTTTCGGTAGGGACCACTGGCTGTAAGTTCTTGCTGCCTCCACCTTTTTTTTTTCTTTTCCCCCTGCATCTAGCCCAAAGCAGGCTTTGATGTTCAGCGTCTTTACTCTCTGAAATAAGGCTGTAAATTCTGCTGCACAAGGAACACCCCAGCTCTTTCTCCTTTCTTTTTTTTAAACACTGCAGGGGAAAATACGCTGTGTTTTTTTTATTTTCTTTGTGTGACAACAGTGTTCAGCCAGCTGTTAGATAGCCATTGTTTCTCTCTGAGTTGAGAGGAGGTTCTCTATTTTTGCTTGTGGCTTGAATCTTAACCACTTCGACAGGTAAGTAATTAGGAGAAACGGTGGTTCACTTTGTTATATTTTCACCTCCAGTGACAGGGGGGTAATACAAATACATTTGTACAGTAAGGTAATATTAGGAGCACACGACCATACAGTAAACCAAGTTAATGTAGACAAGTACCTTTCCCTTCAGTGGCATTCGAAGCACAAAAGACAGATATTACACTATCAAAGCTTGTTTCCACCCACAAATCTGTCACAGCAAGTATGAACTCAAGCTTGTATGTCTGCTATCATCATACAGTAGCATTCCAGACTTCCTTTGATTACAGTAACTCTTTGTCCATAATCAACATTTTACAATATATGATCTTCATTCTTAAATCAAAACAAAATCTAACATTTACACAGATTATAGATCAGAAGTTGTTATAAAAACAGGTTAACATTTTGTCTTTTTCTTCCTTTTAAAGTTTGAGAGAAAATAACCATTCCTCTCGAGTCAGGACATGTAGCTCTGAAGCTTACTGTACACAAAACCTCAGACACAGACATAAACAGGCACACCTGTTGTATAACTGCTCAAAGGTGTGCATGAGACGGATGAATGGGGACCTCTATCTTACGACGTCTATTTGTGGAAATATCTGCTAGTTTTTACGTTGGCTTTTTTTCCCCTTTTCATTTTATGGGTTAAATCCCCATAAAGATCAAATGGGGCATGATCTGACATGGCTCATTGGCAGCTGACAGATTTGAAGGTAATTAAAAGTGCTCTTTTGCCCGATGACTGATGCCAGGGCAGAGGGATCTGGCTGGTGTGACGGGCGTGGGTGGAGGGCACGGGCTGGCCCCGGCCCACACAATGGTGGGCTTTGTAGGTGGCGGTGATGTAGGGAAAGGCTACATGATGTCAGGCAAGTGCTGGCTTCAGTCTGTGTATTCAAGTCCAGTGGTCCTCCCCAGAGCATTTAACACCTTCGCACAGCTGGATGAGGATGAGTGGGAAGAGCAGGTGGTGGAAATCTATCCTGCAGGAGGAGCTGCAGAACAATGGACTGCATTCCTTGTGAATAATATGGTGGAGGGTAATTTGGAGAGTAAGATGTGTTTTAGCTTAAAGAGGGTTATATGTCAAAGGTACTCATATACTTTGCAGCTGCATTAAAGATTAGGTCGTGAAACTGGACTAAGACTTTAGCTCGTACACAATGCAGCTGCCAGAGTTCTAACCAAAACAAGTGAAAGAGAGCACATTACACCCATTTTAGCATCTTTGCAAACTCCGTTAGAGCAGATTTAAATAAAATGATTTTACTTTAAAATACTCTGAATAGATAAGCACCTCCGTACTTAGTTTAATATTCCTCCTTTTATTCAACAGCATCAAATTATGTTTTTCTGTTATATGCTAAATGAAGCCACCACCAGAAGCCAGTTAGACTGGAAACTATAGGGAAAACAGAAATCCTGGCTCAGACTACCATGGACTTTTTCTTGGCCAGCCACACTAACTTCCTGGAGGTTTGTCATCCCTGTGAGGTTGCCACGACAACTTGTTATTTTTACTCTTTTTTTTTTGTGCAGAGTAAATAAACAAGATATAACATGTTAAACAGTGAGCAATAGAGTGGGTAGCTACCTTTGGGCAGACACAGGCCAGCTGTTTCTCCCTCTGTCCTGCCTCTGCAAGATGCTAAGCTAATTGGCAGCTGTCAGGAGCTTTATATTTTCTGTAAAGACATGAGAGTGATATCAGTCTTCTCATCTAAGTCTCTGCAGGATAGCGAATGAGCGTATTTCCCAAAATGTTGACCTATTCCTTTAAATGAAAAAGAAAAATAAGTTGTATGAAGAGGCAATCTGTTATAGTATGGACCAAAATCGTCTGAATATTAAAAATATATGTATAATAATGATTGTGATAATGGTGAGAGTAACAAAGAAGAAAATCATGCCAATCTTGGAATATGAATGTGCAGACTGAACAGATTTAGAATGAACAGATAAGTGTCCAGGACTGAATAAGTGAATAAAAGTCTCACATTACGATACAGATGCCTGCTTTATAAATTAATTAGCTCACGTCTGCGTACGTACCATTACCCTGGTGGTTGTGCAGTGATGCTGCTGACTCCAAGTCGTCCTGTGCCTGTTTTTGACTGGCGTCTGGGCAGCAGATAAGACCCCGAGTCGCAGAGGAGTGGTATAGATAACTACAGAGACCACTTCAGTCCTTCTCTGTGTGTCATTGTCTCTCTCTCTCTCTCTCTCTCTCTCTCTCTCTCTCTCTCTCTCTCTCTCTCTCTCTCTCTCTCCAGGCCCCACACTCTCTGTCTGTAAATTCTCATTTTCTTCTTTCGACTCTCAACTTCTCCTTCCTCCTTGGTTGGAGGGATAACCATCTAGCCTTTCAGCAAAAGCCAGTGCCCTATCTGTCTCCCTGTGGCCTCCCTCTCAGCTCTCTTTCTCCCTCCTTCTCCTCTGCCTTCATCTCGCCCTGGGAGGATAACCATCTAGCCTTTCAGCACAGGCCAGGTCTTTCTAATGACTGTTTCCAGTGAGGGAGGACAGTAGAGAAGCTTTGTCCCAATCACTCTGGTGCATTTCATCAGCTCGGAGGGGAAAGGGGAAATCTATCCCATTTTTTTAATATTTGGACAGCACCACAAGGAAAGGACATTTTAATTTAACGTGTTGTCAAGATGAGATGATAAGATTCCTCCCTCTTTAAATTCGACCCTTGCTTGTTGACGTTATATGTCAGCTAATCTAACACTAGTGCTTACATGGCTGACTATGTTTGCTAATTTGATAGTTATGTGAAGGCTTTTTAAAGGGCAGCGGGTTGAGTCCAACAATCATCCACTACAATTAAAAATGATTTAAACTTTGACTTTAAGCTAAAATCTAAATGTCAAGGGTCCTATCGAAATGGAAAATAAGCAACACAACTGCCAGTGCATTGGAGCCATCAGCACATCATTTCCTTTTTTCTTTTTTTGTTCGCACCGAATGGTGTATCAGTGTTTCTCATCAGACCACACATCTCGTCTAGTAGACCGAACACAGTTTCTCACATGTAACACTGAAGGTGGGAAAGTTTTGAAGACTGATAACAAGAATGAGGAGTCACATTTTGGAAAGAAGAGAAAAGTTGGAAGTCTTGACAAAGAAGAAACAAAAAAAAAAGGGATGTTTGAGAAAATGTAATGTTTGTAAAACTGATGAAAGACTTACAAAACGTGGGGATAAAAGAAACTGATAGGAGCAAGACGGAGTTTCAAGCTTCATGTTTAAAGCATAGCGAGGCAGCAAACCAAGACACTTTGACAAGCGACGGGAAAACATCTGAAACTCTCATGTCAACAGGCACATAGGCTTCGAGAGGAAAACATTAATAGAGTGTATGACAAAGCGAGTGAGTGGAGGAATGTGAGCACGACAGAGAGAGACAGAGAGGATAATACGAGGGAGGGAGGGAGCAAAGAACTGCTGCACTTCCAAGTTCAGGAGTGCAGACTTGACAAGCATTGAGGTTTTCTTTTTCAAAGAAGAGCCTACTGTATGAAAAGCCCTCTTTCAGGCCTGGACTGAAAGGCATATTAGACAGAGGCATAGCGAGTGAAAGACACAAACATTCCTTTACACATCTTAAGCAGTTACCTGTCAGAGCGCTGCAATAAAGCTGCTCCCACATGGGCAATATGCCAAGATTTTGAATTCTGAAAGCCTAAAGGGCGGCCTGTGAAGAAATCTTAACACCAGGGTGGCAGTGAGTCTTTGTTCAGGGAAATTATTTTATATTATGGCCAAATAAGAGTATTATTTCTGTAATGTGTACATGCCACTGATCTTCAGTTTCCAGCAATATTTCCCACACTATTGTATGTAAATGATAAAATCATACAGTCTTTGGAGTGTAGTGCATATCTTCTTCTCTGCCTCCGACTGTTACATTCGAGTCTGACCTTTTCGCATCGGAGTTGTACATCAGTTCCAAGCCCTTCTGGATGTAATTTCCCTTGCAGCTATGGTGAAGAGTAATTTGCTGTGGTTCTAGCTGATCTATCTGTGAAGAATGCTTGGACTGTGCTGCACGAAACATAAATTCTCAAACTGCACATAATCTGTCCACTGTCCCTGACAGCAGAGAGAGAACTAATGATTTTTTTACATCATTAAGCTTGTTCCAGAGCTTGAGGGGGTCATTGTGTGACCAGTCAGCATTGCACTGTCACGCTAACAAGTGCTAACCCATGACGAATTCACTAGTATCAATAGGGAAATGTGCAAAAGTCTTCTTTTATGTTGTTTTCTATCTCCTAGTTGTATAGAGGTCAAGTAGTGCAGTCTGACCTAGTCCAAATGGACATTCTTCCAGGAAAGGACTTTATTGTTGGTTCCAGTCAAAGAATATTACACCACCGTGAAAGCATATGTTAAGCCATCAAGGCCTCGGTTAAACCTATACTTCTGTGCAAACTCTGCAGCTATTATAGTCAACATGTCACATATTTCTTGGTTTCCAGCCTATGTAACTTTCTGGTACTCAATATGAAGTTCAAATCGTTTTTTTGGCTGTATTTTTTCATTGCGTGCCATCTTTGCATTTCTATGTATGCATCACTGATAAACCTTTTTTGTTTAGAGATGATCAGCAGCCCTTGCTCATTGCATGCACTCTCCCAAAAACACACAATAATTGATTTAGAATCATCAAGAATTACAACAACCATACATTTATTTTTTAAGTGCGCCTTACTGCTTCAATGTAGGACTAGACGGACCACCGCCCATTTTAGTGTGCTGAGGTTTAGATCTAAAGCTGGGTCAAAGGTCACCATCTAGGTTGCAAGTATGGAGATATCTGTCTCGGTCTTCACTGTCTCTGTTTTGGGCAGGGATATAGCCAATGTAATGTAGGAATGGTTATCAGACAGGGTTGTGGAGTAATGATGACGTTTGTCTGTGTAATGGAATGCAACTTTGTAATGTTCGGTAACATTGAGTTAAAAAGTAGCCAAAACGATTCCTACTTTTTAGTATGATGCCAATATTTATTCCCCGTTAAGAACTCTTTTTTTCACTGTCGGCACAATCAAATACCAACAAATAAATAATGTTTAGCTTTGTATCTAAACTAAACTACAGTTAGTTTTAAAAATACTTCACCATTTTTGGTGCACCGCTAACATCCTGAAGGTGACTCAGCTTCCCATCAAGGCCTTTTTTTCCCCAAACAAGAACAGGCACAGCTGGGGGTTGTGGTTCTTGAGTCATAATTTGGAAATGGTCAAGGCCCATGCTGTTTTGCATCAGGCAGGAGAAGTGTGTGACATCGTTGATGGTGGCCTACATAGAACAATGATTTGGTGGCCTGGTTTCTGAAATGAGCTACTGCAGCGAATGGTGCTCTGTTGAAGATTGCAGGGAGAACAGGCTGGTTGGAGGCGAGGAGAAAAAACAGAGACCACAGACTTAATAGTTCTGACATTCTCTAAGCATCTTTATCTTCGTCTTGACAGTCCTGTTGCTTTCCAATGGTTTGTGTATGTGCTGACTGTCTTCTCCATCGGTCTTTGTTGGCTGTCTGCCTACCTGCCTGCCCATCCTGAAACTCTCTTCCACTCTGTTGTCTTGCTGCCCATTTGCCACGTGACTTTCATGTTTCCGTTTGTTTGCCTTTCAGTGTCTCGGCCTGGCTGTCAGTTAGCTGTGTCTATCTGTCTGTCGTCAAGACAGTTCACTGACTCACAGTGACTAAGTGAGGCCTGAAGTGCCAGCCTGTTCTGACCTGACTTCAAAATAGACAGCTTTGCACGCACACCATGCACACACAACATCGCCAAAACAGGGCTTTCCTTGTACTGCGTTAGTTCCCATGTCAGCCCCTGTTTCAGATCTGGCTCCTAATATGACTCACTGGTTACGAGACTTACGAGCGGTCGCTTGAGAACGATCATTGAAGCCCACAGCCATAATGCGTTTGATTGTCAGTGAACAGGAACACACACAGTGGAATACAAAGCTCTGTCTTTTGGTTCACTGATAAAAGTGCTGCTGTTGGTGCTTTGTTGATTGATCAGACCTCAGCTCGATTGTTTTAATTTTAATGCTTAAAGGCAGTGAGTGTACATAGAGTCGAAGCGGCATGACAACATAACCAGGAAGTTAACTTCACGCCAACAAACCAATAAAGCCACTACATGACGATGATGATACTATTTATCTTGATTTAAAATGTAGACAAATGACAAAATCATACTGATAAGAGAAACTCCTCCAAGGTAACGAGTGATGTCTAGCCCCAGCCATAAATAATTCATGCCAGCGTTTGAGGATCTGGGCAAGTGTGGATCTGCTCTTTGGAAGCCCAGATTCCCTGGCCAAATTCCCAGAGGCGAAGGAAGGAAGGGGGGGGACATGAACTATGGGATGTACTGAGAGACTTGTCTGTGCTTTGATCTGATAACTGAGGCAGAGAGTGTCAGTCATAGTCACATAAGCACTGATCTATGATCAGATCACCCGGCATTTAATACTTATCTGACTCATTATTGAGGATTAAAGAAGATCTGATTGAGGATTCGACAACCTCTCCATCTGGCTTTGAAAACGGTTTGATGGGAGTGGCATGGGTGTGTGCTTGTGGGTTAAGAGCTGCTGATTGACGGCCTTTTATGAGGGCCTTTGTACTGTGACAGCAGAGAGAAAAGAGCCACATTAAATAGTAGAATTGCGTTCAAGTCTTCCATCAAATGTGCCATTTGTCTTCTATTAAAAATGGATTTCTGTTCATTTCTATCCAAAGAATGAGAGTGAGAGAACAGACTATTCATTATTTCTGTGGAGTGGAAGCTAGAAGCATAAATCTCAGCTGACAGCTTGTAAATGTAGGAGGTCTAAGTGGTTTGGTTATTATTATTGTTATTAATGTTATTATTATTATTATTATTTTTGCAATTCGTACAACACTCAATAAAGAAATTATTGCGCACTACCTGCAAATTTATCTCTCTGTGTCTCGTTTAATGCACACAATGGGATTCGGAATGTTTATTGTGCAATGTGCAATTTTAAGAACTCATCGTGTGTGAAAGAGTGTGAGAACGAGGAGATGCGCTTGAGAGAGTCAAAGGTCTTGGCAGGTAACAGTTGTGCCTGCAACTCCCTTGCAATACTGTGGGAAAGTTTGACTCATTAGTTTATCAACTGGCAGAAAAGTATTCCATTTAAATTTTATAACCGGTTGTTAAATCATCTGGCAGAATGATGTATATTTGAAGTGTAAGGCAGAAAAGAGACTCGCATGCTTACGTTTCAGTATAGTATTGAATACGTTTGTGGCTGTTTGTGGATGCTTCTCAGGCAAAGTTAGCAATCTTAAGACATGACTTTAGGGCTTGGTAAGTAGTAATGGTGGTTTTTCAGAATTTAAGGGAGCTAATAATGTGAATTATTTCGCCAACATTTTGGCTATTGCACATCCAGCAGACAAAGAGTGACATTGACATTTATGTGGTGTCTACTAGGGTTGGGGGGAAATCGATTCATGTAAGATCAAGATCAAGATCTTATCTTCTGAATTGAGAACCAGTCATCTTGCACACCAAGTCGAAGGCGTGTCAAGCATTATTTGGGGATTTTTTAACAAATCAGACAAAAAAAAGTTTTACAGTTTGATTTTGTGCACTATATATATTATATATATATATATATATATATATATATATATATATATATATATATATATATATGTATGTATATATATATACACATGTATTTAAGTTGATTTATGTGAAATAAAATGACAGAAAATTTAAGATTACATCCAGATTTTTTATCTTTTTGTATAACTTGAGTCAATGAGAATATAAAATTACTTAAAACCTCATTAAAACCTCATTCATGCTAAACTTATTCAAGTTTAGCATGAATAAAAGTTACCTTCTGGTTTTTGTGTGTTTACATTATATCAGTTGATTTACTTTTACAAACTCCATTATTGTCTGTCTGCTGTTTGGTGCTGAGCGAGTACAGCGGGGTTTAACCTTTTTCATGCCTGTAGAATATTAATGCGAGCAATAAGAGTGAACTAAAATAGCAAACTACCAGCAATGATCTGACATATGCTATACTGCTCTATAGATAAATATAGATTATAGCTGGTTGAGTTCATGGTGAAAATAGTTAGTTGAAGGTCACTAAATGATTCGGTTCCAAACCCTTTTCCCTTCTTTACCCTTCCCAGGGTTTGTTCGCTCTTTATCTTTCTTAGTGTATCTTTGGCTCCTTTGTGAAAACATTTCATCCGCTCTGCTTTTTCCTTCACACCGCCCCGGCTCCGTTTTTATGTGCTCACATTCCCATTTTTTCTCCTACGTACATCTCTCTCGGCTGCATCACCCACCAGCCTCCGTGTCCTTGTCTCTGACTCAGTCCGGGCTGAACGTGTTTCGAGCTCGTGTTGCTTTGACAGGCCCCGACAACAGCAGGTCAGCTTCTATCTATCAGCCTCTCCACCTCTCAGCACAAGGCAGAGTGGAACTGGCTCCTTTGTTTGTTCTTTCACCATCAGGAGACAGCCCCGCCACACAGGGAAGCTTGCACACTTGTAGGAGTCAAGCCATGAGCTCTCTCTCTCACACACACACACATGCACAAATTCATTTGCCAACTCAGGATCTTAAAACGTATTTAAGCTCTTGACTATCTGGCTCTTTAGCTGCTAAATAAATGGCTGTTAAATGCTCGGTAGGTACACTTCTCAATTCATACAGATCGTTGACAGAATAGTGGGGAGCTGAAGGGGGATAAACATAAAAAACAAAAACAATACATCAATTAGGCAAACTCTGAGAACAGACAACGCTCTTCTTCTATGTTGTCATTATTTGTGCAATTTGGCCAGGTGTTTCAACCAAATCTGTTCCGAACTGTTTTGTCCTCCGTGAGAAGACAGCAATGTTCCTTTCTCGGAAACTGCGAATGTCAAAAAGGCTGACTGTCTCATGGATGTTTGAAGTGAGAAATGTTACAGGTTGATTACGTGAAAAGGGCTTCTGTCCTTCCTTCCTCATCCTCCCTCACCTCGAAGAGCTTTGTAGACCTCATTGCGTGCAGTTACACGGGTGGTGGGAGCATCAGTCCGTGTCATGTGACAGGATGTTCTGCCTGATGGGTCTCAACTGTTGATGCTTTCTGTCAAAGACCTTTGCTAGATCGTCAGTGGAAATCTCACACACACACACACACACACACACACACTCAAAACCAACACTCCACATTCTTCCACACACAGGAATGAGGTCAGCTCTCTGCCTCCTGTAGTTACTCCTTTCATTTTGAGATGGCCTACAATACAATATGTCTAAGATAAGGTTCAGATACACATCAGCATGATAACCTTCTTCTTCAGAGTAACTTTTTCACAGACTTTTTCCACTGCGTCTCCCTTTCTTTTTCTTTTTTTCCGCTCACATATTGAGATCCGGCAAGTCAGTGAACACACAGACAAGCTCAAGTTAGGACATGCCTGGAACATGCAGGGTGGGTTATAGGGTGTAACTGCAGTGTGTGCCTGCACTGTATGTACAGTATTTTTGTTCCATGTGTTATTCTTGTTAAGTCTAAGTAAATTACATTTTGCTGCATTCCAGGTCAGTCTGAATTAATCTCAGTCAACAGACAAGTGAACAAAAAAAAAAATGGTGGGAATGGAAAAGAGTGGAGATGACACTGAAAAAGGCAGGACATGAATGGGCAAGTTGGCTGGTTGGAAAGCTACAAAACCACATCAGCCTCCTTGACAGCACTACCTGCTAAGTGAATGGGACAGGCCACTGCCACCATTTAAAGCAGCTGGCTCTCACACTCTGTGGTTTATTCTGAGGCGGAAGGAGACAGAAAGAGATGGGACAAAGAGTAAATGCAGTTGTGCGCATTCGTGCGTGTTATCAGAGTGGGCATTCAAACATGTTTATAAGGGCTACGGCTTCCTATTTACAAAACCTGTTGTAATCCATCTCGGGATCCCACAGGTTCTGCCCGACCCAGCGCAAACGTTGCATCTTAATCGTTTAATGTCGGGCATTGTTCTCTGCTTATCAGTGGGCCTCCGAACGAGGAACACAATTTTAATTTATGTTGTCTCCCTTGCTCGCCAATTCACTTTCTCTTTTCTCTTTGTTTGAAATTGTCATCACTAATCCATTTCAGGACGTAAACAATGACACTATCACTGTGTTTCTCCGGTCTGATGTTCCAGCATCTGGTTCACATCTGTCCCTACGGGAGATGATATAAACAGGGACACAATTCATCATGATTTTATTTACTTTTATGTTCCTCATACTAAAGCTGTTTGTTTTTTTACTTTGAAAGGTCACACCTTCTAAACCAGACTTATTAAGCTGAATAATGGTATTAGCATTTCCTTTAACATTGCAAAATATGTGTTGTATTTTTCCTTTGGGATAGGGCAACAGAAAACTGAAATGTGCATTAGCATGAGCACACACTTATGGTAAAATTAAACAAACTTTTAGGGGGTCATGAACATATGGAGGGGCAACATACAATATCCTGTCTTATGGTGTCCAGTCCCATCCCGTCTCATCCCGTCCTGATCTTTGCCCCACTCTTCCCCTACTTTACTCCCACATCATTACTTTATTCCTTTCGTCATTCCTCTCCCCAATGAATAGCTTGTCAAACTTTTCCCAGCCCATTAAAATTAGTCTGACTCAAGTCAAGTGAGCATCTGTTTAGAGTGACAGTTGAGAGTAATAGTCACTGGCTGTTCAGGTAGTCAGTTAGAAAGCGTGGGGAAGAGGGGGGGCTTGAAGAAGGCAGCATGGAGATCAGCCGGTCTCAGTAGTTATGCGTTATTAATGTGTTTTGTGGCCGCCACCTCGTCTGGCTCGAGGAAGCTATTTATGTGACTTTCTGGCTGGCTCATATTACCAGACTGGTGAGCATTGAGGGTCTAGGTTAAAGCCTGGGTCGCCCGTAGGTCGCTCTGTGTGAGGGATAGTTAGGAGCACAAAGTAGCTGGACTAACAGCAAAAAGGAATGCGGGGTGGGAGCTGTTAGTCAGCCTGTATTAAGCATATGTTTGTTCGGCATGTGAAATGTCAGTGTGCACAGTTGGTGGATGAGACATGTCAAGCTCAGTTGCCAAATAGCCCCTTTACTTTTCACCTGTTTAACCCTAATCCACTGCTCAAGTGTGGGTGGGTGTGTGAGTATGTGTGTGATTCCTGGTGTCCATGGGTGTTTTCCTTGGCACTGGCAATAATCCACCTGGCTGTGGACACACACGCACGCACTCTCATCAATGACTGGATTAGGCTGCTAATCTCTCAGATCCCACAGCATGTGTGCACACGCATGCATGTGTGCAAACACGCGCACACACACACACACACACACACACACACACACACACTGTACACTGTGGTTTGAAATGGTGTCAGTTATGCAACGGCAATCATAACCAGGAGCCTTTCGTTATGTGTGTCAGCATATGAGCGTGGTCAAAGTTATGCCATGTTGTCAAATGTGCCTCGGAAGAAAAGTATGGAGATTTACCAACTGTTCACTTGTAATGCACCCTAAATTCCTGTATGAATACTTATCCAAAGCTTTAGTGCCATCAGTGTCAGAATGCAAAAATACAACCAGAACTGTTGCCTAGTTTGGTTTACTGTGAAGTCTCGCATTAATTCCATCAAGCATTAAGTCTTCTTTATGAATACTACTGTGGGCTTATTAATAAAAAGCTACTACGATGCATAAAGAGTGCGGTGTGCCGGCCGGGTCCAGTTCAAGTTGTTGATTAACGCATATTTTCGCATGTTGGGTGGTTAGGGTTAGTCAAAAGAAATCAAATAAAAATAGGGCCATTATAAATTATTTGAATGCTCAGTTAAATAGATGCCCATTGCGCTCAGGCTGATTAGGGGCTTAATTATTGATCTTTGTATTTGTAGAGCAAGATTAAGCATACTCCAACAACTGGTTAAATCCAGGTAACATGCAATCTCTTTTATCCTGGCAATCTTTCCCCCAATGTGAAACCCAAGAACAGTTCACACACAGTGGTCAGGGTGTGGAATGCAAGAAAGAGCAGATAAAAAAGAAAAGTAATATGTGCCCATAGGTCTAACAGTCTAGACAATGTTTATGTATATACAGTTCCACCTACAGTATGAGCAATGGCCATTTTCTCTGCAGTCTCCAGTCTATCTCCTTGAGCTGCATGCACAATGCTAGTAACGCAGGGAAACGTGCAAACTTCACACAAAATGGACAAGATCAGGAAGTCTTTGTTTTTTTAAACTCTAGTGTTAACTATTGTTCCACTGTGGTAATTGTTGTCATCTTAAAAATGAATTAAATGCACACTGTGCTTTAAGGCAAAAAAAAAAAAAAGCTTCAGCAGACGGCAGTAGGAAAAAAAGAATATTCTATATTCCAATTTTCCACCTCACCAATGTGAAGGACAAACAAACTGAGGTTTTGAATAAGCTGTGCACAGCTGGGGGCATGCTGAGAATCCTCCATGAACACACTGAATAGTCGAAGTCAGAATGGCCCAGCTCAATCAGCATAACACCTGCACAGGTTAACATTGCCTGAATTGATGGAACTAATGTGGCTTCAAAACTTGTCACAGGCGTGAAGTTGTCTGAAAGGACCAAACAAACGGCCACAATGGCTGTGCATTATGTTGTGAGGCGGAGTATGTTTTTCCTTATCTTTTCTTTTTTTAGTACCCCTGGACCAGAAAGAAACAAAACCGACACTAAATTGTGACATGACTAAACAAGGCCAGCATTTTGGCTCTTCCTGTTTTGTTCACAGACTCCCAGACAAATGACGGAGACATTTTGGCTTTGAGTCATTCTTAATTTCCTGTTGCCCTCTCCTCTCTCTGTGTTTCCCACCATCTCTAAAAGCCGCTGACTGTCAGTCTCTCCCATGCTTTATCACAGCCTGCACGACCCTATTCTGCCTTCCCAGATTACTGTTTAATAGGAGCCTTCCTCCCTGGTGAACAGTGATAAGCTAATGGTTAGGGAATTGCTCACCATTAAGCGGCCGTGTCTGTCAAAAGAAAACGGAAAGAAACGGTGGCTGACTGTTATGGGGCGAATGGTTTCCCTAATTTTTCCCCCACGCATAGATTAATTGTTGGGTGGGTGGGTGGGTGGTTTATGTATGTGTGTAGTTTTAGAAAAGGCCAACTTCCTCTGTGCTGATTGGCCTCACAGAAGGTGGCTGATTAATGCAGAACACCTACTCTGTCAATTTGAATATTTTTGAATAGCAGCTTATTCATGTGTGGTTTTGTTTCATCTGCGCGCGCCAACTGTGCAGTTTAAACTCAAATCATCGTCTCTTGCGAGACATGAACACTATTATGACTATTTTTCAGGTTTATCATGCATTCCATGAAGTTTATTCAGACCGCAGGAACAATTCAGGAACAATAGAGAGAGGAAATGGCGAGGGGCAGGCTGGAAATTGGTTAAAGCAAGAGTAAGTCTCTAATGTACGAGGAGTGGTCTTGTGGTATGCAATGAAAACATGTTTTTTTTTTTTTGCGCTCTCTAAGAGCAGAAAATAGGATGTCTGGAATTGTAAGCACAGAAAATTGAACGTCTCAAGCATTAGCATTAGCCGCCCTCTCTGTTGTGGCCCTTTAGATGCGTCTGCTGGAGCCTCCCACTAAAACAGCTCCTCTCCAGATTGAGCTGTCCTCCTCTGCTGATTACTCTAGTATCCTCTGGCTATTAGACTGAAAGTGTGTGTGTGTGTGTGTGTGTGTGCGTGCGTGTGTGTGTGCGTGCGTGCGTGCGTGCGTGCGTGCGTGCGTGCGTGTGTGAGAGAGAGCGAGAAAGAGAAAGAGAGAGGGAGGGTGAGAATGAACAAGTGTAAGTGTAAAAGCGAGAGCTATGCCTGGTTGTTAAGGATACATTTCCTCTACACTTTGATCGAAAGTGGCTTACTGTCGCTCTCACCCAAATAGAGACACACACAGATTTACACACACACACACACACACACACTGCAGTTTACTGAGTCAAATGGAGGAGACTGCCCTGTTTGTAACATTAGCCGACTGTTAGGTTAGCCAACTGGAAACGTAATGCTCTTTTACAGGTGACCTTTTCTGCTCTGTGGCAGATGTGTGTCCAGGACCTAGCGTGTGTGTTTAAAACTGCCCGTGTGCGTGTCCAATCAGCAGATGTTGTGAGTGTATACGGGAAATCACTACATTTTTATTAATATATGAAATGGGCCCTCTGAAGAGGCGGTTTCTGCCTGGCTGCATGTGGAAGCCTCACACCCCCTACTATCCATGTGTGTGTATGTGTGTGTCTGTGTGTGTCTGTGTGTGTGTGTGTGTGTGTGTGTGAGAGCATATTTTGCTTTTAAGTGTGTATTGTTCTTTGCACAGATGTCCTTCAAATGGCAGGCAAGAAGCAGATTGGACTGGAAGAAATGGCCACAGGCCCGTAATACACAGAGACACTAAAACCAGTCCAGGCATTTAAACGGCTGTCCCGGGGGCTGACAGATAGCAGCTGACCCCTGATAGCGCTGTATGCTGTTCCTCCATCAAGCTTCTCTCTCTCTCACTCGTCCTATCCCCCCTCCCTTTTTCCTTCTCCATTTCTTTGTGCTCTCGTCTTCACTCTCTCACCCCCTCATTCAATTTATTCGTCCTCTCACCGACACGCACAAATCACACGGACTTGCATACAAGTGCCCTTCTCCAGGTCCACAAACTCTCTCTCTCTCTCTCTCTCTCTCTCTCTCTCTCTCTGCATGAGTCACACCATGACCAGGGAGAGGGTGCTGAGAGATGCTCAATGTCACCTTCTCCTCCAATCGAGGCAGCCTCCACTTTCGTTCTCAAAGATGAAAAATCGCCTTTAATTGCTTCACTTTAGAGTTGGTCAAGATGAGGCACTTAAAGTAAAGTTGCGGAAACTTGATTGACATAGGATCAGTGAAGTACATGGACTCTTGTCACACACTGTCATTGACTGTAAAGTACAGCGGAGATCGCAGAGTGGATAGTACGCAGCAGTGACTCAGCTGCAACTACGACTTGTAATCGTTGAGCCCGTGTACGCAGAAGTCACCAGCATTAACGATGAAAAGGATGGCGATCAATCTTATCGATGGCGGCACTGTGCCTATAGACTAGCCGTCAGCGGAACCTTTACCAGGTGCATGCTAATCACAGAGGGACATTAAATCATTAATCCTACTTATGTGTGTTCATTGCATTTGTTTGTGCAGGCTGATGTGCAGACATACAGTAAACATTTTGAGACTTCACAGTCACAATATTAGAATGTGTAAGCTGCAAAGCTTTGACGATTAGACTGAGGCTTAGACCTAAGCCTATTCATTCTATTAATAAAGGAGAGAACAGGGCCAAAGGTCTTAGGATGCTTCACTGTACATGTTATGTACATGAGAAAGCATTGTGGGTTTTGTATGTTGCAGATATATATGGTCATTTTAGTCCCAACCCGACAAGTTGCAGCAAAGATAGGTTTCGTCACTATGTTGTTAATATTATTGTGCTGTTTAATTAAATGTATGGCAATGGCCGAGAAACTTTCACATTTCACTTTTTTTTCCCGCATCAGATTTTTTTATGGCTGTGACACTGAGAAGCAGGAAAATCTATCCAAAAATATTTTTTAAAAAAGTGTCCAAGTTAGATACTGATCAAATAGAGTAAGTGGCCATATTCCTTAATTATTCACAACATTAGACAAACAAGACGTGGTGGTTAGGTTTAGGGTCTGTATGCGTGTGTAGATTTGGGTGAACCAACAGAGAGGCAGTGAGAATGCGTGTCACTGCAGGGCCTTTGAGTGGACTCGGTGAGATTCAGTTAGGTGTCTCTTCCATGGAGGGAGTAATACAATCAGGATGGAAATACTACAACTTGCACTCTATCTATAAACACTGCTTAACACAACGTGCAGCCAGTGGCACACTGATATCAAATAACAATGGAGATGTTGGCTTCCGTAATACAGACTATGGACTAGTCAGTCACACAAACTGTTATTCTTATCACCTGTAAATGTAGCACTTCTACTTGAGCTCGGCATCCTTTTCACCAACATTTGTTCAATTCCTTGGGGTTTGAATGTATCTTTAGAAACAAAAGATCACATATGATTCTGAAAGTAGGGGTTAGCGGCATCAACCCTCCACAAAATTTAAGAATTTTTTATCAACTGTGTGATGGACAGTTGGTTAAATGGACTAGAGAAATCAACACGGAGCAAAATAAAAATATGAGTGTTTATGGCTGTGAAGAAGGCCTAGGGTGACAATTAGATGCTCCTTAATATTTATTAGAAGGTACTCCCTCATATGAACAACAGCACGAGAGTAAAAAGGCCTTTAAAAAGGGTTACCGTCCTATCTGCATTCTTGCTTATAAGTCCATCAGAATAATCTAAAACCTTCTTTCCTCTTTCCCACCACTAACGCCTCAATGTGATCCGTTGTGCCCCGCTCTACATAGTGTGTTGCTCCTTGTTTTTACAGTCATTGTGTGCTTCTGTGTTTTGCTTTGGATTCATATTATATATATATATATATGTGTGTGTGTGTGTGTGTGTGTGTGTGTAATATCCTTGTGTCTGGCAATAATAATAGCGGGGAGAAATCTTTAAAAAATGTCCTCTCTTCACCTGCAAATGAACACCAACATGAATTTGTTTTGCCTTAGGCTTATAGTTGCGTTGATGTGGATGATAATGATGTTTCCGTCTGACATCATTTCTTCTCACTTCAGCTGCAGCTTGACTGCCGTTTTAACCAACTTTGACAGCCTTTGTTTAAATCCTTTCATATGGTATTTATTTGTGTGTGTGTGTGTGTGTGTGTGTGTGTGTATACTCGCACACAAATTCTGAGCTCACGGATCCTTTAGCTTCTGTACCTGTGTGTGTCCGCGTGCGTGTGTGTACACACACATGTTTTCAAATACATGCACGTGAATATGTGTCGGGAATGCTCATTAAAATTGTATGGGAGCTGATGCTCGACTCCTGCTCCACTGCTCCCATTTCCACAGAGTTCTCCACATCTTGCCAGGTAATCAGGCGGGTGAACACACTCAGCCCTGCCACCTCGACTGCCAACAGTCTGGGTTTAAGGCCATAACAACAGCGACGGCTGCTAATCCTCCCCTTCATGTTCATGTTCACCGCTGAGTGTTTTATACAGCAGCAACATAGGAACTATCAATCTCAGTTTTGTTGAAATAATAACGCCATATCTGCTGTCCCTTTTCTTCTCTGCTTTCCCCCTCATCCCCCTGCCCCCTCCTTACATCCTTTCTCCTCCTCTGCATCCACCTGTCCTCCTTCTAGGGGAGCACCTGCGCATCTGCCCCCAGGGTTACACCTGCTGCACCAGTGACATGGAGGACAACTTGGCCACGCTGAGCCGCAGGGAGATGGAGGGACTCCTCAAGGAGGCCGGCCGATCCTTACAGACCTCACTCAACGGACAGTTCAAGGCCTTCGATGGTGAGTTTGTGTACTCACAATAAGTGCGCGACTGAGTGAGGGAATGAGACGTGAGAAAGCATAATCAGCTCATCACACTTTTTTGACATATACTGTACAAGGACACAGTACGTTGTCTTTCCAGTTGTGCTGTTTTCATTTCACATACCCAGCCAACACAAACATGCAGACTTACACCTCCACACAGTCTGACAAGAGGTGGAAGAGATAAGTTTGATCATAAAGTCCACTGATTGATGCGGACGATTGATCTTCTACAGGAGAGGCTGGTAAAGCCTTGCAGTTGTGTTGTCAGAATGCCAAGTTGTTGTTTTCTTAACTTTGGTACGAACTTTCCCAAGCCGACTCCACAGAAAAATGTATCCATCTCATCGATAGTTGCCTATTTCATGAGAGGACATACATTCCTGCAACTGACTCAAGTAAGGCTTTATTATGGGCAGAAATATGTGCAGCTAGAAACGGAATTTTTCTATTTACATTTCTGAACTTAACATTAATTGAAGAAAAAAATAAATTGAATCACATAATTAAAAAGAATAATTTATTCGTTTGGAAATGAATTCCAATGAACTTGAAACTGAATGTAATATTATGAATATGAATTAAATTGCTTTGTAACTGTATTTGATCCTCAACTACATATATATACTTCCACGTTCATTTCTCATAATTCAAATTCAGCTTACTGAGACAGACATCCGGTCGTCGAGGAAGAGCAATTGAGTGCAGGTTTACAGAGCTCCCTGTGTGCTGTGATAGTTTATTTAGTGGATTAAATCCAAAGTGGCAGAAACAAGAAAAGGACTCATATTTTCATTTCATCCTCCCTGATACGACTACTGCACCGGGAGGAGAGCAGGCAACAGCACCGGAGGCGGACCTTCAGTTAGCGGCTGTGTCTCATGACACATCGCATTTCCTATTGCAAATTATGTTAACATTTTCCAGTGTTGTCATAACGTATGTAGAGCAAGAGTCTGATTCACTAAATCTACTCTGCACCATAGCTAAATATTGTTTTAGCGCTTACTAATATGAACTAAAATCAGGACTTATTTGCAGTGCTCCGGGTGTGAGAGAAGAAAACGGAGAGAGTGAATTAGAGAAAGAGAGAGAGAGAGAGAGAGAGCGAGAGAGAGAGGAGAGAAGGATTTTCAATCTTGGCACATTGGCGCACCAAGGCAATTATTTGTGTCTAATGACCTGCTCCAGTTAATAGAAGGGTGTCTCTGTGCTCCACTTGTTCCCCTCGGCCAGTTGGTGACAATGGATCTGTCAGCCGGGGCTCTGAGTTTGGCTAGTTAGCCTGACCTTTTCAGATCCCAGTGATTAGTGGCAGAGTGACATTTCTTTACTCTTCTTCTATTGCTGTCCTGCTTTCTCATAGTCCCTCCTTGTCACTCAGGGGGCGGTTGAATGTGCCAAAGGGATACAGTCACCCTGTCAAGTACAAATATAAACACACACGCACACACACACACACACACACACACACACATACACACATATACACCCAAAAACCTGGCCTGGCCATACACATTATCTCCAAGTTAGTTTATGTCATCCTACAGTTCTTGAGCTTTTCCAATTCTTCAGGAAAACACCTCATTTAGCCCAGCATGTCTGTAAACAACACAGACGACAGACATACACTTTCAAGCAGCACTCAGCTCCAAACTCTAAACATTCTAATGATGTACACCCAGAAACTCGTAGCTAAATACACAGAGACACACAGCACCAACATGGTAACTTGTGTTGCCTCAGAATTAAGTAATTTGTATCTTGTTTTTGTTCCTGTGTACTTAGAGTTTATGTTTTTTTTTTGCCCGTCCAATCTGTCTGGACAGACATGGCTGCAAACTACTTGACTGTTTGGTGGAGGCACACAATCGTGAGGCGGTATTTCTACAGCCTAAAGTCCCTGTTTCTCAGGTCCCCTTATCTCACCCCAATCAGCATCAGATGCTGATGGCAGAGTTGACAGAGGGAGGAGAGAAATATATGTGTGTTGAGACCTTGAGGTCTTAAAACCATCTGTTGTTGACTGCGTACTCGGAAGGCAAGAGCTGAGCGATAGACTGGGGTTAATTGGACCGTAACACGTTACATTTGCTGCCACATGATCAGCGCAATTTGGGAGGATCCATCCATTCTCAGAAAAGACATCCTCTTGTTACCCTTAGCTGTGGAAAAGTGAAAAGGTCAAAGAGGATATACTTCTGTTTCAGGCTTTGATAAACAAGTTACGACTTAACCAGTTCAGAAGTAGTTTGGTTGTTGGATCTGATAGAAATATTCAGTGAGGTTGTTATGGTTTAAAATGGGTGAAGATTAGATGATTCCTAACCACGTCCAGAGAAGAATGTGTGTGTTTTTTTTTATGGCTGAAAGAGAGTTCAGTGACATTGTACCATGCTGCCAGTCGCTGCACATCTGGCTGTGTTTAGCAGGGTGTGGGCTAGCTAGCGCCATGTGGCTAAGTGTAGGGTGTTACTGTTCCAGGCAGACTAGAACTTTTTAGGTCCAGGGACTTTGGAAGAAGCCCCAACCAAGCCACAGATTAGAGGACCAGCATGCTCACATCCAGCTGGCTCTGGGCCTGCGAGTGTGTAGCCTACACTGTATATATGTGACCATGCAAATGTGTGTTTATATGCACGTGTTTGTAAGCTTGGGATTTAGTGTGTGTCACAGTTGAGATTTGATGGGTAATTGTATACAGCATGTGTGTATATGGTTTGCACTTGGTAGTACTCCCAATCTCGTCACTGTCATTCATACTGTGCAGAGAGGTACAAACTAAATAATATATCATGTTAAACACAGATACAGCGTATAATGCAGAGGAGGAAAAAAAGGAGGGGGAGGAGGGAAATTGAGATGGATGGAAGGATAAAAGATCCAGAGAAAGAGGGGGACATGTCGTCAGAGCAAGGGCGAAGCTAAGAGATAAACTGGTGGAAATGAAGAGGGGTAGCTAGAGAGAGAGGGAAAGGGATGGACGGAGAAAGAGAGATGGGGTTACATATGAAAGTGAGAGGGAAAAGGTCAGAGAGGACACAGAGAGTGATGGCACCAAAGGGAGTTGCGTGTTAGATAGCAACCAGGTGTGTTAGACAGACGGAAGCCTTAAACCTGGCAGGTGGTGTTTGGCCTAATGGTGCCATCACTAGCATCTGATTCACTGTCTGTGTGTGTGTGTGTGTGTGTGTGTGTGTGTGTGTGTGTGTTCACTTGTACTGCTGCCACATATAGTTTCATGCAAAAGCACACGTTTTTTGTCCAAGGTTATACTTATTTAGTCCATATAATACCAAGATCAAAAGGAAAGACAATAATTATTCGCAAAATTCATACCTGTTTCTCCTTTCAAATTTAAGATGTGGTTTGTACAGTATGTGAGGAACTCCATGGCCCTGAATAGTTCTACATACAGCTGCAAACTCCTGTCCTGATCTCACTGCTTACAAAACGTAAGGTCCTCAAACAACAGGCTGGTGTCTGTGCCTTGATTTTAAAAAATTAAAATTGGGACAGAGGTTTTCTATGCTTTTATTTGATTTCCTCAGTTCTTTGACATTAAGAAACAATTCATAACACATTTGTAGTGGCCATTTAGACGATAAATCAAAAACAAACATAAATTAAAGGGCCATTGACGCAACATGGGTTTGTGGTTACGCATGCAAAAAATCTAACCTAAATTAGCAAATATCTCAAATAATTAAACAATACTACATATGAATAAATTAACTAAATGCTAATATTAAATAAATAACTCCTACAACATTATAACTGTGCCTGACCTCTTGTTTAAATGTGTATATGACATCACCTGAGAGAAAGAAATAATTAGGCAATTGACTGAAAATATTTTGATAGTTTGTCATGCAAAAAAAGTCAATCATTCAATATCTTGGGGGCGTTTAATACATCAAAGATTTATTTAGGCAATTCCAGAGTCTTTTCTTGCTGATTTTACTCGATGGATGAATATTTGGACGCAGAGAGTGCGGGTCAAAGAAACTTAAACCCTAACCCTCTTAACTAGGGAGGCACCCATACCGATACTGATATTGGATTTCGGTCGGTGAGACAGTGAGACATACAGCTTATTAATTAAACACTGGTATCGGATCAGTACTCTGTATCAGCTAATACACAGAGCCCAGGTATCGGCATCTGTCTCGGGACTGAAAAAGTCGTATTGGTGCTTCCCAACTCTTAACTCAGGTCTTAAATCATCAACACACACACACACACATTCATGCACTGACACACAGTATTTATGAGCAGCCAAATGCTTATTGGCCAGTGTTTTCCAGCCCATTTAATTTCAAGGCAGATCAGTGGTCATAGAGCTTAATCTGATTTGAAGATTTTTGGCTGGCCGGTTTATGGGTACACTCATTTCTAGATGACCAAGCAGGACTCGCTTATTTATTCATTTAAGTTGAGCTCTGAACATCTCCCAGCTGCACTGTTAAGTAATTCCATCTCCTCCCAGGGAGAAAGACTGAGGGGAAAGAGTATGACATCAAGCACTCTCAATTGTATCCTATCAGATTTAGGAAACAAGCCCTGAACTTGGATCAAAGGAGAAGCCCGTATCGCCATCAGCTGATAGCGAGCGGCAGCCTGCTGTATTATTTTCAGTGAATAGTCTGGCAGCTCATCGGGAGTTCTGATACAGAGAAAACACGCCATGCATTTCTAGGTTGAAACTGGAATACATTTGAGTATATGACTGTATTTCAATATGTAGTTGAGTTGCGATACACTGAATTCTACATATGGGATGGACAACATTTTAGAAACACCTCTCAGTGTAAAGCAGTATAATTTAACAGCACCACAAACTACAGCCACCAAAATGAAGACCGTTATAAAGCTATAAGGTGAGACTTATTTACTGGCCGTTGTATTTGATTGCATTAAGACACGGTTATACTACCACGCATACACGGGCAGCTACAGACACCACAGTTGCATAGTAGTTCAGTTTATGCTATCCGCATACATGCTCAGTAGATCCCCATACGCTCCCACTCCCACTTGTAGCGTAGTGGTCACAACATATTAGCGGTAAGCAGATATCCACACAGAGCCTGCACACACAACCTCCGATGACGAAATCTACATCGGGCAGAGCCTAGCAGACCTTTGCGTACTCACAGACGTGGAAAATGATATCTTTGACTTAGGTTTTAGCTAGTTGTACCCAATAGAGTGGAAACTGATTGTTTGCAACCAAATGTAGGCCAGTTTGTTTTCTTCACCTCCAAATCACTGAACCCGTGATTACTTAGATTGGACACTGGTGGCACATTCTACATCTGTACTGCAATATTCCTACAATTAAGCAACCAATTTGATTCCCTCCCACCTCCCGCCACCCACCCTCTAATTTCCTGCATTCAGGGTCACCTCTGATGATGTCATGAGAGACAAGGACATCTGCTCCCATTGTGGTGCTTGATTGGCTCATTTTATCTTCATGCAAATCACGTCGGCGGGGACCTGGAGTACACTGGCCTAATTATGCCAAACACATTACTCACCAGGAGCGATTGTGCCTTGGAAGGATAAAATGAAAGAGAGAAAAAACAAGACGGCGAGAAAAGGAATAAGGAATTGAGCGTTAGAACGGATGGTTAGCAGTGGAAAGTGAGATGAGATAGAGGGAAAAAGAGAACCAAATGATAGTGAGGGTATGGAGTTTGGGAGGAAATAAGCAGCTGAAAAAGAGAACCAGATGGAAGGAAAAATAAACAGGCATGGGTAAATGATGCATAATGCTAGAAAGGGAAAGTCAGAGGAGAGAAAGTGGAATAAAAGCTTCCACAGAGAGCCTGTTGATAAATTACATGCATTATGTGATGTGTCGGTGTGTTTAATATGGGTGAGCTTTTAATAGCATCTAAATGCTGCCTAAGGGGCTTGCAGTGTTCTTGGGGCACAGTATGTGTGTGATAAGTGTTGTTATTGATGGAGAGTCAGACTGACACATAAACAGTCTAATGGCTCCCATATCATCTTTTGTACATTTAGTGCGCCCAGGACAGCAGTATTTGTTTGTGCCTGTTGTGTTTACTTGCACATGTGGGGGAACTAACAAAGGGAAAGGCTGAAGAACCTGGGTACTTATGGATGGGGAGTGGTTCTGGTAGAAAAAGTAGAGATCACAGAACCATCTGGGGCCTGCTGAAGAGACAATGGGTGGGGTACAGAGTACAGACTAGATTACAGCTTTGCCAGTCCCCCTGTCTTTCCTTCTCTTAAAGATCGAGTTACCTCAAACATACATGATATGTTTTGGGTTTGTTTTTAGGGCAACACAGCTGTTACAAAAACAGTTCACATTTTGATTGATAAGTTCTTAACCATGAGGGATACTATGGAAATAGGATTCTTTGCGTGAAGAGTTCTATTTATGTTAGCCACATCTGTATCGGCCCAAAGATTATTTTCAGTAATCGTAATTTTTATGCCAGACCGTTCACCAGTTACAAATTTCATGCATGGCCAAAATGGCTGTTGAATGCATTGTGAACTTTTAAGCAAGTGCAGGTGACAGTTCAAGCCAACCTGAAAAACGTGATTTTAGCTTACAGGTGGCAACATGATAAAGTTTAATGATTGTAACTCAGAACTCCTGAGTCTGAGTTTGCATGAATGTTGCACAATTCATTCTTGTACAAACGGCTAATATTCCCAGACAGGATTTGGATATTCCCCAGAAGTCATGTCAGTCACCAGACAATCAACATGATTGCGTGTGTTGATGCAGATCACATCCAGATGCAGCTTAAAATGTTCCATCATTAAAATAACATATTGCAGTGTACAGGCTTGGTAGAGGTACTGTATGTGCTCTCTTAGTACTTTCTAGTTAAATTCTTTTTTATGCAACAATGGCACCTGTTTTTCTCCTCTTCCTCTTGGCATATGTCTCATCTTTTGCTCTCTGTCTCTCTGCCTCTTTCCTCCCTGCCAAAGAACCAACCAGCTAATATGATCATTCAGCACTTGCCAAATGGACAAATAGAATTAAGGCTGTCAGATATGAGAGAGATATACAATTGCTGCTTTTTCCTGTTTTACTCCCTCTCATTCGTTCACTGATCTTCCTTCTCTATCCAATCCTCCCGTGTCAGTCTCGGATGCACTGCCAAAACTCAGTTGATTTGACATGTTTCTCAGCTAGAGCTCTATATTTGGTCATTAATTGTAGTTGAGTATATGTGTATGAATCTGCAATATGCTTAAGCATCAGTATCAAAATCACTGTACACGTATCTACTTTAATTTTTCCACCATTTCAATGCGTGGGAAGTGTCCTTCTCTTTGGCAAAAAAACTTGATTTTCCCAGCATTTGGATTGTATTTTTTACAAAGTTGTTTTCAGTCCTCCAGCATGGTCCCGTGTGCTTTGAAACATTTCCTGCACATGCAAGATAAGGTAACTGCCAATTGGAGGAAACAAAAAACGAAATGGTTCACTGGAGACCAGAGAGTTAGGAGGGCTAAGTTGTTAAAGATTCAGTGATTTCTTGTCAGCCTGTGATTACTGAATCACCAACCCGTATTAGATCAGATTATTCAATCAGCTGGTGTTAGTTGCAACTTTAGTAGACAGTGGCAAATGTTGCCAGACCCGCTAAGCCCTCTGTATGAGAACCCTGAATCTGGATTATCCACGGAATGAGTAGCACAAGCCTCGGTCAGTTAATACCTCTGTGTCAGAAAGTAACTTGGGATCAGTCCAAGCCCTCAGCAAGAGTGATTGGCAGCTGGAGGAATATCAATGCTACCTCTGTGTTACTCTGAATCTCTTGTCGATAACGCAACTTGACACGGGAGACGGAGTGAGGAGGAGAGGGAGAACTGAAGATGGAGAGACACCAGAGAGACAGAGGGCACGTGGAGGTAGAGGCGACTTGTCTGGTTTAAAGCGCTGTATTGATTGACATAAGACCAAGAGAGGGTAAAAGAGTATTTCTATGGTTTATAAGGATTTGTGTGTCCACTTAAGTACGTGTGTTTAATTAGGTAAAGAGACAGCGGGATAAGTGGGCGTAGGAATAGAGTTAAAATAAGCCTCTGACATGTCAAGGTGGCCTGGATGTGAAGCTCAAAGTGATTACAAATGAAATCATTAACTCCCCTCTCACCGCAGGAAGAAAGTCATTAAGACACACATGCCTGACTTGGCTTATTGTAAGTGTATGAGAGAAGAGAAAGAGGGAAAGGCAGAATGTGATGGAGGGAGAGGATGGCCAGAGAGATTTTACTAATGTCACATTAAAGAAAGAAACTGCTGTTAGTTATGAGCATATGCAGTCAATGTGGTTGGTCTCTGTAATGCAGCTGAGCAAACGCCTGACGTATTTTCACGATATTAAAAGGATATTCTCCAATAATCATATGCGACACAATATTGCAAATCAGGTGCATAGAAAACATTCAAACTGATGTCCAAAACAATTCATCTTTGTTCCACTCTAATGCATTACATCAGTCATTTTGCTCGTTTTTAAACACAGCTTTCTTTAATGATTTGTTATTAAGTCTGACTGGGAGGATATGATCATGATGAGATTCATCATGTCACAATAAACTGGTGACAGGACCATAATGAATTATAGCCCAGATCTACTCTGTTGACTATTGGAATAAGTTTGGTGGACACAGAGGATATCATATGCTACACATATTTTACAGAAAACCCTTCGAGGACATTGATTTTTAAATAAACTGTATACAAATTCTAGGATATATTGCATAGATACATTTATTTTTACAATAACAATCATTTAGACCTATTTAATAACAATATTTGGATCAAATTACTTAAATGACTGAGATGTACCGGGCAAGATACAATGGCTAGAAAAAAAGGTTTAGTTTAGTTTAGTTATGACTTTAAATGTATACATTGAGAAGCGATAAAGTGTCCTTCTGACTACCACACTGAAAGTTAGTACAAACACACACCCATACAAGCAATACGGCGCCCTCTCCCGTGGCTCCTTCCCTGGAGAGCAGACGCAGGAGGAGCGAAGGTGGAGGTTAGGCTTCATGGAATGAGAGAAGATTGAGGGAGAGATTAAAAGGAAGGAGGGCTGAGGGAAGGGATGAGCTTGTTGCTCCCCGTATCATGGAGACACAAGCAGATGAAGAATGAGAAAGGTCATCTCCACACACAAAAGCTCATGCACACACACACACATACACAGGAGGCTTTGTGTCATACTAATGATGATCATTATTCACTTGAGCTGAAGGGCAGAGGAGAACTGGACAGCATGATACCATTTACCAAGATCTGCCCTCCACGTGGCGATCCCACGGCGCTTATAGAGATGCCCCAACCACGTAAAAGGAGAGTAAACAGACACGTGGATAATTCATTTAATGGGGAAAACAACTTCACTCCATCACCTGAATGAAACTATTTCAGCTGAAACTCATTTGGCTTTTTTGCCAGACCTAAGGCATTTTTATAGTCTGGCTGACAGTACACAGCAGGAATGAATTCTAATGGGGATTAAAAGCAAAGCTGCACCAGTCACAGCAGCTCTCCGTCTGTCTGTCTGCCTGTCTGTCTGACTGACTGCCACCCTGTGTACCCTGTATAGTGTGCGTGCGTGTGTGTGTGTGTGTGTGTGTGTGTGTGTGTGTGTGCATGTGTGTGTGTGATGGTCTGTGATCCCCGTGCGTTTGTGCGTACACATGAAGGGGCTGTCACTTAGAAGTTGCCGTGTGTGCATGCGCTTTTCTGCTGACTCCTGGAGGCATGTGTTTGTGTGTTGGCTCACACAAATGCGTGTGCTTGTGTGTGAGAGACATAAATGCAGCTCTCCTGGTATTTTGAGGCTGGCCCAGAGCTGATAGTTTGAGTGACAGAAGGTCAGGGAACAGGGGAATGATGTGTCATCCAGCTAGGAAGTATCGCTGCTAAACAAACGCTGGATGTACGGCTGCTCCGTGTCAGAAGCATTTATCTCAGCAAGCAATATAATCTAAGAAATTATTCACGTCACACACAAAGACAGGCTACACACCATCATTCATTAAGTCGCCATTTGCTCTTCACTCTGAGGGTTTATAGCTATAATGAGGAGCTTACTAAGGAGGATTTCTCTATCATGTTTAAAACATTGAAATCAGCCTTTTCTGCCTTTTAGAAAATGGACTTGTCTTGCTTTATTCTTATTTATTTATAAAGAATATATTACACACTTTGAACCTGGTCCCCCACCATTCTTACCATCTTACAGTAGGAGATAGTTACTTGATTTGGTTTGTTTCGTCCAGTGTTTTAACATATAGTTTAGTTTATATCAGTGACACAATGAAACTGCCGCATATCATTAAAATACAATCTTAAACTTGAAAATGAAATGATGATTTGCCTATATCACACCAGTGAGGAAGAGCAGGCACAGGTTTACAGCATAATACAGCAAAAGCCCAAAAAGCGCCAATATATGATATAAAGACCTTTTAGGTAATCTATTGCATTTCTGAACCCCTTAGAGGCACACATTTATGCCTAGAGCTCAGTGTACATCGTGTGCATCAAACTGACACAATACCATGACTCTGATTTGAAAATAATGTCCACTGATATTGTTCTGGGCATGAAACCAACTAAGTGAAACGTCAAAGAGCAGTAGGTCCTGGCGCTGAAAAAGAAAGAAAGGGTTGTAGGAGAAGGAACTCGACCTGATGTGTCAGGGTGTATAGCTTTTCAAACCAAAACAAACTTGGATATAACTTATAGCCAAACAAATCAAAGGCTCCAATGAAAGTAGTAGACCTTTTAGCTCAAAGTCTATAAAAAAATGCCAGAAGAAAGCAGCAAATAACAGCAGCGGTGAAGCAGGCCGGCTGGTGTTCTTTAATGAGTGGGGAAGCAAAACAGAGATATAGTATCCAACAAGGCCAGTGCTTAGATAATGCCACGCAGATGGGTCAGGATGAGCTTAGCATATTAAAATGTTATGTAACTCCAAGTGCTGTGAATGTCTTCAGGCCCTGCGCATGTGGGTGTTGGAGTTTTTGCTACTGTATAACTTGGCTTGGTTTTTCCATACGTTGTCGTCAGGGAAACTGTTAGAAGACAGGGTGTGTTTGTATTTTATTTTAATATGCTGGATATTGTGGGTGAGGGGGATGTGTGTGTGCGCACTTTATGATGTCCTTAAAAACAGCTTTGTTAGGGGAACACGCTCCAGGCGAGGTGTTCCCTGTGGAGGCCACAACCTCACCCCTTTCCACCCCTGATCAGGGGTGGTGGCATGCAGAGATAAGACACTGACAAAGTAAACACTGCCGCACACTCCACCTTCCCATCTCCCTGCAGCGCAAACTCACATGTATACACACACGCAGACAGACAGACAGACAAACAGATGAACACACACACACACACATGCACCTGGTTTGAACCCATTATGTACGTGGAGATGCAGAGCAAATGTTGGCCCTGAATGGATGGATGGTTCGGGGACAGTGTTGTTGTTGCTGCCACACACTCGGCGGAACAGGGGCCTCATTTATAAACATTGTTTATAGACAAGACGAATGAAAAAAAAATGTTTATGCCACTGGCCACAGAATAGCTGAGATTCATGAAAACATGTGAATGTATGCACCTTGACGGAAACTCAACCACTGGTGAGTCGCCAGTTTTAGCTGCACCTGTCCAATCTAATGCAATAAAATAATAATACAAAGTTTATTAACCTTAAAACGTTTGTTTTTTTTTTGCACCGTAGACTTTGTTTTTTGGAGGCTGTAGATATTGGTGGAGTTGTATCCTATTGCGTTAGATTTGTGTAATATCCTGTCCCCCTCATGAATGTAAACGGAAATGATTGGGACAAAACACTGGTATACGGTTTGGATTTGCGGTTTCCTTTCCTGTTTCCATTTACTTTTTTTGTTTGTTCTTGTCTCAGTCAGGCTTATACTTTCTTCATCTTTTTTCCAACGCTGACAGTCAGCCTTCCTGCCTTCCTGCCTGTCTGTCTACCTGCCTGTCTGTCTGTCTGTCTGTCTGTCTGCCTAGCTCTGTCTGTACCCTATATCTCTAAATCCTCTCTCGGAGCAGTATATACTGCACCCTGAAGCGCTGTCAATTCTCCGACATCCCCCTAGAGGTACACTCACACATACTTCAGCTTTAGGTTCACTGACAGTATGAGGCAAGTGTTGGTATGCAGCACAAGGCGTTAAGAATAAGAGGGAAATTGTGTCAAAAACAATCAATGTTTTTGCGGTAATAGTTATCTGGGAATATTCCAGACAGCTTTATGGCTCTGAGAGGCTGACACATCTTCGTTAATGACTGACTATATTGAGCAGCACACACTGCATGTGCAGTGGGTGAGAATGAAAATGTGATGAGCAAAGAAAATATGGCACGGAACAAAATAATATTGTGCTGTGTGGTTGCTGAAAATGTAAATATGAGTTTTAAACCATAAACTTTCTACATTTGTTTTTAGGTTACTTCCTGGAGTTGCTGAACCGCTCTGTGATTAGTCTACAGGAGACTTTCACTCCAACTTGGGGCTTAGTATACTCCCAGAATTCCCAGGTCTTCTCTGACCTGTACACGGATTTGAGGCACTACTACCGAGGCTCCAGTGTCAACCTGGAAGAGGTGCTGAACGAATTCTGGGCCAAGCTGCTGGAGAAGCTCTTCTACCAGGCAAACAAGCAGTATTTCATAGGTACAACCAGCTTTTTCGTACAACACCAAATAACAATCAAGAGCTACTTCATAACACAGGTTTATTGCCTGAGACCAGTAGACATGTACAGTATATAAGATAAAGAGCAGAACATTTGGCAAGGCTCTGACACTGGCAATGATAATATCCTATTTATTGACCTTGTAAAGACTTCTGAGATTACTTTATATTCTATTCAAGGACAATCTTTAGATTTATTCTCTACTTCAATGAAGATGTTAATGGATGTGTATGCTGCTTGCAGGTGAGGACTACCTGGAGTGTGTGTCCAAGCAGATAGAGACACTGCGGCCCTTCGGAGACACACCCCGTGCGATGAAGATGACGGTCACGCGCACATTTGTGGCAGCACGTTCCTTCGTTCAGGGACTGGTGATCAGTGGGGATGTGGTGCGCAAAGTGTCCCAGGTAAAAGCTCTCTCCCCACCCTGTCAACTGTTTACTCTCCCATTTCCTCCCCTTTTCATTTTGAATGTTATCCCCTCCATCCAGTAACTGTGATTAGTTTCCTTCCTATCAAATTATAGTCCCATTTCCTTTCGTGATGAAAGTGTCTAATTGCCTCCCATGCCTTTTTATTGGTGTCTAATCTGCCGCAAAGCTAATACTCTCTGCTCCCACCACATGTTCGTTGGTATTCTTGTGTGAAAGGGTCTGTATTCGTCTTTCGTTGGTGAACACCATTGCCCCTTCTTTATGTGAACACACAAACACACACAAATACACACAGGCAGGTTTTTACCAGTCCGTGCGCATAGTAGCAGATCAATGTTGGTGGAAACGAGAGGCTCCATAAAGCATGGCCCACGGCTCAGACAATCAGCCCCTGCAACAACAGTTAATGTCAGCCCCACGCTGAAAAATGTCTCCCGAGGCCGTGGGGAGGGTTAATATCTCCCAAGAGAAATGGTCCCCTCTGTGTATAAGACAAGAGTAAGGTTAAGATCAGAGCAAGACTGAGAAATAATGTCAGCTCCTGAAAGGGAGGTGGCCAGTACTGATGCACCGCTGAAAAATATCTCCCGTCAGACTCTTGGCAAGCAGGGTGCTGAGAGCAGTGACCCCATGAGAAATATACTCATTCGCTGGGAAAACAATGCCGCATCACAGATGAATATTACAGTACAAGTCTTTCTCTGAAGAAATAGCACAAGGTCAAGCTGTGTGTGAGTATGAAAAGGCAAAGAGCAAGAGAAAAAAAAAAGAAGAAAAAACACATGACAATATTGGATGCGGTGCTACTGCATGACTACAAGGACACACATTTCGATGTACTGTATGTCAAAGAAAGAATCTATATGATCATTCTCCCTTCCACACTGATAAATGTGTTCTGGCTAGCACGGTGGGTGGCTCATACTGTACTGTTTGCTAGCATCACAGGGAGACAGCCTGGCCTAGCATATATCTCTCTCTCTCTGTGTTTCTGCCTATCTCTGGCCCAGAAAATAGGTGCAACGTCTCACATCTACACAAGGGGACCTGAGGATGTCTCAATTAAGTGGCTGCGAGCAGCAGTAGCCCATCCACAGCCACAGGGGAGTAAAATCAGGAATAACCATGAGCACAGCTAGTCTGGCGTAACAAGAAACTGGTGAATAATAAGACTCAGAGAGTGACAGTGGCAACTGAATCTGCCTGACCCGGAGTTAAGGGATGCAGCTAGTCTAACGGAGCTAGACACAGTTACTACTTAAATTTGACTCAAGCCAGCAAACAGGGGAGTAAGGATCCCAATTAGCATGGGCAGCATGCTGTGTTGGAATTGCTCCTCATGATTTGCGTCACATGGATGTACCCCTGGACCAGCCAGAGGAGCTTACGATCTCTGCAACTGATAAGCTACTCTCTTGGACAAACACTCTTGGACACACTGAAGTACATGTGCATGCAAGTGCTTAATGAAACGGAAACACACACACACACACACACCTCATCATGTCATCATTTCCCTCCAACGGTGATGAACATTTCCCCTGTGTGGCTACTTCTTGATACACATTTCCTGACTGATGCCATTTTGTTGGTGCTGAAGGACAGTGAGCGATGTGTTCATTAAACAAGGCTGGCTCTGGGAAACATATTCATAATTAGCACAGCTTTTACAAAATTACAAAATGTCATCCCAGTGCTAATACCAGGGCACTGGAGCGCTGCCACTCTGAATAAGGTCATGGGCTGCACACACTCATCAAAAGCCTTAAGAGGGAAGGCAAGAGCACACTGTCTCAAAAGAGTAGTCACTGTGGACACACTTGGTCAATCTCTGTTGGTGGGAATTTCCAAGTTAGAACCATTGAACTGTGCAAGGAGACAGAATGGCTAATTGTTCTTTGAGACAAGTCGAGGCCTGTTGGTACAATTTGACTGAAACAAGTTCAGACTTCAACCAACTGTTCAGTTTCAAATTCATAATTTATGTGTCAGTCTGTGCTGCTTGTCTTCCCCAGCACATAATCAGCACTGTGCTGTACTTGTGCAGATTGGAAGAGCACTGTGCAATGATGGGAGCAAATGAGACAGTGAGAAAAAAATGGAGAGAGGAAAAAAGACTTTGACAAACTCCAGCATCCTCTCGTGTTCCTATTATTCTGCTCATAGCTCGTAAATTGTGCTTAAACATTTCTGTTGATATTTCCCAGAGATGTGCCCTGCACTGTCCTCTGTCTCCTTTTAGTGGGGATAGCTTGGTATACTAATTTGGTTCTTAGCTTACCCCTCTTTTCGCCTGTAATTCTATCTTCGATTGATTGGGCCCTAATGAGACAACCACTCCTATTTTTATCTATGTATCGCCACTTAAAGGGACCAGTGACTGAGGATGTTTACCACACGCTCTGGGAGTTATCACACTGGTTGAGTGTGAAGCTGGAGAGAATAAAATGTGTTTGGTTATTAATTGCTTCCAATGTCTCCTGAGGAAGTGTTTATGTTTGGTACCAACTCAGAAGAAAAATAACATTAATCCCTGCTATGTTTTGGTTGTATTACCAACGCAAAAAAAATAGAAGTGTAGTGAAAGGTGATGAAAGAGTATCCTGAAAGGAAGCTAAGAATAAGAGGAAGATGCGTGGAACGACGGAATAATTTGAGAGATCGAAAAAGAGACCTCAACAGCAAGACACAGTCTTTCTTTCTGGTCCAGTATTAATCCGTCCCTTGCTTCGCTCCGAGCAGCACCAGTTGCTGTGTCCTTAACTTTTTTTTTTCGGACTGTTTTATTCCCTTGGGTAGGGGAGTGGAGGAAGTAGGCCACGCGCCACATGGCTCACTCTGGTGGCAAGGAGTCTGGATTGTCTCGCTCTATAACACAAGGGGGAGAGTTCGCTCATATATCCCTAGTAATTACAGAGGAAAGACAAGCAGAGAGAGGGAGAGAGAGAAAGAGAGAGAGAGAGAGAGAGAGAGACAGAATAGCCTCACGAATGATAGCCACGAGCAATATAGAAGGTACTGACAGGTGTGGGGGGCCAAGTGCGGTTAAGAGCAACTAAGGGTAAGGGTGTTTAAAATGTAACGCAGTCATGTCAATGAGCTGAACGTGCAACCATCAAAGAGAATATTTCAAACCTAAAACTTTCTTTTGATATCCGTGTATAGGCCAGTGTGGAGAGGATTTAAATCAAGTCAGAGAGTGTGTGTGTACTGTGTATGTGTGTGTGTGCCTCTATACGTGTTGAAGCAGTTATTTAATCAATTGCTAAGTTGATTGTCTGAAAATGTATCTGTACCAGTTTTTATTAACCAACTAAGCAATTTCTCAAGCAACGCATCTACACTGCATGTTTTGGCAATTTTGCTTGATAAATTCATCCAGTTACTTAAAAATGAAGATTTGCTCTTTTTTTCCTATTTTATACGTCTGTCAATTGGTTTAATAATTTCAGGAAGTCCCCTTGTGCTCTGGGTAATTGAGATGGGCATTTCAATCATTTTTCTTTTTCAGTTTATGAGAAAAATAATCAAACGATTCATAGATAATGAAAATAATCCTTAGTTGCAGCCTGAGGCATGTGAGTCTTATTGCTGTTTCTAATTTGATGGCCCCTCCTTCACAGTGCCTGGTGCACCGCAGCTCCAAGAATACAGAGGAAGTTGTCAACAGCAACCTCCAATTAGCACCATGGAAGTGTTACATTCAGTTTCGTGTCTGTTGTGCATGACCGGGGACTCCCGGCATTAATACTGTATGAATGATGTAACAGAAACAAGATTAATGACAGTCTGTCCTTAATAAGTATTTCATTAACACCACCCTAGGTTTTTTTCCCTCCCCTGCCAACGCCCTCAGTGAATCTCGTAGCTTTTTAAACATCCCCCGATCGCTCTGGTTTTCAGTCTTTTTCTCCACTCATCCCTGCACACTCCCTTCCCTCACTTTTCTCTCTCACCAAAGAAGCATTCGTCTGACTCATCCCTGGCTAATGAGTGGTCGGGTAAGGATGGGAGGAGGGGAGAAAAGGAGGGCAGGAGTGAGGATCTGACTCATGTCTCGTATTACTTGAGATTAAGCCTGGGAATGTGGTTATTGCTTTTCTGTGTCACTTATTTCACTTTATTCTGTCCTCCTTGTCCAACTGGCAATAATTACCTCCTTCTATTGATCTATTTCATACATCAGAAATCCATTTACTAATTTTGGCTCATTATATATTTTTTCTAATGTGGTTTAAGATTTAATTAGATTTTTTAAACAGAGAAAATAAACTACTTTTGCCTTATGTGTATCAAATAGGATTATATTCAATTTTAATGATCCTTATGTGGAAATTGGGTTAATACAGCCATAAATAGTCAATGAATACAGCCAAGAAAAATAAAGACTAAAAACAGAACTCAATGAAAGTTGTTTGAAACTTTAAAATCACATTTACAACACAGGAGCTGTTGAAATAATATATTTAAAGTATGAGAAAGTATGGATCACAAAATGGTCTAAGAGTGATCCTTTTATGTCCAATTATGTCAGCCAGGCTATCTTTATTGAACTATTGACAGGTCTGCGGGGTGTTCAAAGAATATATGATTTGTTTTCCCACCTGATCCCCATTGTTGTCCTAATTCCACTGTATATTTGTTAAAAGCTGGTTTTAACTGTGACTTTCCTGTTGGAAGAACTGTTTCCAGGAAAAGCATCAAGATGGCCCAGATGTCAGCTTAGAGGAGCTTTGTATGCGTAGCTGGGCTCGATCCACCTCTCTCTCTCTCTCTCTCTCTCTTTTTCTCTCTCTCTCTCTCTCTCTCTCTCTCTCTCTCTCTCTCTCCCTCTCTCCCCCCCTCTCTCTCTCTCTCTCTCTCCCTCTCTCTCTCTCTCTCTCTCACGCAGACACACACTTCCTGAGGTTTTGTATGCATAGCTGTACTCTCTTGTGAACAGAGCTTACTGGTATTAACCCAGTTTTACTTTTCACGCACCAGGGCCCTTTCCTGGGGGAACAGCCTTGTGGGATACAAAGTGAAATGGAAGAAGCAGGAAGGATGGTGTGAGGGACTGAGAATACTTGTATGGATGTCAGGGCCTTTTCATCGCATGTGAAACCAAAACTAAATTCTCCCAAAGTGGTTTCCAGGGAAACTGCTCAATGAACGTCTGGTGCAAACTGAGAAAAGGGTCAACAAACGGAGGTGACCTCGTACAGTTCTGCGATTGTCATTGTCTGGTTATAGAAATATTATTCCTATTAAAAAACTTTTGTGCAACATGTATTTAATCATCTTATACAGTAGCAGCAGGGCTTTCAGCTGTGAAAGCTGTCAAATGTACAGTTTGATCAATTGCTGCTGTCTTTTTTATCCTTTAGACTATTAATTAGATCATGTATGCTTGACAAAACGGTAATTTTTCATCCAGGTGCTGTATGTGTATTTTTATCTGCGCCCTACCCCAGGTGCAGCTGAGCCAGGAGTGCATGCGGGCCATGATGAGGATGACTTACTGTCCCCACTGCCGTGGCATGGCCTCTGCCAGACCTTGTGCCAACTACTGCAGCAACGTCATGAAAGGCTGCCTGGCCAACCAGGCTGACCTCGACACCGAGTGGAGGCATCTGGCAGGTGGGGAGCGTGCACACATTTACACATGCATCCAATTCAGCCATATGTTTGCTCCGAGGTTCACCCGACACATGATGTTACTTTGTGCAATGAATACAGCATAATCGTTCTGCCAGTGTACAGCATGTGAAACATTTCACACTTTCTGTACGCTAACTGTACCTCCCGTCTTTGCAGAAACAATGATGCAGGTGGCTGGACGCTTTGATGGCCCATCTGGTGTAGATAACGTGGTCCTCTCCCTCCCCAGTCGCATATCAGAAGCCATGCTTACCATGATGGAGAATATAGAGATCATCAACAGCAAGGTCAGAACACACATTGGTACACACATACAGCTGTATACTGCTGATTAAATTATACAAATCGTTTTTACTGCACAGAATACAGTAAAGAGTTCATGAAAAAGACATCAAATGATAATTTGAGTTGAACCACAATGTTGCAAACATATGTCAAAACCACCATTACAACTGAATATCTCCAGCGTCATAATATTTGAAGAGTACCGATTATAAACTAAATTTACATTATACATACTGATCTCTGCTCATGGCGTCTCACTTTTATTTATATATATATATAAATAAATATATATATTTTTATTTTGGTTAAAGACAATTAGAGAGCTGTGCAGGCCCGTAACCCTCAACGTAGTTGGAACAGACAGTTAGTAGGTGTGATGGTCTTGCTTGAGTCATAATCAATCGAATCACCCATTTCCTTGATTATTAAAGCTTGATTATTAAAGCCTGTGAAATCTGTGACATTTGACTTATGGAGGAGAACACAGGTTATTTCATAAAAGCTTCTTCTGAAGGGAAACTAATGTACCGATGCAATTATATTTTTCAAATACATTTTTAAAAAGCCAAAACTGTAGCTACAGTTGAGAATGTCAGCCAGTTAATAGTAACTTCATGTTATGTACTGACACTTCTCATCTCTAGTTAGGCGTAAATATATGTAGATCTTTCTTGCTTGAGGGAAGCAAATCAAAGTCAAATTTTTGTTGGCACTATATTTTAAAAGGCCCCGAATGCCTCTTGCTTATTTCTATGAGCCAGGTGGTCCAACATAAACACACACACACACACACACACACACACACACACACACACACACACACACACACACACAATTTAAGTTCTAACAGTTTTATTTTTTTCACAAGAGAGATTTCTGTATTTTGCCTTTGTGTCTGTGCTCTACTCAGTGGTTTGAAGTAGGTCGTACTCTTTGGGGAAATAATGTGATGTGACGCACTTCCACCCACCAATCAGAATTTAGCGATATTGGAATCAAAAAGAGATGACAGTTGTGTTATTGTTTGCTTATGAAAGCCAGACGGCTGTCAATCAAATCTCTTCAACGCACACCCAAATCAGCGGACTGTTGCTTATCTAGTCATGAATATTTAATGTTCATGAGAAAGCCTTTTCACTTGCTAAAGCAATAGAGGTAGTAGTGAGGAAGTAACACATATTTGTGTAAAATGATACACATACCATCGATCCATCCGTTCAGAGACCGGGTCCCCTCTCACTATTCTACCCTATGTCCACTACATTCATTTGATTGTGTAATTATCACCTATCATACCCCTACATTAATGTTGTTGTAATGCTCCATATACCAGGTTGAAAACGAAAGGATGTGAGTCATGACCGATCCTGCAAGCCAAGCGTTTACTTCACTTTAATAGTGTTTGAGCAACAGTTTTATACGATCCTTAAAAGGCACTGGCAGCAATGAAAACCCGACCAGGGTTGTTTGGTGAAGGTGGAAAACAGTGTAGATAGTGAGAGGAAAGACAAAGCTTCCTCTGTGCCGGTTTGCTGTGAAAGAGCCTGGCAGGCTTGAGGTGAGCCATAGCCTGGCGGACTGCCTCTGACCTGGTTCAATATGGTAATCACACACAGCTTCAACTTCTCCTCTTCATCTCTTGGGAAAGTGCTCTGTTGATCCCATGGAAGTCAATGCACGTCTACAGTCTGGTATTATGCTAGACACAGTGTAGGACAGATTATCTAACATTTACATAATCTGTTGACATCAAAAGCCATATGTTGCGTTACTGCATGTACCTTCCCCAATACAACACACCAAATACAGATGTAGAAACTGCACTGAGCAGAAGTAAATGCGTTTGAGATCCGTTTGTCACGCGGTACCGTGTTTTTATGTCCATTATTCAATCTGCTGTGAACACACAACACCAAGGAGCTATGCTGATGGACATGACGGGAATCTTAAAACGGGATTAATTTTTAGCTACGTGTGAAGGTTCAAAGGCTTGAGGCTCCTCTAAGCAGGCCAGATTGGATGACAGATTGACTGCAGTCTTACTGTATTCCCTGGGCTCCATTTAAAAATTGTAAGCCCCATAGGGACAAGTAGTGCTTTCTGAGCTGTGAATCATTCTAGTGGAGCAACGCTGTGATTGACTCTCGGGGTCATGCACATAACCAGTACACTTTTGGTTGTTGGCTTTCAAAGGTAGAGACGTGTACTTATATTCACAAAGGTTCTTTATGGACTCATATATAACAGACACAATGTTTTGCTGACACACTAAGAGTATGGTTTCATAGGATTCTATTCAGAGAGCCGGTTTCAGCATCATCAGATTTCAGTGTTGTTAACACCAACACCAATAAGAACTATATACGGAAGGAAAATATACTTTATGGAGAGTCTGAACTCTGAAGCCTTTCATTTCAAGTTACTCTGTGAAGATGAATTAGATGATAAAGCACAGATATCTATTTTGGGACACTCAGTGTTTTGAAAGCTGAGTAAAGTATAAACATATTTTTTGTCAGAACTGAACTTCATTTCCTCATTTCGCCGTTTTGTTAACTCCTCCCCCAACTTGTGTATCCTCTCTCCACATTTTGTTCATTAATCATCTTTCCTTCACTTTCTCTCGCCCCAGTTGTTCCAGGCATGTGGCAACATCAGAGAGGGAGGAGCCAGCACCACGGGAGTCGATGACGTCATGAAGAGAGGGAAGGTTACGGTGGAGGACAGTTTGGGAACCAGCTCCAACAAAATTAACAAACTGGTTAGTATTTACCTGGCTGAGTCTGTGTCCTTGTTATTGCTCTCTGATGGCGTAGTCTGGCCCATTCATAGTGACGGTTTATGATGCAAGAGCCATTGCTCATCATGGGCAATTAAACCCTTTCTGCTGTTCATTTCACCTTTACACGGACAACTATGGGGTGATTAGATAAGAATGAATGGTTGGATGGATGAATGAGCCAGATGACTGAGCACTGCAGTTTTCTTTATTGAGTTTTTCTGACTCTCCTGTTTGAGTGCACCATCATGCTGTGATTTTGAACTAAGTATAAAAGCTCATGAATTTGCTCTGCCCAAGGTGTCTGATGTAACCGTGATTCTGAGGGACATGCAGCCGTACTGGGTTTCTCTCCCAAGTGTTCTCTGCAGCGACAGAGTTGCCACTGGAACCGGGGCCGAGGATAAGTGTTGGAACGGCATGAATCGTGCTAGGTAAGGCACAGAAACCTATGAAGAAATGTATTTCAAAATAAGATATAAAAGTACAAGAATTGACACGATATCTTTCAAAAAGGGGATGTGTAATGCACAATATAATGGGTACTGTGAGGTGCTACTGATTTTTATTCTTTATTCATTCGACTACATTTACTACATGTTGAATGAGTAGTACTTTTTTCTTGTGTTAGCGGCTAGCGTTTTACAGTATAGGTGCAAAGGGGCCGCTCTCAGCCTTATAATGATGTGTCTTAAGCAACTCCACCGAATCATGGGAAATGAAGGAAAATCAATTTGCCTTTATCCTGCCAATGTCACTTTTGGCCCCAGCGTCCACCTGTTCAGTAAAAGTTCCACTGTGTCCAATTAACTGTGGTGAGAAGCTGCAAAATTCCAGACATTGTGATTCGCATGTTAATGAAATGTTAATGTGTGCCAGGTACCTTCCCGAGGTGATGGGTGATGGCCTTGCCAGCCAAATCAACAACCCTGAAGTGGAAATCGACATCACCAAACCAGACATGACAATACGTCAACAGATAATGCAGCTGAAGATCATGACGCACCGCCTGAGGAATGCTCTCAACGGCCAGGATGTGGACTTTCAGGACACCAGTGAGTACTTTTACCACCACAGCGCAGATGTTTCTCAAGAACATTCACAGGAAGCTTCATCCCGGATGAATTAAATATGTTAATTCTATGAATACATAAGCGACACCATTTGTAAATCGCATGTATGTCGTACCATTAAACTCGTCTCCTGACCTCTGTCTATAGGTGATGATGCCAGCGGTTCAGGAAGTGGCATGTGCGCCGACAATATGTGTTCCCGTGGCCCGCGCCTTGTTGTCCCCATCACCGACCGGCCCACAATCTATCAATACCCTCCAGAGAACAAGAAGGTGAAAAGCTCCAACGCCAGCCAGAACCTCACCTGCATCGCCATCTACCTGCTTCCACTGCTCATTTTGCTGCTCCGGCGATAATTGACGGGGGAATCTGCCAACTGGGACTGAGTTTGGGACATGGAGGTTGGGGAGAGTCTGAAAGGGGAGGGAGGAGTTGGTGGGAGTTAGTTACTTTGCCAAAACTAATTAAGTAAAAGGAAACAACAACAAAAAAAAAATCACTTTGATGGACTTCGTGTTGGTTTTGGATTAGAACAAAATGGATTTACGAGTATTCATAAGTGTTTGGGTTCTGCTCTTTTCTTTTATTTCTTGCTATATTATGACACCATTAGAGCTGGTCTTTTTGCATCTTCTAATGTTTTGTTTCTGGTGTTTGGGTTTTCTGAGATTATATCTGTACCTAAAACATGTGTAAGACTATATTGCTAACAGTATGTTGGTGTTGACACCATGGGGAGAGGGAGAATGGGCTTTGCGGTGGCGCTCAGATTTGTAATTCCACTCTTTAAAAACAGCACTTAAGTTCAGTAGAATCATTTATTTATCAATAACTCACAACAGACCCCAGGGTGGTTTAATCACTCCCCAATCTACACAAACCGCAAACTTAAAGGAAATACAATATTGATGACTTTTAAAGGGGGATGTTCTGGACAGCACGACCCAGCAGACCTCTTCATGCGTTAAACCTCACAATATCATTACACTTACACACACTCTCTCACTGCAAGGATGCGAGCGTCAGCACTTTTTGCCATTTCATCATGTAAGCTGTAATAAAAGCCGTGATCACATTCACACCGACATGATCGTCTAATGTGGGAGTAACGTGACACCGTCCGCCACTCCATCCATCCAGTGATCCCTACATTCCCCCTGCCCCCAACCCCCACCCCCCACCCCACCCCATCGCCCCTGCTGGGACAGATCTCACTCTCTCTCCAGACCCTGCTGCCTGTGTAGGATCAACTCGAGAGTCTGGTGTAAGCAAAACGCATGCTGGGCCGGGCCAGGTCTCAGATGACAGCAGCTTCCCACTATAGAGCACTGTATGTGGTATGGGGGTGTCGGTTTAAGATTGCCTTCACAGCAAAGGACTGACAGTTCGTGATTTCAGAAGCGTGTAGCAGAACAGAAATGTACACAGAAGCACAAGCAGAAACACCACTGTCCTGTAGCGGCTTTTTTTTTTTCTTTTCTTTTTTGTTATGTGCACAGCAGAGCAAAAATATAATATGTTTTTTTATGCTCTCTTCAAAGCCCCAGTGCTCCTGTGATTAGCATCATAATTGCAACTTGCAATATATTGTGTTTTTGTCTAATTGCAGCAATGATCCATATCACAGTAAAAGTCACACCATGCACGTCTTTGAATCATCCTACTATTTGAATGGCAGACACCGCAGTGTACATATTTCCATTTCTTCTTTGTTGTTTTCTAGAAAGAAAATAGCCAATTAAGTATGAACATTTTATAACAGCCGGATCATTGTATGCTATAACTCTCATTTCATTCTTAATCTGTCATAGCGTATTCATATCTGCCTTCCATTTTTCTGCAACTTTTCTCTATCAGTGCCTCTTAATTCCCAACCCCTAGTACCTCTACCCTTCTCCCCGCTCATCAGTCATAATGACCTTTAAGGCGTTGCTCATGCTTCTACATGGTGGCAGGGCAATATGACAATGACACAGTGCTTCATTAGGTGTCAACCTGACTGGGAATGTTGTGGGAACACAGTGCAAGGCTTTTTCCTGACAAGGAAACACATACCACATTTTAAAGAAATGTCAACGCTCTCATTTAAGAACGCTGTGTGCAGGGCGATGGGAAGACGCTTGCATGTGTGTATATGTATGTGTGTGTTTGTGTGTGAATGTGTGGACTTATCTTTGATTGATGGAGGAAAAGATAGTCGGGCATGGAGGCTTTACGAATTGTTTGGATTGGATGGCACAGAAATTAAATGTGTTGAAATATATTGGACTAACATTGTCCAACAGCAATGGGAGATTAATTGAGCTTGTTTTTTCTAAAATGAGATTTTTCCAAATGCTACTTTATTAACTCCCAATCTGATTGATGGTATCTCTGCTTGTCAGTATTGTAAAAGTATTGTATATATGTGTAAATGGACACATGGGTTAAAATACACAATTGCTTCAGTTGTATAATGGTATTATCAAATAATAGGTGCATATAGGTTTTATTCATTTAATGAAAAAACCCTATATGCCCCTGAAAGTTGATAATACTGCAGATCCAATTAAGTTGCTGGGGGCTCTGTCAAAGTTTGAGAAGCGCATCTGTTAGATTCTTGGTTAATTACTGCGGTGGAAATGGGTGAGGCTGTTGTCATAAGTGTCACCTGACATGTTACTTGGAGATATTTTCCTGTTTTTGACATGCCTAATTAACGAATGCTGTGTGTCGGTATGCGAGTGTCTGTCTTTCTGTTAGTTCCTGGTAAAAGAAATCTGCCTGTGACTGCCTTTGACACTTTGTCAAGGGTTGGGGTCCATTTTTCAATTCTAAAAGTGCGATACAATATTAGATGGTCCGGTGGGGGGAAAAAAATAAAAATAAAAATATTTTTAACAAAGAAGAATTAGTAAGAGCACCACATGGGTCCCCTTTTTGTGACCTTCTAGAAAATAAAATCTGAAAATGAACATGAAAGTCCACATGAAGCCCAGTAAATGAGAAATGAATGAGAAATGACTCCAACTGTGATGGTGACATTCCAATTCAAAGACGACTACGACTCACAACTTCAGTATCAATGACTGCCTCACAATGTCATCGGCTGAAATTTGCACAACCCCCTTTCTCTCCTTCTCCACCTTTTGATCTCATTAATTTGTTGCTCAAAGTCCCCCTCCCTTTTATAAAACCTGCACTTTTATGAGGCCAATAAATGGCATTGTCTGCACAAAGACATCACAAGATGGTCGATCAATGCGCGAGTCAACACCTTCCAGAAACGACTATTGATTGGGGATGTGTGTATGCAGATAGATCTGGCCCAGCAAGACGTCTCCTGTTCAACTATGGTGACACAGTGTAAAAACAAAGCCCCTGTGTGTGAGAGGAGGCAGGGGAACGATTTGTCCAGAGTGCTGATCTCAAATCAGCTTATGCACCTCAATCCTGCTCTCATTCATTAGGTGGCAAAAATGCAAAGCTGGTTATACCATTTACAGAACGCTTTATTCTACACTGAGTTGAATACGAGAGGAATTTCTTAAAGGTGCCAATATATGAGGAAAAAAAAGTCCTTTTAATTCTCTTGTTTTTATGTACTTTGGTTTTTGTTGTTTTCAGAAATCAATGGAGAGTTTGTGCTTATGGTGAAGATAGATGCCAGAAAGAGGTTTGAAAAATACAAATGTCTCATTTGCTGTTGTACCTGAAATCTTGTGTCAATTATATACATTGTAAGATTTTCAACATGCCTGTGTACTGTTTCTTTAATGGTTGGTTTGTTTGTTTATTTGTGTGTATGTGTGTGTTTTTGACCGAGAAAATGAAAAAAAAATTGAATTATAATATATATATATATATATATATGTATATATACACAGCGGGATATATTGTTTTATCCTATTACAGGATTTTAAATTCATGCTCAATGTATCTAGTTTTCTTAGGAAAAACGGGGGCAAAAAGGAAAATTAAGTTGTTTCCGCATAACATCTGCCCAAACTGTTTTCCCAGAGCGCATCAGGGCACACTGCCACCTCAAAAGGGCCAATACACTTCAGTGATGATGTCAGAGGTGACAGCTGTTGTCTGGTGTTGCCACACAGGGAAAAAAGAAACTGCCACATGTTCGGAGAACACTAAGTGCTTTGTCTTGTTTCTGTGTGTAGACAATGGGATGATCAGCCCCCTCAGGATGGTTTTAACAAGGTGTACGTACTTGACCATGATCCAATGGGAGACTGAAATGCCACGCTTCACATTCAGCTAGACTGTGTACACACTGCTTCCAGTGTGTGAACAGAAGCTAAGGACTTTGTCGTTCCCGTGCAGAGCTGCTACGTTACTATGTCTGTCATGAGGCTATAAATTATAGGAGTGAAAAATTTAGCATGCAGTTGAGTCAGCGCAGCACTCTTTACCAAGATTATGAATATTAAAGTATGTCAAAGTAATTCTCAAGTGCCAACCTATCTGCCGCTCAACTGGGCTAAAATACACAGACTCTGTCCTTGTAGGTCGACCTTCACACCAGCATCTGTTTGATGTCACAACATGGGCATTCAAAGACTTACTGTGCCCGAATAAATTTAACAATCCCAGCGTTCATATAGTTTTTAGAATCAATCTCGTACTTAATACATTTCTACTTAGTGACGGGGCGCATTTCTCTCCATACAGTGAGACAATCGTATTATTCAATTTCACTGAAATTATAATTTATCTCTCTGCAGTCCCCATCCCTCAGCAGCTGCCTCTGTAAACACAAACGAGGAGACACATTCACACTGTCAGTTATCGATTATGTCTGAAGCTTTTCACCTTCTCCCTCGCTCACCAGCACACGCAACTGCACAAATGCACCCGAGTTATTCTCATCCTCCTGGCTTTCAGCTTGCCCTTTGCTTCACAGCGCTCTTATGAGCGACCGCTTCGCAACCCTTACCTGGTCTCCGCATTTGAAATATCATCTCAACAGGGCAAAACACTTGACAATGAAACAACAAATCTCCTCAGCTCAATACATCCGGATCTGCCTTTGCCTTCCGGGTCCGTCACGGCTTACGGTAACATGCTACCAGGGCGGTGCACTTAATATCTCAGAAAAATACATTAAAATATGATGTACTATATCAAATTTTAAATATATTTCCATTCCAGTATGACAGCAACTCTTTGGGTAGCTGAAGTAGTTTAAAATAAATCCCTGGAGCAGTGCAGAACATTTTCTTTATTTCTCTTCTGGGCAGCAGGTGCCATGGTAAACCCCCCTAATCTTTCATAGCTAGGTGACAGTAAGGGAATGTTTGGTAGAATAAACATGGTATTTGAAGTAGTTATCCTATTGTCTTAGTTGCTTTATCCCGTCTACTGGTATGTGGATGACAGAAAGAATGCATGCAGGCTTTCACATAAAAATGCCAAAAATTCAAAGAGTGAGATCCCCTGTAATTTTTTAACATCAGTGTCAACTCTGGAAGTTCAGCTAAAAGAACTGCAGAGGCTGTTCTCCATCTAGATCTCCCTACATGGCTGCACTGCACTCTTCTGCCTTTTGGCTCACCAGACATATTCTGTCACCTTTTCTCTCCATCTTTGATCTGCCTTGTAACTGAACTAAAGCCTCCTGCTCCCTCTCTGATTTTCTCTCTCCATTATCGAGCTGAGTTGTTATATAATTTTACATCGGTACTTATATCTGAGATCAAGGGCTTCACATCATTGCCTCTGTCAGATGACTGAATATGAGATTGGGTCAAGCTACAAAAGAGCTCACAGTTCTCCCTCAGGTTGTACAGAGCAGATGCACATACTGCCACCCGGTGGGGAAAGGGTATCATTACATTCTAGAAAGAATTAGCTCGCTCAAAATGAGGGGAATGGACACAAATAGATATTATGATTATAGGGACACACCTGATGAGAAAAGATTGACATGCATATGTTGTTGTACTTAATAATGAAATAATCTATTATAAACTATAACTAACGGTAATAACAGCTAAACAATTGTGTCTGAAGGGTTTAGTGATGCTGGGTTTGGTCAGTAGAATTGACGCAAGCAGAGAAGGTTTGTGAAACATTACAGTTTTAGCTTGGTTTGAATTATTGTTTAAATGTGGCTGAGAAACTTTTATTTGAATGTCTGTATTGTAAAGATTACAATTGTTGCTTTTATTACTTGACATCTGTTAATTCAGGGCATGCACTGGTTTTGGGTTGTTGGTTTTTTATTTGTTTAGAAACCTTTCCAAGGGGTGTGCTTAGTCCGTCCCATCAAAGTGTGTGTCATCACTGCAGTTACAACAAGCAAATAATACAAGACACAGACATCTTAAAAACTTGGACAGCTTCGTTTTACCACACAAATTCGTATTTAATTGCTGGTATCCATGCCTTCCACAGTGTTTGCTACATATTGGCCCCAAACTGATACAAATACAAAATAAGTACAAATATAAGCGGAGTACTGAGACAGTTAAATGATACGTCCCTAGTACCATGGTTGTAGTTCATGCTGAACCGTTTTCATGGAGGTTAGATGCTATTACTGCTGGAACCCTGAGAGTGGTTACACTAAATAAGACTGAAGGGAGAATGATTGAGAACTAATGACAGGATAATTAAACAGTTCATTAAAACAACATCCGCAAAATGAAAAAAATATGTATTATTCCTCCCACAACTGTGCACTTCAGGGTGGATTTGGTTCCTAATTGTCACCATAGGGGTCAATGTTACCTTATTGAGGGAACGGTTCCTAATTACAGTAAAATATGTGGTGGGTAACGCATAGACTATTTTAAATGACGTCTCATCTCGTGAGGAAAGAGCCTGGAAGGCGTTCAAATCAGGGAGTAAAAAGTATAAAATAAATACCCACAATTGTACACAATATTTTGTGACGTTGTCATGGTGACGTGATATTTTCCATGTGCTGTCCCATTCGTATGTACACCATGTCAAGACCTCATGGTCTCTCACACTCAATCACTTAACAGGTGACGTCAGTAAGTCCCTGAGGGTTCAGGGTTCGAGGCCTTAGGGGGGACATTGGGCCTGGGCCTAACATGCATCCACCATCAGCGCTTAGCATTGGTGTTTGTGAGATAAACATGAATGGAAAAGCACAGGTGTAAACAACAACAAAACAATGATGGCTGAGAAGCAGCTGAGTGTGTGCCACTGAGAAACAATAGAGGAGGGCCCATCATATCTTACAGTATTAGCACCTCACACCTACCAGGCATGGTCAGACGCTAAACATCATATCAGGTGTGAGACGTTATATCTGGAACTTATATATAATACATAGATGTACTGTATCTATATATTTTTTTTAAATATCATGTTATGTGTGTCAGACAAAGGAAAAAAAATGTAACGTCTGAATGAAATACTACTTCAGCTAATTCAGTATAAAGAAAATCCACAAATTGAGGGGAAAAAAAGAAATAACTTCACATAGGCAAATCAATAAAATATTGTGTACTTTCCACATTAACAATGCATTACATTTGAGTTAAAAGACTCTCCATGAGGTCATCAACATTCGCAAACTACATTCATAAACAGACGTTTTTACGACGTCAAAACTGTCTTTGACTTCATAAAGTAGATAATGACATCAGATTCTCTTTACATTTCTTCAAGAAACCTTTTTTTTTTTTTTTTTTTTATGCAAACCAATTTGGAGCACGTTCCATAATCACCAGCCTCCAAGGGCAAGCTTCATAATGTGTGCAGCCACGTTTAGTTGCAGGGGCGCGTCTTGATCAGCCAGGTGGCGCTGTGGCACCACAGCGTGGCCGATCCCAGCAGGAAATCAAGTGTTTTGTGTGGCGCCACAGGATGTGTTTTCGCTCAATGCTGGGAGTTGGCGGTGCTCGAACAACAGGCATCCCTTTCTCGTGCCGCACACGCGAGGCATAAATAAACAAATATATAATTAACACAAATGCTTTTGGTGTCGACACACTCGTCCAGCAGCTTGAAACGATTCCCGATGACACTTCATGAATCCAGCTGACATTTGAGCAACCCACGGGGACTCACGTCGTCTTCTGTGACCTCAACCAATCCATAATAACCTCTGACCCCGTTGTTTTTTTGAGTTCAGCTGGGTGTGGCTGGAGCTGTGGAGAGAGGTCGGTCTGCTGAACTAGTCACTCTGTCTATCTTGAAGGGCAAAAGAAGAGGACATCCCCTACATTAAGTCTTGTAAGCCCTTAGGTGAACCGCTGCAATGTAGGCCTATCTCATCTTAGTAAGCAAAGGCTTAATGATGCTCCTTGTGGTCTCTGTGGGGCACGCGGCACATCCGTTTCAGGGTTACCTCCTCCTTGTTAAAAGCATGATTGCGTGATCAGGATTTATGTGGCGTCAAACAAAGTATTTGATACTGTATTACAGTGAATTGGGAATTTGATTGTCTTTCGGTTTCCTTCGTGCCCACCAGCACTAATGATATCGTAGAAGTGTGCTCAGTTTAGTGATAGCCGAAATTGTACAAAGGCAGAGCTTATTTATTTTTTTCAGCAGGCTCACAATGTCATATTACAGTACATAATTGCATTAAGTATGCACTATTCTATATACTATTTTTGTATTCAAGAAATATGATATCCCATTTCGTACGAACAGGAGATGAATAAACAAGTGTGCTAAAAGGCATCAATCAACGTGCGACTTTGGAGTGCCACTGACAATTAGTCCTCACAAAAAGAAAGTAAAAATATGTAACACCTTTTTCTTATGCCAAGACATCCTTGGGCTGTCTCATGATTTATTTATTTTTTTCAGCTTTGTTCAGGTCTTCCATTTCCTCTGTGAAATGCATTGTGGTTGAACAAAATCCAGCTTTTTTTTCCAGTATGAATACTGACATACGTAGAGCATATTCATTTTTGTCATTTGTCATTTATTGTGTGTGCGTGACAAAAACATTCCATGAAGTAGATTATTTAAATCATGTTCCCAAAGCTTTGTATTATTTAGTCAATTTCTTCTTTGCAACACAAAATTGAGTTCTTGATGAAGATGCCATCACTGTGAAAGATTTAAACTTTTTAGGAATGAAAGTGCTCGGGGACTCTGACCTAGTGGTGCTTTAAATCTGTTTTCTCATTGCACCTGTCTCGTGCCTCGGGTAAGCTCTATACGCAGACACACGCACACACACGCACACACGCACACACACGCACACACGCACACACACACACGCACACGCACACATGCATATTTGACAGGTCATCTATCAAGCCCTCAATGAGCTGAGGATCTGGGGAGTATGGTCTAAATGAGAAATCATTGACTGGGAAACTGTGAGGTAATGGGCTCTGCTTCTCATTGGATAAGGAGATGACAACAGACGACTGCGCTACCTGCATTCATGTAGCAGGGGTAGTAGACTAAGAATGGGAGAAAAAGGCACACGCGGAAAAATGTAGAGGAGTGATACAGTGAGAGAGAGAGAGACGGAATTGGAATTGTTAATTGCGTTCCCACTTGTGCTCAATGATTCTAACCGCATAGCACAAAACACTGATTAACAATTAGTAATGGTCAACAAGTCAATGCTGAGTGAAAGTATTTTTTGAGAGTGTGTATTACAGTAGTAATTACTAATACAACACACATTCTGTGTGCAGAACAAGCTTTTGACATTTAGGATTTGACATGCGCTTTGTTGTGTTTTGTTGTGTGTGTGTGTGTGTGTGTGCCCTGTAATTGAGCCTGCAACAGGCCGATAATGCTTCAAGCATCACCTGGCAACAATGTTTATTGATCTGATGATGCATGCTGGGAGAACAGATAGCTTTCAAAGGTCAATGTTAATATCAGAAGGTCAGTGTGTTAACTCTGCGGTATTGTTTGTTTGCATGTGTGCATGACTATAACTGCTGCGTAGGTGTGGTTATTATCTAAATAAATGTCCATGTGCATTGTTGTCCCACGGCTAAGTATCATTTTACATTGTCTGTCCTCCAAGGAAAAAGCTTTGAGCACCGCTGTTATGACATTTATTGATGACTTGTGCATTTCTTTATGAATCCTTTTGTTCTTTTCTGCTGTCGCAGCCACCATCACATTCTGAACCATTGATGTGTGTGTGGGTGTGTGTGTGTGTGTTTGTGAATGCATTGTATGTACAAAAGTATTTGCGTGTGACCACATGTGCATTTTACATGTAATATGACAGAAACTAAAGTGATCCTTTTTAATTAGAAATGAATTAGCTTGTGGTGCGGTATACAAGCACAAATTCGAAAACTAAATATGAAAAACAAAATCACAACAGAGAATTAACAAACAAAAGGTAATCACAAACTCCAACACTTAGCTGGCAGAGCAATTGCTAAAAAAAAAGGCAACGCAAAATTGCAAAACAAATAAATCCTTTATTAAATTAATCAGTCTCATATAATGAATGAATTAGAGTTAAATATGGGATTCTTGAAGCTCCACTGAGTAAAAATGAGTGTTGGACGATGTGTTCTAATGTAATCTTGTAAAATGTAGTTTTGGTGGGAAAGGTGGATAAATCCAGTTGTTTGACTAAATGTTTTCAAAGCAACATAAATAGATATTTGGCACGGAATTATGAACTGTTTAACTTCATAACAATAGCTCTAAACAGCTTATAATACATAATTCAAATTAATGATGCCAATATTTTTTTTGTCAATAATAATACAATATTTTATTTCCTAATCATTTCAATTGTGTGTTAAAGGAAATAGTTGAAATAGTTAAAAGATATCTTAGTTCATTGGCTATAGGCCTATTAGAAATATTCTGGTTAATAATCACAAATACGTGAAACCGTGATATTTCCTCTGACAATAATCATATAAAAGTGTCATACTTGTGACATTGTTAATTGCAAATACAAATTAAATATTTTGGTAACATTCTGCTTGCTCAGTCCACAAGAGGATGTTGAGTTTTTTTCCTGGTGTGGTCAGGTAAACTCAGCCAGATTAGATTATGTAGAATCTAATACAAACACTTTAGTTTGTCAAGTTCATGATGCAACAGTTATGTAAAGTTTTGTCTGTCTGCTTGATTTACTGAAATTAAAATTACTGAAGTGAGTTGAACCGAGTGAAAACGTTATCTTACTTAGATAAAACAGATGTTGAGAGAGTGCATAATTTGCAGTTGAAAAAAAAAAGGTAATAAATTGCAAAATATCGCAATGTTTGATATTGCCAAATTACAATAATACTGTATCGTGACTTAAGTATCACGTTAACATCGTATCGTGAGGTCTCTCTGGTGATTCCCACTCATAGCAGTTAGTATAGTGTTGATTTAAGAAAGAAGACAATGTTATTACTTAATTAACAGAAATGTAAATGTAAAAAATGTTTTTACAACAACGAGAAGACCGATGTATTTAAAGGATTATTACACTATAATAGCTGTAAAGTTAAAATGATCACCTGAGTAGACATTTCAGTCCACCACTGAGTTCATCCGTCAGTAGGTCCTCTCAGCCACTGTGTTCAAGTCAGACTGAAGTGCTGCACTCTTTGTATTCAAATGCAGCACTGGAGTTTCATTTGCTGGGTTTTGCAGAGGTCAGCCCATGACAGGGGATCAGTGTACGGCAGACAGAGGGGCAGATTGATTTGACCTCCGTTTTTCCTCTCCCCCTCCGCCGCCAGATGTTTATCCCATTTAGCGTGACGGACCCGGGGATGTGGGCTGTTGTGTGTGCGTTCTGTCCATACGTGGCTCAACAAAGCACTGGCCCTGACTGAGGCAGACTGAGGTTGATAGATTGTACTGAACTATCTGTCACAGGCCAGGGGGGGGGGGGGGGGGGGGGGGGGGGGGGGGGGGGGGGGGGGGGGGGGGGGGGGGGGGGGGGGGGGGAGGAAAAGACAGGTCGGAGGAGACGGAGGGATGCATTCCTGATGATGTCCCTGTGAAACAAACAACGAGACGGGGAATGAGTGGGATAGGCTGTCACTGGGAGCTGACACAAAGTGATGAGCTGTCAGGCTAGTTTTGTTTTTCCTCATTAACGAGTCCACCTCCTAAATGTCTCTTTTTCGAGCCGGGGAAACTACATTATGAGCCTCTCCGCTCAACTAGCCCGTGATAACATGTTGAGGGATGCAAAAAAAAAAAACAATTTACCACGTGTCAAATGTTTTTGTCGAGGCACCTCTTCCGAAAGGGGGTGGAGAAGGTTGGTGGGTAAATTGAAAGGTGTAGAACACCGAATGAGGCTGAGGCCACACGGTTAATAGGAAACTTTCTTAAATGCTCCAAGAGCACCCCATTAACCTCTTCTGTGATTAGCGATCCCTAATCACGAGAAATGAATGCATCCTAATCACCACGGCCATCAAGTACAAAATAATGAATCAGTAAATTGCGATAGTGCATAGTTCGGGATGATGTTTATGTTTCGAGGGGTTTTTATGTTTTGTGTGTCTTCCATACAGGTTTTTTTTTTTGGACCGGTGGCACCTTTTGAGAGATAGATTGGATGCTCGCTGCCAGAACATTGTCTGCAACAGAAAACCCTTATGGCAGCTGACAGAGCAGAGTGACTGAGGAGGGGGAGGCCCCAATCTATTATCCATCACTCTCTGTTTGAGTCGGCCGCACCACATGTGAGTCTGCTCGCACATGATGATGCACGCACACGCACAAAAGAGTAAATACAAGTAGGAACATGGCCCGAGCTCACAGTCATTCTCTGTCTCTCTCATACTCACACACACACACACACACACACACACACACACACACACACACACACACTCGACAAAGGGCGAGCTATAACGACGCTCTCACTCATTCAATGCCGAGCAGAATCTCCTCATTGTGTTGTTGTGATTAATGGTAACTAAAGAGCTTGAATCTTGAATAGAACGAACGTGAGCTAACGACTTATTAATCAGACTGCAATACTTAAAGCGAGGGGACGCTTTCCCTGCGTCTCTGCGAGGAGAAGTGGAGTGTAATCCCTCTTCACTCTCTCGCTCTTTCCCACACACAAAAAAAACAACACAAAACATGTATTAAAACCTGTTCTGTATGTGCCCACTGAACGTTCGGAATAGGTACTTTCATGTCTGCGTAGGGCTGAGTGCCTGTCTCCGTGTCCACAGATGTGTCTTTTCCATGTGCCGCTCTGTGTGGTGAATGTCTCTGAAGTGTGTGCTGATAGCAGGGGACAGGTAGCATCAGTCTCAGCATCATTGGCAGATTAATGAGAGGGCTGTATTTAGCTCCTGCCCTGTCTCTCTGTCTGACCTACAGTCAGAGAGTCGTTCATGCTCTTGAGACTCTTATTTCCTGTATGAGACCACAAGCGTAACACTAACCTTCAAACTTTCTTTTTTTTTTTTTTTTTTTTTTTTTTAATAGATGGCTTATTGAATGCGACCAGCTGAATTTTTCACAGCCATATTACATTTTTAGTTCACTGAAGAAAATAGTTTTTGGGGTATAAACACAGCGCAGACAAAGAGGCTGGCCTTTGCCAGTGCAGCCTTTAAGAAAACATTTTGTGTAGACCCAACCAGCCTCGTGCGTCCCCCACAACCAACCTATCTTCCATCGCCTCTCTTGAGCCGTGACCCAGAAAATAGGTCTGTAGCTGGGACTCACTAGTGAGTCCTGACCCTCTGTTTGGGGAACGCTGGTCCAGAGCACATCTGTATTCAGCCCTGGCTCTGCACTCATATTGTCAATGGCCAGCGCCCAGACTCCTCAAGATGGATGAAGCTAAAGCCCAGCCTAATAACCAGTCCAGCCCCCCAGGGTAGGGGTAGCACTGCGCTCCTCTGTCACCTGGGTCCCTGCACTGTCTCCATATTGACTTAGGCATTTCATTTTCATGCATTCATATTCATCACCAGACAAATCTTTCCAGCTCCCATGGTCTCTGGGAAACACCTCTTTCTTTATGTCTGTTTCTGCCTTTCACATTCCATGCCATTCTAATCATCCAACTCTTCTTGGTGTGGATGCCTCATGTCACCAACTATATCCCCCTTCTGCACTCCACATATCCCACATCTGAATAATGAGTATGCGGTTGAGTAAATACTGTTTCCATAAAATGCACGACGTCTTTTCATCCTAAAAAGGTCTTTTCATCCTAAAAAGGTCTTTTCATCCTAAAAAGGTATTTTCATCCTAAAAAGGTATTTTCATCCTAAAAAGGTATTCCTTGTGTGCGTCTGGTACTCGCTGTTCTTTATGTTGTTTTGTATTTCCTGCCTGACTCCACTGAAAAAGAGAACAATTGGGATTTTTTTTTCTTTTTCTTTTCCCAGCAGCCCAACAGGAATCAGGAAACAGGAGACCGAGAGGAGAAATGTAAAGGTCATGGCACATTGGTCATGGAGAGAAAGATACCAGTTGGATGTTTACAGGTCAAAAGCGCAATAACTTTTGGGTCAACTCACAGAATGCAGGGAATGGAAAACATTTAAATCAAACAGAAGTCAGAGAATACCACTGCCTGGAGAGGTTGCCATTTTTTATTTGGTCTTGAATCTGATCTTGAACAGGGAAATGGAGGAATGGAGAAAAGATAATAGAACTGGGATGCTGCACTTGCAGGCTTAACCACACAGAAGAAATCAGGCCATGGAGAGAATGAGAGGCTCTCTACAATGTTTTTGGGCTCAGTACTGGTATTGGGCTGAGGCTCTTGAGCTGAAGTAGGCAAGTGCTTGTGTGGCTTTGTGCGGATCATTATCTGAGTGCTGTGTGGGTGAGCGACTGCACACGTTTGTATTCTTGTGTCCGCGTGTGTGCATTGTAAGGGAGGATGTGCTGCAGCAGCAGCACTATTGTTCCTACCTCCCCTCACACTCTTCCTTCCTCCCCCACCCCCCACACCCATCCCCCACCTCCCCTCACCCCAGGGCGTGGACAGCAAACAGGGACAGATTGCAGTGTGCTGCTCCTGTATTTGGAGACGACCTGTGGAGTCATAGGTTATGATGACTGGCCTGGTGAAATATAAGGCCAGGTGGCTATCACAGGCCTGCATGGCAGCCAGCACCCGGGGGCCATGCTGTGCTGTGCCATGTCACTATACTATAGCGCCACTCCTCACCGCACCATTAAAAATGACAAATGCTCTCATCAACTGCTTTCCCATGTTAGTAACCGCTGCCTGACGCTCCCAAAGCATTGTGTCTGCCCCAGTTCATCTGCTGGCCTTTGCCACAGTTGGAAGCAACCATTTATTAAGTGTGAGTCACTTTTGATTCATAAGGTGTTTGATTTTTGTCATTGCAAAGGTTAGGAGTTGAATCACAAAGGAGCACAAAAAGATAGATGCAGTAAGGATACAGTTCAGCTGCAGGTACTTAAGACGGAAGTGTGGCTTCTTTAAGATGAACTAACTGTGCAATAAGATATAGGCTCACATTTTATAAGCTACATAATATTTGGAAAACCAGACTGTTCCACCCATTCATTAAGTGCATGAAAAGTAAAGCAGGTAAAAAGTATCTGGGCCAACACGCTGTGAAGAGACAGCACTGAAGTATTAGGCCATCCAGTGGCCCCGGGTAAAACCAGGCCTACCCAGGCTGTAGATTAACAACCCCATCCCAATTCTTCAGCTCCAGGGACTTGAGGGACATATCTAGCCCAAGACAGGTGTATGGTTCTGGGCCACAGGGCAGCAACTGCCCCCTTCTACTGCTGAGGCAGACCTCGGCCCTCTGTGTCCCTGAGGGGAATTGCTCATTGTGTGTACCATCTGTTGAAGCACACGTGCACACAAAAGGGGTGACAGGGGCGGGGGGTGGGGGGGGACTGATGTGCAATGCCTGTTTAATATCATTAGGATGTGCAGTTGGATTCGCTGATGCTGTTAAAGAACATCGTCAGCGCAAATTATGTTTGCACTTACCTGTGTGAGCGTAACGGGAGAGTGAGGGGGGCCCGGCCGTGTAGCAGGCTGCTTCAGACAATTTCGAAAATGTATGGCGGTAACAGGCTGGGGAGTGTGTGGGAGTTGACAAAGGGTCACTTTAGGAATGAAAATAGAGTAAAACACCAATCTTTTTCTTAGACATCCTTTGATTTCTAGGTCTTAGGTCAGGATGATATTCATGTGCAGCACACATTTCCAAAAGGGAAAGTGAACAGGCCATGTGGGAGCCGGATAAATTGTTCAACAGCAGTATTATTGTGAACCACAGGCAGACGGGCCACTGAACTAGTACACAGTCGTTTAGATCGTCTCCCCTGGGAGTGGACTTGGCTCCGTGCGTGCCTGCCGTGCAGTAGCAGAAGTCACCCGAGTGGTGGCGGTATTTCCCTTCAGTGAAGCGGACGCCGATTCAAATAGGTCAAGGAAAAGTTTTGTGTTTTGACAATGCGAGGTGGGCGGAGCGGCCGTCCGGTGATTGGTTAGTCAGTTTCAGCTCCCAGCTGGTGATTGGCCCCAGCGCTCTAATGGGGCTGTGAGCAGGCAATGTCGGGTCTCCCCCACCTCCTCCTCTTCCTCCCCCGCCCCCCCCCCCTTGCTCCTCGCACCCCTCAGTCCCTACACTCCGCTCTTCCCCGGCGCTGATTGTCACACATTGTTTACTACGGCTTGAAATGTGACTCACAACACAGGCTATCTGCTGGAGTACCACTCTGACAACTGAGGGATTCTTTTTGACGCGCACCGTGCGTCTTGGTTATTTGGGGACAGGCCGTGGAGACTACCTTTCTGCCATGACAGTGGATTTGTTTGCGCTTTTATGCGCGCTGGTCACCACATCCTCTGCGATGGAAGGTAAATAAAAAGATTGGGATTATGCTTGTTGTAAACATGAAAAACGCTCCTCTCCAAGGCGCGCCGCGCCGCGTTTGGGGATGCTTGCAGCGCTTTCTGTTGGGCAGCGCTGCGCCGCTGGCACAGGGATACAGGGATGTCATACACGTGGATCGCGGCAGATCGCCGTGGTAATCCCTTTATTTCGGCGCGCTCGTCCTCCCACTCCGCTGCTTGTCACTGGTGTCGCCTGTAATTGTGAAGAACACGACTTTAAATGTGTTCATTCACATGCGGTGGTTTATCGGTGGCCAGAATCTGTTTCCTCTCACTCTTAAGTCGCTCTGTAAATCAGTGTGAGTGGCGGACAGGAGGAGTCTCCCCTATAAATAGTGTTATTTTACATTCGCATTATCCCATTAGTTTTTCACAGTGGGAAGCGAAGACTACATTTTAGAAACCTGTCAGACCTCCAAGGTTCCCGTCACGTTTTACATTGACTTGACTTGTGTGAAACCCTATTACCACAAGCCCATGAGCATCATTCTGTGGCATTTTAAACTGCCGAGACCAACTCTCTTAGATTGTGGATTGCACTAATTGGAAGTCTCCCTGAAACTTGGATTTAATGAAGGCGTACATTTATCTTCTTTTTTTTTTTACTTTGGAAAAGAACCACTCTATTAAAAAAACAACGACAACAAAAAACCAACAACAAACACTCAACCTGCCTCAACCCCTTTTTCTCAGACTGTCCCTGTATGTTTTTTTTTTCTCCATCCATCTCCATTCCCTTGTCTCACTTTTTGTGTTTGTGCATCTCCTCCAATTTCCTCATTTCTTTCTCACGCACACTCTATCTGGACAAGCGACAATGCCACTAGTAGGGTAATATCCCCTCAGTTAAACATGTTTTTCATTTCCGCTGTGGGACCCTGGGGACCGAACACTGGCTGTGGCCTCAGAAATTGGCTGATGGATGGATATCCCGGCAGCATCGTGGATATATAGTTTCTTCTCTCATTTTATTGTACAGGAGCTCATACTCTCCAATATAACATACAGAGGAACACACCATCTTCCCATGGCTGGATGAACCCCCTCCCTATAGCATAAATAAGTAAATCAGAAGCACACATAAAATGAGTTTTCCCATGCAGCTTTCCTCTTTAATCATTTACAACTCTGCTCCTCCACTGCTCTTAGCCTCAGCTGTGCTCTGTAATTCGGTGGTGGCTTTCTTGTTTGTGCTCATCAGATTTCAACACAGCTATGGATACCGAGCCCAGGCCTAAATTGCTACCTTTTGTGAGGGTGGATATTTTGAGGTTCAAATGTTTACCCTGTGTGAAATGACGACCGAAATGTCAAATCGGGGAGATGAGTGGCTAGACGGGAGAGGGATGAGAGATGCGTCCCTGCGAGAAAAGGCGTGTGGGATTTCTCCTCTTAAAGATGGGATCAGAAAGAAACAGATGGGCAGAGAGATGGCCCATGAGTTACCTCGGTAACAAGGATGAAAGTGATTTCCTTGTTTGGGTCGCTAATTGAAAGGAGGTCGTCCCATGGGCTAGTTGAAATCTGCACTGATCTGAACTCCAATCTGTTGCTTTTGTTGTGTGTCTCTGCGTGTGTGTGTCTCTGTCTCTCTATCTGTGTGTGTGTGTGTGTGTGTTTGTGTGTGTTGGGGTGTGTGTGAAAGAGAGTGGAGCCATTGACCACATTATCCCTGCCTCTCCAGTCACCCTTAATCTGATTAGGGGCCCAAATCAGCCGATAATCACAACGTGTCAGAGATCTGTGTATGCATGTGTGTGTGTGTGTGTGTGTGTGTGTGTGTGTGTGTGTGTGCGTGCGTTACTTTATAGTAAGGAGCAGCCATGACCATATGGACACATACTTGCCATGAATTGAATGAATTATTTGACCTCCTTACACATGCTTACACTCACAGCAAACCCCCCCCACGCATAATTGATGACCTGACGAAATATGGGATGAATGGATAGATGGGAGGCAACTGAGCAGTACAGAAAAATGACATGGAGTATAAGCTTGAGTGTGGCGTGTGCGATGATGGACCAAAACAGTTTGAGTGTAAAGTTGATTATAGAACTTCAAAGTTGTTTGAATTCAAACTCTAGGCACGGCTACCCAGCGCGCGCACACACACACACACACACGCACACACACACACACGCACGCAGGCAGGCAGGCAGAAAATCCCACACACATGAAGTCTTGATATCTGCAAACAGAAGTGCATTCGCCGACAAGTTATTGGAGGGGCAGTCTGACCTAAAGCAAAGGGCTAACGGAGAGGAGAGACGGGGATTTGTATGCCATTAGAAAAAGGAGCGTGTGCGGTGCTCTGCTTCACCCTCATTTGTCTTCTCTCTCCATTTTCCCCATCATCTTTCCTCTGCCGACTTATTTCTACACCTCCCTGTCCCCCACTCACTTCTTCATCCCACTCTGTCTTCCACAATTCTCGTCACTAATCTCCCCATTCCTCTCTTGTCTCGCTGCGCTCCTCTTCCACTCCCTCTCTCCGCGGTGTGCGGACGGTTCTTGCCAACAGCAGCAGTAATTCTCCCCTACTTACAGAGCCATTGCTTATTTCTTTTTGCCCTTAAACTAATTAGACCTAGATAAGCCCGCTCATTTAACTGCCTGCAACTGGGTGGTGGAGGTTAGAGGAACGGAGAGGAAGGGGGATGAGACAGCGGTTGGGAGATAGACCTGGGAGGGAGGCAGATAAAAAAGATGAGAGACCGATGGAGGGAGGTCAGCGAGTTTCAGAAAAGATCGAGTTTTTGTGTTTTACAAATGAGTGGCTTGCAACTCGACCAAGGTTGTGGAAGTAAACGATCACTGGGCTGGCTCGGCTATCTGATACCTCGGTGTGCCATGCATCAGCAACATTCAGAATGATACGAGATCATTAGTAATGTGCAGTAACCAGTCCTTTAGGGTGTTGTGTTAAGTACCTGTGCTCTACTAAAGTAATGCCTCATCCTCAGGGGTCAAGGGGATGTAATATAGAATAGTGTGGCTTCCTGAATAAACAATATTAATGATTGCTGCAGTATAAGATGTTATGGAGGTCAGCACCACACACCGTTGATATACATTAATAAGGAGCGTTAGAGTGAGAGTGGAATATTGATTTGAGCAAGTTCCAGCCTCCATCTGAGTAAGAGGCTGGGTGCCCCGCTGAAGTGTCCTTGAGCAACACACTGCCTCAGCTCCAGAGGCCATGTCTCATAGCTGACCCACTGCTCTGACCCCACTGTTTGAGAAGTCAGAATCAGCCTCCTGGGTTCATAAAGTATCACGCTATTGATATTCTGTTGGTGAGTTTTTTTTTTTCTTCTTTTATAATCAGTGCAGCCGGTATATTGCGGTTTGGCGAGGCTCAGTAGGTATGCTCATGAGACAGGTAGGGTGCGCTGTAGATGATTGTCAGCCCTCTGCTTCACTTCAGACATTAACATTAACCCTTCGTGCACCTGTTTGGGCAAATGGACCACTCGCTGAGCTCTTATTGATACTTTTTTTGCCTTTTTCAACTAGAAAAGCACGTTGGCCGTTTGGAAATTTCTCATTGCATCTAAAAAATCCACCAAAATCTGTCGGAAAAAAAAAAGTTTCAAAATCGTGCATCATTTGATATATTATTATTATTATATAAAGGTTAAAACCCTTCGTGTTTTTTTCTTCTTCTGAGGAGCAAGATCACATCGCCATCTAAACACACTGCAGGTGTTCAGGACAGTCCCAAATATATCGGGTCTGAAATGATTCCCAGTTGCTTCACAGACTTAAATCTGGTATTGAAACCTCAGCACGCAGTGATATAGACTGACTTTGCGAGACAAGTTCAGTTTTGAGTTAAGAATTCTCCACTCCTCTACGATGTGAGTTGTGCGTGCGTGTGAGCTCACCAGCTGTGCAGGGGAGGCAGCCTGTGAAAAGAGTCCTGTTGAGTCTCTAATGGATGTGTACGCAAGATTGCCCCTTTCCCTTGCTCTCGCATTTCAAATGGTTAGAAAAGAGAAAGAATGAAAATACAAGTGCAACACAGGCCCACTGGTCGAGGTGGTAGTACTGAAAAGACGTGACGGATTATGTATGTGAGCGCTCACATGAGTGTACAAGTGTGTTTTGGCCACGGGCACTACTGCTGATCTGGGACAACCTGAAGTAGAATTCAATTTCCACTTCTTTTTTTTTTCTTTCTTTTTTTACCGCAGTGTGTGTATTGTACGTTTGGGTCCGTGTGTCGTCAGTAGAGTGCTAAAGCCATTATGGCTGGAAGGGCGGCAGACATGGCCTCATCCCATAATGGAGGCTTTATTTTGTCCACAGTGAAAAAGACTAGTTGGTGTTAAGGTGTGTTTACGCGGCCTACTCAGCTATGACGACCCCGAGTACAATACCCTGCCTGCTGCTCATGTACCTGCAGTGCTGTAAATGTGTTGTACTGCCTTTTAATGTGAAAGTGTTGCGCTGGCATGCGCTCAATGACACAATGTGGCAATAATATCTGGTCTCTGCAGGTTCTTTTCCAAGATGTTTTTTTTCACATATTGTAGTACACTGTACATGGATGGTGGTACATGGATATACACTGTATACTGTGGTGCGTCATTTTTGTTGGATAGTATGATCACTGAATTCTCAATCTCTCTTTTTCTCTCTCTCTCTCTGGCACACACACACACACACACACACACACACACACACGCACACACAATGCTCCCCCACCCCCCCACTGCTCACCTTACCCCAGAGACATCTGAGCCTTGGGAAGGCCAGATGGTGGATGCAGGTTGGGGGCTGGTATGCATGTGCACATTTTTTTGTACGTCTCATTGTGAGAACGAGTGAAGAGAGAGAGAGAGAGAGAGAGAGAGAGAGAGAGAGAGAGAGAGAGAGAGAGAGAGAGAGAGAGAGAGAGAGAGAGGAGAGCAGCATACAGCATACTGTATGTGCGTATTTGTGCGTCCTGCTCCGTTCCAGCCTCTCTTCTTGGTCTTGTTTTATCTCTCTCGCCGAGTGGATATTTTGTGTTCTTTACTATGTCGTCCCCCTGTGTCTTCCACACATTCCTGTGTCTAGAGATTTGCCGAGGAGATGCTATCAGCCGTGTTAGGTTGCGCCCGTCTTGCTTCGTGCTCGGCCCTTGTCGGAGCAGGTGGCTGACTGTGGGACGAAGGCTGAGGCCTTATCAGTCCGATCTCGGGGATAAGCGGACCCACTGCATCAGCAACATACGAAACACATTAGAGCGCAGGAGTGAAAGCGGTGACGCTCGGGACACAGTTCAACCTCAAACTGTGTGAGTCATCTGTTTTCTGGTAAAGCCAGTTCTCTCAAATGGCACACACACAACATGGACACACAGACACACACACACAGACACAGACATACTCATCGTGGCTTTATGTGCACACAAACACAATTGTAGACATAAACCTCCGAGCCACACCTAGTGGGAAATGGCAATATGAGTAATTGATTGGGAGCAGTGACCCAGCTTCTCCACCACTCAAGGATGGGGGTGTGAAAAATGCGCTTTTCTTTATCTGTCTCTCAGGCATGAGTCTGTTTCTGAAGGAGTAATAGACTCAGCATTGACAGGAACAGGAAAAGGGTTAAGAGACTGCTGAGGTTGTCGGCTTGTAGGAACAAAGAACTTCATTTATGATTGTTATAATGAGATCTGTTTTAGAGTCAGGCTCAGAATGATTTAATTTGACTTTTAAGCCCAACGGCTCAGGCTTAAGGGCTGCAAGCAGGAAGGCTGCGGGGCAAAGGCTGACTAAGGAGTGGGAGGAGGCAGGTAGAGTGGTGCAGGGTTATTGTGATATGACTTTCAATGTGTGGGAAATCCTTTTTTAAAGTCCACGATCAAACTGATAAAAATACCAATTTAGCTCACAGTGTACACTACACACTGTGTTTGTACAACAAATTCCTTGCTTCTGGAGTCTAAATGTCCAATATATGAAGTTGCTACCGTAAAGGGGGAAAAAAACAACAACTTTGTGGTACTTTTTGAATTTTAAGTGAATCAGCAGCCCAGAGGATGCTGCGTCTCCAGTGCTCAGAGGAATTAAAGGCAGAACGTTAATAGGTCTGAAATTACGGATGGTGGTGGAAGCTGCTCCACTTCTGATTAAATAAAAGCCGGCTCCTCCACAGGCTGTTTCTCATAGGGACTGACAAGCACACACTCGCACGCACACACACACACACACACACACACACACACACACACACACACACACACACACACACACACACACACACACACACACACACACAGCACTCACACATAGGCAGCCATACACACGCATGGCTTTGATGTGTAGAAAGGAAATGAGTAGAGACGGAGAGCTAAGGGCTTGGGCCTGGGGCCTGTCCCATTATTAATGAGTTAGTGCCAGCGCCTCTCCCAGGTTCAGGACATGTGGACATATTTCACCATTCCCCTGCCCCTCTCCTCACCATAAATGTAATCTCTTATTAAGCATTGGCTTCTTGGCAAGAGAGGGCCAGATAGAGAGAAATTGTGCATGAATATTTTTGTTTCACTGCGCGTGTCTGCGTTATGAGAAATGAAAATTGTGTGGCGGAGAGAAATGAAGTGCCGGCGCAGTGCAAAATGGAATGGCAGCTTCTGAGAGGGACACTGATGGGCCAATAAGTAGCAATGGTGGGAGTGCAGTTTTCACCCTGCATAACACTGAATCCTTCTGCCAGGCAAATTCCTTCCTGTCTTGTGCTGTCCCCTTCTCTAGCTTAAAGAAGAGAGCTTCTTGGAGGTAATTAACTATTGATTTGAAGCATAGAGGGCAATGGGAGATGAGTAGACAGCTTCTCCATCTACTAGCAGTTGCCTGGCTGGCTAAAGTACAACTAGATGGATGGGATGGGGTGAAAAGAGACATTTCCCTAAAAGAACCAAAGGTGGTTTATTTGGCTTTCAAGTTCTGTTCTGTGTATTCAGACAAAATAAAAAAGCAGTTGAAAAGCAAATGGAAATCCAGCATGGGAATTAGTCAACGTGTGAATATCCGATTCTGTTATCTAATATTCAATATTACTGAATACACTCTCCCAAATCTGCATATTTATTATATTCATGACAAACTGATCCCAGCCCATGTTGGCCTGTTGACCTCGCTGTCCCTTCATGAATAGTTATGACAGTAAGGGCCAAAGGGACTCATTTCAATGTAATGCAACCTGAGGTCACATCACAACCAAACATACTTAGGTGATGCATCGTGCCTAATATTATTGAGCATGTAATTCTAGCAGATGCACAAATAAATCAAGTAAAACATTTCCCACATAGAGACGGTACGGTATTCCGCCCTTTGTGTTGTCCTTTTACAGCTGTATGTGCCACTCTTTTTGTTAGAGGCGAGCTAGAGGACAAGGATAAGGACTCATTTGTGTAAGAGAACAGAGGCGAAGAGGGACAAAGAGACAGAGGGGAGAGAAGGATGGGCCAGTATCTGCCTAAGATCTTATTTGTGCTAATGAGGAGGCTGGTGGCTCTGGCTGCTAACCCTTAAGCACATCCAGCACTTTCGAGTGTGTATGTCTGCGTGTATATCTTTGTGAGTCCTTGGATGTCTGTTGGGACTGTGATTTTGCTCTTGTTTTCAAATAAAAATTGTAGGTATAATGAATGATGTAGAGAAGATTGAGTCATAGTGTGTGTGTGTGTGTGTGTGTGTGTATTTGCTGTTTGTGTGAGCTTGTTTGTTAAGGTTGCTGCTAAATCTACAAAGGATGTCTCGATTGAACTAGTTAGCATAGCGTTCTCAGTCATACAGTCCCAACACCAAACCTGTTCTGTAATGAGGCTCGCTGAACAGTATACAATTCAACCCCCAATTGTTGCCTCCCTCCTCATCCTTTATTCCTATGAAGTCTTCCCCCTCCCCGCTTTCTCCCAAGGCTGGGCATTTAAAGCGGCATGTCTTTGATGTGAGCTTCACACACTGTTAGACACCCACTCATCAGATTGACACTGATGTCTGGGTGGAGTCAGCCCATTTCTGAGATCTTGGGAAATGAACTGCTAGAATACACTGTACACACATATGGCACGCGCTCAGGTAGTTCTCGAGTTGAATGTGGACGTGAATGAACAGATGTGCTCGTTCAAATGCAGAATTTTTTTCCACTATGGCCGTGCTGCTGCACTCGGCTGATGATATGTCAAGATGACAAACGTCCCCGCTAAGCCGAGCTGAATGTAATTGTACAGCGGTTTTCTTGGCTGTGTTTTACAACTCGCTCACATCAGTTTCAGAGGAAATTCAGACAATATCAAAGGATGCAGCCTTGACATATACGAGATGAGAGATTATTAATGCATAATATCTAATGCTCGCCTCTTTTATCATGAATTCTATTCTATCTAAATGCCCGCCAGCACAGCCTTGGATTTCTACTACAAGCTTAGTAAATGATGAATGATGTCTAAAGGCCTAACTTATTGTGAAGTCTGTGGTGTGTGTGTACTGTATGTATGCGTGGGTCTATTGTGCTCAATTCTCACCCATAATTACATAATTATGTGTGTGTGTCTGGTTCTATTTTGTTCCAAGAATCTTTTACCTTAGCCTGTCTTATCGTTTCCTTAACTTGCCTCTGCAAGTTTGCGTGAGGTTTGAAAAAGACCTCATCTAAAAAAATCCCTCACATAAGAAAACTGTCTCTTACTATGATGTCCTATGCAAACGTTGTCCGTCACACATCGTCGACTTAATGATTTAATCAAAACATGGCAGAGCCGTAACAAGGCGTGGCTAAAGTGTGTAATTTAATGAAAATCGTCCTTTTCTGTTTACTCCACTTCAATTCATTACAGGTTGGTTCTGCCTGTCCCTTGTTGTCGTTCTTAACACCTGGAGCTATCACAAAGTGTGAACACATTAAGACTTATTACCGTGGATGAGCCCAAGCTACAGTTTGATATAATGTTATTTTATTTTTATTTTAATTATTATAATAAGATTTCAATAGCCTATTGAGAGATGTGAATTTCAGACACACTCTAAAAAAGACTGCTCTCTACCAGGGGGGTCTTGACTATCATTCTGTGTGTTATCACCTGTATGTCAGAGAGTAGAGTATGCTGCCTTGCGCGAAAGGGTATCATTTCAGTGTTAACGTACTTCATTTTAAACTAAGCACATTACTCAGTCCCTCCCAACCATTTCAGGTAGATGTGTCATGTTCCAACCTGTGTTACTGTCAATGCTGACTGTGTAATACCGTTCACAAAACGGTTATCCCGACAAAAGCAGCCGGCCATGCAGAGTCATGCAGGGATTTGTTGTTGTGTGACAGTCTCCCTGGCTTTTGTTCTCCATGCCAAAGCTTTAGTGTGTCCTTCCTCAGTCAACACAAAACAGGTACCTTGCCTATTTGTATATTTTGTAAGAGCTGTGCGTGACTGTGTTAGGCCGCCGCGATTTGCAAACTCACGCTTGTAAGGTCGTCTTTTTCTTTGTTTGTGCATGCGTGTGCATACATGCATGTGTTTGCACTTACAGGTATGTGTGACTATTGTTGTGGAAGATTTCTACGTTAATCAGGAGAAGAAGCCGAAGTTAAGAAAAATGGATAAAGCATTTTCCCATCACACTATGTATTGATACTTCTGCTTTTTTTTTGTCATAAAGTGTGTGAAGTAGTGTCTGTGTGTGTACCAGTGAATAAAGGGGTTCCATTAAAATCTTAACAGCCCACCTGGTACCAGCCGTGTTTACTGTAGCTACTTTCAAGGTTTGCAAAAATAAATCTTCCCAGTCTCAAAAGGTGCTTTTACTTCTCGAACAATCCCCAAATACATCGTCCTTTTTCAGATTTATGAAGGCTACATGATACGTGGACTTACCTAACCCAACCCATGAGAAACGTGCGCAATGCTCTGTTCGTGTGACGTTTATAACTCCTGACAAGGTCACTGTGGGAGTCCGTGAGTGTGTCTGTGTGTACTTGTGTAAGCATGTATAAAAAAGAAAAAATCACTCAGCCTGCTCTAAAAGGGCTTTCAGACACCTGGCAATGATTGGCTGAAAGAGGACACCTTCTATCTGCTATTATTGACAGTTGAAAACGTAGAGAAAGCGCGGCGAGTGACTTGCATTTCTGCACATGTTTTCAATCAATTTGAGGCTCAGGTAATGCTTTGAAATTCTACTTCCTTTGATAAACATCACGCGGCAGCTCTAAAAGATAAAGCATGATGGATGGTCATAGTGTTTCTGAAAAAGCAGAAAAGACCAAAAGCAAACAAGAATCCGCTCTCCCTCTCCCTCTCCCTCTCCCTCTCTCTCTCCCGCTGTGACTGTCTGTCTGTTGCCTTGGCTCTGAAGATTGATTGTGAATCGTCCAGGACGTATGAGCGTTGCGATCATATCATGGATCACAGCATGGGGAGGGAATGACAGATGTCGTAAGCACCCATCCTCTGTTTATTTGAGAGGCAAAAGTCTGTCTGATGGATTGATTGCGTTTGGTGGATACAAGGATGATTTGTCATCTCTTATGTGTCTCTTTGTCTTTTTGTGAACATTTAACCAGGCAAACACAGGGTTTGTCTCATATAGGACAATGCCTCAGCGTTAGAATTTATAACTACAAAACAACCCTAAAAGTATATAACTGCATGGATAAGTTTAAATAACCTAATAGAATAACAATCGCTTTTAAGATTTCAAATACTGTGCCCCTTCTGTATTGCGATGCTCTTTTGGATCTAGATCCAGCACCTCCCTAAGCACCGATATTTTAATAGAGCAATTACCAGAATTCCATTGTATCACATGAATATTCTTTTCAGATTCAATATGACTCAAATAAATTGGGCACCTCACTGGGGTGATGGTTGGTAAGGGGGCTATTGGAGGAGGGGTTAAGTGTGTTTCAGTCAAGGTCGCTTTGAGTGGCATATGTATCCTATTTAGCAGCCCCCGATACTACTGAGCAGTGTAGACATGAAGCGGTGTTGACAGGCCTGCTATGCTGTGATTGCTACAGTCACACTGGAGATTAGTTACAGGACCATACACACACACACACACACACACACACACACACACACACACACACACACACACACACACACACACACACACACAAACACACAGGGTCCTCTGTGTGAGCTGGACAGTTGATTGGGTCATTAATATGGACAACCATTTCTATACTAACACCCCCTGATTGCTTTGCCTTTCACATCTTGGTGACATCAGCACATTGCTAATTGACAGATAATTGCCAATAATCATGAGATGGATCAGTGAGAGTGCAATTAAAGGAGCTTGCTCCAGCATGCCAGTTCCTTTAAGAAATCCGGACTGATCAGTTTGTCCTTGTTTAGTAAAGCAGGTCAATCAAATAGGCTTTTGCGAGAGCAATTTTTGAGATGGTCGCCAATGCTTATTAATTGTAGATGTCTTCTGAAAATGTTGAGGACATTCCCTTTGGCAATGTGTATTACAATGTTTGCTGCCGCCTTTGTGGAAGATAGCAGGCAGGCGCTTGTAATGGGATCCTGTCTGTTGGGAAAAGATGGAGGAAATCGCTGGGAGCCGGAATGCACTTGACTCGCTCGTTTGGGTCAGTGAAGGAAGTGCCGGTGTGTGTTTGTGTGTGTGTGTGTGTGCGTGTGTGTGTCAGTGCAGGTGTGTTTGTGTGTTGTCCAAAACTGTGTTTGCTGAGCAATAGAAAAACTGAAATGTGATATGAATATCCTCTCCATTCTTCCATGAAAGTACCTGAAAATATCCCTGAAAGGGCCCCATTTGGGCTTGCTCCCAAACAATAGCGTACAATGCCCCTGATGACAGGCTAACTGGGGGAGGAAATAGCCCTGCTAGGGCCAACATAATGGCGGAATATTCTGGAAGTCACAGGAGGGATTTATGGAACCAAATAGTATTTTTCTAACATTCAGTGGAGCAGTGTGTGTGGCGTATTAGTGTGTGTGTGTGTGTGCGAATGTGTCTGACATGCTGACCCTCTTTGGTGTATGCACCGCATCCTGTGTAGCGCAAAATGTGTGAATTGGAGCCTTGCCGGGCCCGTCAATCAGATGAAGAGATCATTAGAGGTGTCACAGTTAAATCTCTCATCTCTCGAATCAGCTGTCATACTTAACCGTCTACATGTGCCCGTGCCCAGCTGCCAAATACCGTATGAGTTCATAAGTTGAAGCTGAATACACAAAGGGTTCGTTGTTGATTAGGTGGCCAAGGCGACCTGTTCTGTGTCTGGTTCACAGACCGTTTTTTCATCCTATTCTGTTGCTATGCTTTGCGTAGTTTATTTACTCCAAACGAGGGTTGCAATATTGGAATTCCCATTCAGACGATATTGCTTTAATTAAGAAAAATAGAAAAAAAGATGAAGAGAGAGCTACACATAGACCTATGCCTAAATATATATGGACTTTAGACACGTATGTTGCAATACCTATAAGTGGCCACAATGTATGGGCAGTAAGTGCTATTTTACACGAGGACATGCTGAGGTCAGCATAAATGAGATCAGCTGTCCCGTCACCTTTGACTGTCACGTTTATGTTTTGTTGCGTTTGCAAAAGCCCTGGTGATAGAGGGTTGAGTGCTTTGTTCACGTTCTCTGGCTCTTCTTTTTCATTTGGGTTTTAAACCAAACAATAGCCAAATAGGCGCATTTGCATTGTATTTGCGAGAGTGGACGTCTTTCCTGATGGACTTAGGGCTTATTACTAGAACTACTTGTGCTGTACCAAACACTTCAAAGCTTCGAGGATTCATTCACAACAGTGACATTCACATTATTATTATTAATAACGCTCTCAAACACACACAAACACACACACAGCCAGTGACATGGCACTTTGTCCTTGTCTCTGTAGTTATCTCAGTCCTATGTCAAAGTTTTTATCGAAAAACAAACAGTTTAGTCTCTTGCTGGCATCTGCATTAACAGGGCAGTCTAGCAGCAATGTAAGGGAACCATGAATTACATTTATATAACCACAACAACACAAAATCAGACTTATGCTTGGAGGTTGTTTCTTTTTTTTGATAGGCTGCAACAATGCATTGAAACATAGAGAAGCCAAGAGAAAAAGAACAGGTGTTGCATAACTGAATATCGTTCTATTATCGTGGACATGTGAGGACCATGAGCATGGCAAACCAATATCCTGTTGAACAATAATCTCATCATATTGCCCAAGTATATTCCAAAACCAGTTGATTTAAATGCGGCTAATTTGCATTTAATTTGCCTAATATTCGTTTGACAATTGAAAGGAAACACTTTTTTGATTGTTCTCTCGTCCCATGATCCTCTGGTGTGCGGGAGATGACTCCATCTTGGGGTCCATATGGACGCCATGTTGGAGGCACGCTGCTCTATAACAGTGGGGGAATACCAATTAGCACTACATTTGCTGAGGATGGCATAGAACCAGAGACCTGTCACCTCTGCTTCACAGCTCTGTCTTTGAAGACATGCATGTGTATGTGTGTGCATGTCATTGTGTGTGTGTGTGCGTGTGTCTTTGTTCATGCATGTGTGTCAGCATGGAGGGAGGTAAAATCATGTTATGGCACCTGCTTCGCAGCAGGGGATGGGACTGCTTCACCAAGAAAAGGTGTGTGTGTGTGTGTGTGTGTGTGTGTGTGTGTGTGCCCAACCCCCTTGTGTGTGCGCGCGCACACACAAGGGGGTTGGGCAGGGTGTAGCGTTGGTATATTATGTGTGTGATCAGAGGCAGAGCAGCATCTAAATGCATGCAGTTACTTGTAATCAATGCTACCACAGCTCCCTTTGGGTATGCTAATGTATTCTAAAATGCTAATATATTTCAGTGCCAAACCCTTAAGTTCTATCATATGAGTGAATGAGCGATCATGCACACAGTGGCGATGAGATGGAAATATGCTTGAGGAATGTCATACAGTATCTTGGGAGAATGAATTCCTGCACACAATTACAGAGAAGAATTATTGCACGACCGCTGACAGCGTAAGGATTCCTTAGGTGGCAGCCAGTTGAGTGTGTTTGTTAGAATTATTTGATCACAGTTTAAAAGTCTCTTTGATCTCTGTGGTGAAGAAGTGATGTTACACAAAATGGTCGGCCGCCCATTGAGGCGGACAGGGAATCGGTGTCTCTGATAGGATAGGCCGCAGTCGCCCCTGGATACCGGCAATTGCAAGCCCCTGCTTTTGAAATCCCTCTTGATCACAGAACACCTGGGTGCGATCATTTCAGAACGAGAACAGGAAAGACAAATATCCCTCGTATGTCTCTAGTGTTTGTGCGTTTGCTTGATTGTACGTAGGGTGACGGAACAGCGTGTGTGTGGTCTGGGCTTATGTTTGGCCACCGCTGGACTTATTTCTCTTGACTGACCTTGCTCAGACACACACACACACACACACACACACACACACCAAGATTTGTATGTTGACAGCGTCTCTAACCAAAGGCCCCTGTACTCTGTGTAATCATGAGCTGTCCTATACAACTAAATGAGACAACTATAAACTACACTTTTTTTATTTTTTTTATTACGTTACAGTTCATTTAGCATTCATCATACGATCTCCCACAAAAATCATCAATATTGATAATGGGGATAATTCAGATGCCAACCATGAACCTCATGGTCCTTGCTTCATGTCCAGCAGGAGACCTTTGCATGTTGTTCCCCATGTCTCTCTCCCCTCTGCTGTCATCTCTCTACTGTGAACTCTCAAATAAATGCATCAACTGGCTAAAAAGTACTTGTACATGCTGTACACAGAGATTGCGACCACAATTTTAATTAGACTCATCTTGCATAGTAACATGCAATGAACCTGCAAAATTGCTAATTGCTTGTGTTATTTTTCTGAGATGTTTTTTAGTCTCGGAAACCCAAACACTTACTCGTGTGATTAACACACCTTCAGATGGCTAAAGGGTCATCTGCTTTACACAATGCCTGGATTAATGGGTTGCCATGTTAAGTAGATACATGCAATTTATTTTCTGTTTCATTTCGTCGTGCTGCTATTCAGCGTTAATCAATAAATCTTCCCCCCCTCTCTCTCTGTCTCTCGCTGTCTCTATAACTGCATCTCCCTGCCTCCACCCATCAGAGCGCCAGGTTGTGTAACATGTTGGTTGGCTTTGTACTCGTGCGGATGATGACTTCTGACAGTTGCCCACATTTCTGGAATTAGCTTTGTGTAGCAAGTGTGCGAGTGCATTTTTGCGCCATGTGTGTTTTTGGATAATTGTGCCCACTTGTGTGTTTGTGCGTGTCTGTCAGCGCGCATGCTAATGGCAGCTGACAGGGCCCACGCTTCTTAAATTAGCCTTGCTGTCTGGCCCCTGGGGAAGGCATGGATGTTCAGATATAGAAGAAGCCTCAATTCTACAATCCCTACTTTCCTTCCCTATAGTATCCTCACATCCACACATCCCGCTCCTATGCCTCCAAGTCAGAGCGTACTTATCCAACAAATGATAACGACAAAAGGGAATCTGGTGCTGGGCCCAGTGCCCATTTCAATATTCATCATGGAAATGCTTTTCCATTTTTTGTCTTTGAAGACGGCTCGCACATAGAAAAGTGTTGAAAACGTTTTGCTTCTCCTTCATATTTGCAGTTTTCCTCAGAGCGTGTGTGTGCTCTTGCTTTAAGATATTGAGTTTCTTAATGGCATTGAGTAGCATTGAGCCTACAAAATATTACATTCAGCGTCTCCACGGTCAGCACTCCAGTAATTTATTCACAGAATAAAGTAGTGGAGAGGTTATTGTCAGAACTGGAGGACCTGCAGTAACTTTAGAGTCGCAGAGGTTTGTCAGGGACATCCTGTCCCTAATGAAGGTCTATAGGTTAGTGATTTTTAATGCGAGTCAAGTGATTGTGGAGACGTGCGAATGATCACTATCTATGTGGTAATCTGCAGGTGATCAATGTGGCACTAGAGTGTATTGTGTGCCTTTTGTGTGTGTGTGTGACTAGATAGATGAAGGAATGAAAGGGTTCCCATGTGACTTGGGCTTTATTAAAGAGAAGTTAATGAGTTCCCCAGTCTGCCTCTCTCATTTTTCCTTCCCTCCCCATTTATTCTGAGCTCCATCTCTTCTCCTTCCTCTCGCTCTAATATCCCTCTCGCACAGGCTGTTGCTCAAACTATTCATGTTCTCAGTTTCGCTGCCTTGCTCTTGTAAGTAAATTACAAAACTGAGCCATGCAGCATTGGGAGTGAAAAACTAGTGGTTACATTCCAATCTCTGTTGCCCTTTTTCTCTCTTACTCTTTCTGTCGGCCTCCTCTTTCCCCGTGTGCCAAAAATAATTTTGCCTTTATCGCTGTCTACTAGTTGGATTTCCATGCTAATTTCAAGCAGATCCATTTGACTAATGCTGATCACAGATGTGCAGCACTGTCTCCATCGTTGGCGTGTGTGTGTGTGTGTGTGTGTGTGTGTCTGTGTCTGTGTCTGTGTCTGTGTGTGTGTGCATGTTAGTTCATTTGGGTTTCTCGTATCACAGTGTTTGATTCGTTTGATGTTCATAGATCCTCCAACAACAAAGTTGCGTTTGATAATGAGATATCTCTGAACCAAATGGCTGTTGCGGTGGCCACATCAACGATGCTAATAATTTCCCACAGTGACTTGGTCTCCAGTGTTTACATTTAGGCACGACACAAAGCGCCATGGCAGTCTCTCATGTTTTCAGCGCGGTGCACGGAGTGCTGTAGTCTTCAGCTGCTCAACCAACCTGTGTTCTGTCTCCAACAGCAGGAGCTGGACACCAGAGGAAACAGTCTGTCTGCAGGCAGTCAAACGTTGAAGATGACGAGTGGCACTTTGTAAAACTTGTTAACCCGAGGAGAAGGAAAAAGCCTTCGGAGAGAGAATACGAACCAGGCAGACGAGGACATAGATAGAGGGGGGGAACCATGCTCCTCTGCTGCTCTCTCCTGAGGCACACAGAGTGGAACTAGTGACCCGACATGCTAGCAAAATAGTGCTCGCTGCTGTAGCATCAATCTGAGAACAGCAGCATGAACACAGACACGCTTTGTCACTGCACACTTTGTGCAGTTGCTTCTCTGTCATGGCCACGGAGAAATTACACACAGCAAGCGGACATGGCAGGAAGCACACATGCCCAGACACGCCATCACATACAACCGGGACCAATGCCTTATTGCTTTGGCTCTCGAAAGCAACTGTGACATGAGAACAGCAGGTATGGTTTGGGGGGAAAAAAGGGATTCTCAGTGTGTCCCACTGTTTCTCATGTTTCCCTCTCCATATCCTGCTCCATTTATTTGAGCTTCACATGAATGAACTGAGATCTATCCCTATGTTCTTGCTCCACAATGAGATTTGGAACCCAGTATACTCCAAGTCATCTGATTCCATTCCAGTCTTTGTACTGAAGGCTTTCCCTCTCACTCCCGCTGACTGTAGCCTTCTGGGCTTTTTGATGCAGTGGAAATTCTCTTGACAGGCCTATTTGAGGGGCCAAAGGAAGAGAGATGACATGGTATCGCAACAAATCCATAGGAGGGACATGTGGGGGGCACTTGCAGTAGTCTGGGGGAGTCTGTCTGAAAAAGGCACGGGGGTAGGCCGACTGTAGCCATCTGGAGGATCTATGGAGTGTGATGTGACTGACGTGGAATGCTATTTGTTGAATCCTCATTGGACAGGGTGAGCTGACACATCTGTGGCATGAAGCCAAATCAACTCTGATTTACACCACCCCAACATCTAGAGGGGGGCCTGCCCAGTCACCCAGCCATTATAGAAGATGTATTGTGAGGGGTAGCAGAGTATCAAAAAACAATCACTCACAGACAGACACACACACACACACACACACACACACACACAATACAAGATCTATGATGAGCAGGTTAAATGATCTCGGTCACAAGTTATGGCCGCTCATGTTTGACACATATAAATTTCCCTCACACACAGCCACAGACATCAACTGCCTCCGCCAACAGATATTTTGTTAGGAGGAAGCCATTATTGCAAATAAAACAAGCTTGTTGGCTGGGCGCCCGTCTGGGCGTTTCTGACTGCATGCTAAACATTTGGTAAACCCTCAACACATTCCCCTGCTGTTAGCCATCACACTGCTGTGGTTGCAGGCTCATTCAGCAACAGAGCGGAGGATGAAAAAGTGAGATGTGGTGTGGGGAAAGAAAGGAGGGTTTAAGTAATTGAGAAATCAAGAGCATTTGATACAAAATAAGTGGGGGTAAGAAATAAGTGTAGGCCGAAGTTAAGATTGATAGGAGAAGAGAAGTGGTCACCCATGGAGAAATTGAGGGCAGTGATTTAGCAGAGAAGAGATGAGGCAATGTCAGTCTCATTGAATAGCTGTTATAAAGGTAGCAAGGTAGACGTGGGACTGGTCGGGTCTGTGAGGGAGTTCTCCAGCACATCTTGACAAACCTCTTCTTTCTGAGTGTGTGTATATATAGAGTATTTTCTTCAGACAGACCCTGTTGGGTTTTGTTGTTTTCTAAAGCTGCATTAACCTGTTCATTATGTTCAAGCAGATATGTAGTGGTGTATCAATTCAATTCAGTTCGATGGGGCTTTATTGGCATGGTAGTTTTTAATATGAATTTTGACCAAAGATTGAATGTAGCTCTAAAACTGATGGGTTTATGTTTCCATAGAAATAAGTTAAATAACTAAAAATTAAAATTGTTAAATAAAAGTTCAGAGAGTTACACTCTCATTTGCCTGAAACATTCAAAATCCATTCATCTGCATTCAACTTTATACATTTACTATATTTGTGAGGGTTCAGCAGAAGCCGCAGCACTGCGGTTTCAACTAGCACTTCACTAATCTTCGTTCTCATTTAGGAAGCTCTCAAACTTGTACACACAGACACATGCGGCCCAATGTAAAAGTCCTAATTAGTGATGAGGTTGAGAGAGAGGAGGGCTGCTTGGCCAGGGCCATCTGGCTGGGCCTGGCTGTCTGATCTATAGTTTTTCTAGTTTGCCAAGCCCACATGTTTAACATTGTCTCGAAACAAATGGAGCACAAACCAAATGATATCCATGAATCTACTTGGTAATATTTATGTTTGGAGGCAGACAGTATTTCATTCACATTTATTCACACCTAATTTTTATTTTTTCTTTCTCTCGCTCTCTCTCTCACACACACGCAAGAAAATTAATTAGACTTGGCACAGCAGCAGCAGCTCCGTTCTAATAAATCTCCCCATTATCTAAAGTGATTGGTGGACACAGCAGCTCATTTCCTGCCTCAGCATTGAGACCCGAGGACAGGCGGACATTAACCCCAGGTTTCCTTGTCTGCCAAGTGACTGCTCTTCAGCGTGTGAGTGCATATGTAGTGAGAGAGGTCATCACAAAAGATCAAATTGCATAATATTCTTTCACATATTTTTTTAATTGAATTTGCCGTTGAATATCAGGTTTCCACAAAATCCAATCATTTGACACTCCTGATTCAACATGTAGCACAAATGTGGATGATCCATCGAGAGTGGCCCTTTTGTGAACATGTCCTTGTAGCATCAACAGCGGTCATATGCATGCATAGTAGTTTATCAATAGAGTACCTGCCAGAGAAAGTTCCAGCTTTCATACAGGTCTCATTATAAAGTCATTGGCTGATGATCATGCAGATTCCATACCAAACCAGCTGGCCTGCAGTGCATAATGAACTATTGTGAAACAGACTCAATAGCATGACATGGATTGGTGACCCGTAAATTTGCTTTAGTTAAGTTCTGAGTCATAGCAATGTTGTGGCTAAGATCAAGTCGTTCTATATGCGAGGGGAATGTAGAGCAAAACTATTTCCTGTTCCTGTTCCACCATAACGTCGCAAGTGTCGAGGGAGCCGTTGGAGCACCTGTGCCCTATCTCCATGACGCCTGTGCTCGAGGTCTTTGGCTGATGGAACAGATAGATGGAGCAGGCTTGTACTACTGGGCTTACACATGCACACACTTGATAAAAAAGAAAAAAAGGATTTTGAGGCCAAATAAATCACACAACAGTCTGGGGTGATAGCCCCTGATGAGATATAGAGCCTACAGAAATAGGCCATCACAGACCCGATTCCTCCTAGCCAGCACTAGAGTTAATGGCTTTCAGATCTCTGGGTGCCTCTGACTATTTCTGTGTTATCAGGTTTGTCTTTGTTATCTTACAGCTGTTATCTTTGCTCTCCCAATTCCATCTTCTCCACTAGACGACCATTATAAACGGCTGCTCCTTGCTGTGTCCTAATGAATGCTTTGCTATGTTGCAGACTATTTGTTAACAATAAACCAAGAGCCCATTTTCATCCCTCATTTGTTTCATGGTCGCAGTGTTTATTTTGAAATGGGAGGAAGAACTGGAATTGAAGACGGAAAAGGAGAGAAGGATGGAGCGAGGAAGGGAAAGTCAGGACAGGAGTGTAGACAGAAGTAGGGAAGGGAGGGGGGTGACTTTTACAGTTACACTGGCAGAGAGTCAAGTGAGCTCAGTGAGGCAGAATAATACGGGCTGAGTGTGGTGGGCGCCAATGTGAATTTCCTAGTGTGTGTGTGTGTGTGTGTGCGTGTTTGCTTTTGACTGGTGCACAACTCATGATTCTCTATACGGAAGGCTTGCTTGAATTTTCTCCGAATGAGTGGCTCAACAACTTTGTGTCGTTTTTTTTTATCTAACAGACAGTCCAGGCTAACACGCAGAACCACTAACTGGCCTGGGACTTACAATATGACTCAATCTACCGTGGCAGCCTGGACTGGAGAAGTGGTGCTTTTAAATACAGACAGTTCGACTCCAGAATGTACCCCTACCCTGAATGATCCGACCCTCTCGCGGTTGTGGACAGCAATTCCAAAAATGAATCCTTGAAGGACAGAAATAAGGAGGCCGCATTGAATAAACATTGCTGAAGTCAAGCATGGTTCACTACATAAAGCATGTGGCTTTGTCAAGGTCACACACACACACACACACACACACACAGGTTGTAATGTGAATAAACACACACTTAAATACAGACCCTATCAATTCACATCTGAATGCGGGGTTGCCAGGGGCAACACAGACCCTACAGCATCCTCAAGCTCATTGTTTGCCAAGCAGCCAAATATCCAGCACCATTAACCTCATCATTGCAACATAATCAGCTGCGGATGAAGCCGCCACTAAATCGAGGCAGCCTTCAAGGCACAATTAGAAATGTTAATTAAATGTTGCTCCGTCTTGCATTGCCTTGACACATAATGCAAAACCATCATTTGGAGCTGTGCAGTGTGAGCTTTCTCTCTACTCAGTCATTGAGGATCCGTAGCACACTATAGATCACGGATAGGCAACCATGTAAGACCGCACCAGATGATTTCACTGAGCTGTGTAATTAGCAGGTACTGTATAACCAAGTGTGGTCTGTGGTTGGAATGGAAACCTGCGTACTCTCTTGCTCTCCATGGCATGATAGCCTCGTCCTGCTGTGGTTACTCGTTCCGCAAATGTGCTGGTGATGGTGACCATGTTGCTCTTTACACCGAAATGGGTTGTGCTCTTATTCAATCATTTTATTCTGGATGTTTTTAAGAGTGGCGGAGCCTTGTTTGCCCATTTTTTATTGCTGCGTGGCTTACACTGAATATTGAATGGCCTTTATGTGTATGGACATGTGCATGTTTGTTTGTGTCAAGGTCTGCAGATTTAAGTGCCTTTAAGAGCGCCCTTCGTTCACTAGACCACTGAAAGCTTTGATGTCTCAAAATGTTAGGTGGCCATTTTGGAGTGTTAAACAACTACTAATGGCTGGTGGAAATAGCACCCACTCCAACCCCAGAATAAATGTGTGTTTGATCAAGCATGTGAAAGTGAACTGAGAGGGAGGGTCACCCTCCTCTTGTGCGGCGCTTGCCTCAGCAAGAGATCTGAAAATGAATCCATATCTCAAACCATCTGCAATGAGAAGGAATGCAGAGGCATCAGCCCTAAATGGATTGGACAGATTGGACCGTCTAATGCCATTTTATTAGATGCTGCCAGTCTTTGCACGTCATCTGTGAAAGACCGCTTTATTTGCTGTTTCAGTCTCTCAAAGGCTCAGCTCGAGTGAGTGAAAGCTTGTGTGTGTGTGTGTGTGTGTGTGTGTGTTCGGGGCTGGTCTGATTTAGCTAGGCCCACAGATGAAGGAAGCCCAAGAATGACAGGGGAGAGTGAAAAGGATTAGAAGCTAACTCCATTTAGACTGTGGTTAAGACAGACAGGTCTGCTCTAAACAGGTGTGTTTATCCAAAGTTGCTAAAATGACTCAGCTGTGTGTGTGTGTTTGTGTGTGTGATTGTGTGTGTGTGTGTGTGTGTGTGTGTGTGTGTGAGAGAGAAAAAGACAAAGAACATGTTTGTGTATACAGAGTGTGTGTGTGTGTGTGTGTGTGTGTGTGTGTGTGTGTGTGTTCATGTGTGTGTTCGTGTGTGTGTCCGTGTGTGTGTGTGTGTGTGTGTATTGAGCATCCCTCCAGAAGAAGCTAATTTAAACAGGATTAGAGGAAGTAGAGATGGACTGTTCACCCTAATTTATACTGTTTTGTAGAGCACCATACCACCCACACGCATCCCACACCTACATGGTAGTCCAATAGTGGTTAGCATACCCTGTGCACATGCTGTGTACACTCACGCGCATACACGCAGACACTTGCTGAAGAGAGTGTGGGTTGGAGAGGGGATATATAGCCGGAGTGCGAGAGGTTTGTGTGCCGTGCGAATACTTTCCCAGCTCTAATCCGCCCGTTCCTGTTGGCATGAAAGACAGGGATTAACAGACGAAAGGTGAACATGGAGAAAAGGCAGGGCTGGAAAAGAACACAGGGAAAGGGAGATAGTATTCTGGAACCTCTGCAGGATTCTTCCTCTGCTGCTGTGGTGAATGCAGATGAGCAGTCTTTTGTATGAAGTTAAATCCTCTTATTGATCAGCAGATTAGGTGCTGTCTTCGTACCTTCTTTAACTTCCAAAAACTTAAAAGAAAATGTCTCTCAGAAGTCTGCTCAGGATTTTGGATAGCTCCAGAAATGGTCAAAATACTGTCATAAAATAGAATAGAAACAAATGCTATGTGAACAAGCTACCTGAACGATGTATCTTAAAAGCCGAATTTTAACAAATGAGGTCTGGGGTTTTTATTTTTGCGGAGTTGTCTCCAGTTGCTACCGGTTCCTGATTCTCTTTCATCGAGTGTTACTCAAACATAGTGAGGCTCGTAAGTAATACTGCCCTCCTGTCTGTGATGTAGCACCACATAAGCTGCTCACATCCAGAGATGTATCCTGCAATGAGAATTTCTATTGAACGCCCACGGGAGAGGATCTCCCTCACTGTGAGATAAAAGCAGAATTTTTCATCAGGATGATGATAATTATAATAACAGTCAGTGTTGTTTGTTAACTCGTTGCCGCTGTGTGGTGCTACTCTATCTATCCACTGGTATTATTTTTGGACTTCCGTTCATGCTCTTAAAAAGAATACTAAGTACAACACAACTCTTTTGATTACCTAAATAAGGGCTGATAGACCAAAACGGTTTTGAAAGTTTATAAATGATAGATACACCAGGAAAAGACACCTTGTCTACAACTTACATACATAATATTTGCAGTATATTATATTTTGTACACATTCCCACCTCTTTTCTATTCAGTTCACTTTTGAAAAGACAACATGAAAACAGCAGCAAAAATGGTGCTGTCACTGCCAGCTATTTTTGGAAAACTAGCAACTCCTCCATGACAAACATATGCATAACTTAAGGCTTTCAAACAACCACTTCTCCTGGTCTCTTCGCATAATTCATTCAAGTTCCGTCTAGAGGAGCATTGTTGTGCTGGTAGGCCCTCCCGTCTCAGCAGGTGTGTTGAAAAATGCACCCTGAAGACTGGGCAGACATTTGCATCGCTGCATGAAAGACTGCGAGCTAGTTATCTGAGCAGCCATTGTGGGGAATAGAGGGGCGGATGCTTTTTGCCTGCTTTGTGTCCAAGGCGTCATCTGTCTGTTGGTAGACTGAGGTATAGCAGACACAAAAATAACACAAAAGAAAAAATGTGTTAACAAAGGAGTGTGAGAGGACCACCATCTGGTACACTGTTGAAATGAGAGAGACTACTGTGATTTTTGGAATGCCTTTTACCACAGTTTGTTAATTATTATTAATGTGAATAATAAACGGCCTTGTGTCAGTACCTATGCATGCAATGCTGATTTTAGCATTACATGCATTGTATTGTATCAGACCTGCACTGCAGGTATTTAAATAAAAGACACACTGGGAGCTGTAGCTGCACCCTCATCTTTCCACACCCTCGTGAAGGTATGTTTGTGTTTGTGTTTGTGTCTAAGAGTAAGAGTTTATGTGTGTGTCTGTGTGTGTTCATGAGTGTCTAAATGGTTTCCTTTCCACAACAAAACAAAGTTAATTGCTTCAATTACTGATATTATTTGCAAATTACCCGCCATTGGTTGTCTGTGACTCTCAATTTGGAATCCTATGAGTTCATATCTCAACTCTGCGTTCTATTTTGTTGTTGTAAATGGTTATGTTAATAGGGTTTATTCTCACTGTCCTTAGGAATACTGATAGAGTTTGCTTTTGTCTCCCTAGCGCACACTTACACACCCCCTGAATGTATTTAATTGTACTGAATTTAACATTTTTAATTTTCAGATATTTGCCACCATCGCTTTGTCTTTCTCGTCTCTGTCGGTTAACCAGTTGTTCCAAAAGATTATTTTCTTGAATAATTGATTGGTTGTTTGGTCTGCAAAATGTCCACAAATGTAAAAAAAAAAAAATGTATTAGTGTTTTCCAAAGCCCAAAATGTATTTTGTCCACAACATCATTCAGTTTGTTGATACAGAGGAGTGAAGAAACCAGAAAATCAAAGAAGCTAGAATCAGAGACTTTTGACTTAAATTAATTAAATATATACAATTACATTTACACAATTAAATTAATACATTTTAGACAGATCTAATACCTAATACTTGACTTTCAATGGAACAAAGCACATTTGCACTTTAATGCTGAAGCTAGGAGCTGTTCTGGCATGCCATCTTCCGGAGGTATGTGGGCTGATCATTGAGTCAGTCCTGTTTGTGCTTTTTTGCCTGTTGGGTCATCTCTGCTGTGATGTAGGTGTAATGTCTGACAGGTTATTTTTAAGCCCACCCAGGAGTTTGGATACTAAGGCCAGAATTAAAGAAAAAGGAAACAACAAGAATAAATGTTTGCTTTTTATTGTTCTAAAGCACACCAGGACAGATGGGAACATGATTCTTACACACACGTTATCTTCTAAAGACCCCTTATTTCTAAATGGTATGTTTTAGGTAAGTGATGTTTATAATGTAGAGAGACACCGGGTACTTTTACTGCAGGGTAGCATTTAGAAGATGGAGAATACACCATATCATCTCGCTAATCACCTGTAATGAGCAGATGCAAGGCAGATGTACATTGCTGCTGGCACAGGTGCCGCACAGTGAAAGTGTCCAAGGTTTGTGTTGGAATCCCTGATAGCTTTGGTGCAATCTACCTTCCTTCTGCTTGTCAGTCTGCTCTGTCCTTCAGACAGCGGAGGGTATGTTTCAGTCTGCAAAGCTGCAATGGGCAAAAAGAAAAGTTTAATTACTAAAGCATAAGTATTCGTGAGCCTGTCCTCTGCGTCTTCTCTGAAACAAGCTTGACTCTCAGTATTGGCTTTAGGCCACTGTGAAACCAAGGGGAGAGGTTTTCAACGCAACAGCCGAAATGCTTGCTGGATTTATTTTGGAACCTTCACAGGTGGACTCCCCAAAAGCTCTGCTGCCTGGCTGGGAGCAGGGCCGCAGGGGATCTCCAGAAAGGAGACATATGGCTGCTTATGATTAGAAGGGAAAACTGGAAAGTTTCATGCAAGTGAGTGCATGAGTGTGTGTGTGTGTGTGTGTGTGTGTGTGTGCTCTTGCATATGCATATGCATAAACTACAGTCATGGATGGACTGTGCAGGAATACAGACTTGTCTGTCAACTTCACTAACAAAATAAAATGCAATTAATTAATAATAAAATAAAGATCCGCAGCTGTGGAGGACACTCAGAAGCTTAGTATTTAAATTAAACAAAATGTGCTGCTTATAGTCATGAGAAGTACATTTATTATCGTGTTTTTTTTTATTTTTCTCATAAGTAATTCAACCAAGTGGCTATCAGTCTCTTGTGGCATCCCACCTGTTCATTTCACAAGTAAAACACGTTACATAACAGAATAAAAAAATATTCTCCGTGACTTTTAGTTTGCTGTTCCTTTACTACTTCTTCTGTAAATTTTGCACATTGGAGCTTTGGCCTCTTCCTAATACTCTGAGTCCCAGAAGCTACAGTTAGCTGTTTACTGTTGATTTGCTGTTGAGATCAATTCATGCCACTTCTTTCTGGAGCGCTCCCCGGCTGCATATATTTTGTACAGTGTGCCACTGGCAGCCGCTGGTTAATCTGCATGGCGCACAGCTGATGTCAAGGGGGCAGTGAGGCAGCTGAGCAAAATTAAGCCTTAAAAGTGGCAATACTATGATTGTAGACAGGAAAGGTAATTCATTAAACCAATTGGCTATAATGCCAAATGGTAACAACCAAGTTCCTCACTGTGACATTTTATTTAGGAGTGCAGTAATTCCAACCAAAGTGGAAAATCCACTCCTCAAAAAGCCATTACGAATAGAAGCAGAGAGGCAGTTTTTCTCTTTTATGTTGCACTTCATTACAGTAGCTTTTTCAGCTGATGAGTTTACAGGTTTTACAAGTTGCATTTGGCAAGGCCACCCAGTGATGAATTTAATCTTTTTATCCATATATCTTGGTGTTTAAATCTAAGACAATTTCACACACATACTCTGGATATGCTGTCATAAAATTGGGCATTTTCCTCTGCAGTCACATATTTACAGTGTTCACAGCTACTCTCAGCAAAAATGGAAAAGTCATTGTCTGTGGCTGTATAAGACTAAGAGCAATGTTGTGACATTTTTATTGGGAAGACTGTGAAAGATGCCGTAACTCAAGAAGCATCATAAACATAATGAGCTTTGACTTTCCTATATTCTTTGTAATGTGGAAAAGGCCTTAGGTCTTGCTTTGACGTGGCCCAGGGTTTTATGTGATTCTGTTCACTGGGTCTGACATATCAATCCTAACATTTAATCTGCTTTTTGACTGCATGACTGGCTTTTACATGCACATACAATATACTCCAACCCACTCTTGCACATATATGCTCAGACGCGCTCTGTGGCCTCTCCTAAAGACTAAACTATACTTTGAACAACCAAAACTAAACCCCTTTTGCGGCTTTACAAACCAGAGTTTAAACAATATGTGTCATGTCGATCTAGTTCTAAGAAGTGGGAAGGTACTGTGACCCTGCCGTGAACTCTGGTCCCTGCAAGGTGCGTGTCTCCGCCTGGGCTTTGAGTTGTAGCTGCCGCGGTCTGAGACCCATTCATCAGCGCTTCATTACAACCCAAATCGCTTTTTCAGTCACAGCCGTCTCTCTCTCTCTCCGGCAGCCGGACAAGTCCCACATCCTGTCTGCTCAATTTCTGGCCTGGGCCTGTTGTTAAGAGCAGTTCAGCCCCTGCCTGCTTTTATTGAGAATAAGGTGCTGTAAAAGAGTACATTACCCACCTGGGAACACCCGTAGCAGGAATGGCTTTTCACTTGGTTAGCAGCGGAGCAAGGAAGGCTCACCTGTGTGACATGGGGGTGGGAGGAGCGGTGGGAGAGAACGAGCGAGACGCGGGGCTGTTGAAAGGAACTCTCCAATGGCCTTTTCCTGTTACGCTTTTGTTTGGAGCTATCTTGCCGTTCCGTGTTATTCAAACCACACAATGAGGTACAAAGCTGCCGGCGGCTGCTCACGCTCCGTCCCTCCACGCCTTTATCCTCCTCCTCCTCCTTCCCTCCGCCGTATTATAAACCATTTAAAAGCTTTTTTTTTTTCGTTGCATGATGCAAGCTGATGCAGGTGGAACCGGAATGTTCACAGGGCCCTGACCATTTTTCCACCTGCAGGGAATTTGTTGACCACCGTGCCTTTGCTGCGGCAGCTTAGTTCAAGGGCCAATATCTTCTCGAAAATTTGAGGCAAAGCAGTTGAGCAGCTGTATCACGTTGTCTCTTTATCGCACATATATCACCCTCTCATTGTCTCTCGCTCCCTCTCTCTACTCTGTGAAGTCGGTTCTACTCTATTAAGTTGAAAGACGTGTTTGAAAGTCGAAGCAATTTGTTTCTCCATTACTGCAACACAACACTTGACTTAAGTGAGTGCTGTAAGTAAGAATGTAGACCAGTGAGTGAGCGTTGTAAGTGTATTCCAAAGATAATTGTGAAAGGCATTTAGTATTGATTTTTACAGCAAAAAAAATAATACTTCACAGCCAATTGATTCTTTATGGTTTTACTCGCTGCATAGTTCTGCAGCTGTACATGTGGGTCAAACCGTCAAATCAACCGCAGATACTAACTAAAGGTTAATGGAAAGCCAAGTCCAGTTTTGTTACTTGAGGTTTTCACAATTTTGAAGTATTTACTCTTGTTTGAAAAGTGCAGTTCGAGTCCCAGTGGCTGTATTTCTCCAGAACATGCTCATTACATTCACTATGACATGTGACCTTTTCCTCTGGTAAATGTAACACAGACCACAGGGGGGGAATAGGGAAAACAGGATTGCACATTGTGCACCAGTGAGACATTAAAAGAAATGGCCAGAAAGTGCCGGCATTGTTTTTCTTTCTTTTGCATCGGGATCTATCAGCAGCCAAAATACACAGTTGTTCGAGCACAGAGAAAACACTTTAAGTCTCACCGCCACGCAGGTACACACGTATGCACACATACACACAGCGACACACACTCGCACACTTCCACCCTTTCCCACATCCTGAGGGGAAAGGTCAGGTTAAGTGCTGTGTGGGGGCAGTAGGCCTGCTTTTCCTCTTGGCTGGCACCCTGCCCACGTCAACAGTCCCTCTCTTCAAAAGCCACTAATGCAGCGCTGACAGTGTTCCGACAATGAGTTACTATCTGCCAGCCGTGGCCCCTGTCCGACTGCCGGTCCCACTGAAAAACAGATCTGTGGCGAGAGCAAAGGTTAATCTAGCAGTGAGGCTCCGCTGGCGACTGCCTCCACAGCCATGTGTGACTGAGAATAGGCTGGTAGGAATTAACACGACTGCCTCGGGGAGTGTTGACAGAGGTGTGTGTGTGTCGGTCTTTGTCTGCGGTGTCTGCGCTTCTGTGCGTGTGTGTGTGTGTGTGTGTGTGTGTGTCTGTCTGTCTGTTAATGATGGGAAGTGAGGAAGGGGCAGACGACGAGGCTTGAGGAGGAGGTTTTGTGTTCACAATCCATTATCTGCAGGGAAGAATCACGTTGGATAAAGGTTGTTTCATGCCATTTCAAAGACGCAAGGCAAATACCAGCAGACTGTGTAAACATTGCTGTGAGAGAATGCGTGCTGTCTCCTATTTGTCCGCTGTATCAATCGCCCTGTCAGCCTGTCTCACGCCATTGGTTTTTTTTAACCTACCTGTTTTTTTTTTTTTACGCATTCTTGTCTGCCATTGCGGTTCAATGCAACCAAACGGCTCCTGCAGCCTGCCAGTTACTTAAGAACACCCATGTTAGTGTATGTCTGTATATAGTTATGTCTACATTTGACTGAGTCTGTGAAGGTCAACTTGGTTCATGGCCTCCTGAGGAGACGGCATTTAAACGGGTGTCCCTACCACTGTGCCAGCTGTCTGTTTCTAGTCCAAACAGCTCTGTTGGTTAAGCCCCTGTTGCCACATCATGGCCCCCTGCCTTTTGGCAACATGCTAACTGTTAAGAGCCTACCATTGTTGGTGTGTGCTAATTCCTGTAAGTGTTACTCGTACCTTTACTGTCAAGTTTTCTTTCTCCCCTAAACGGTCTTGAAATTGAGAGTTTCCTCTCACTTCCAACATCCCAAGTGTCAAATGGAGCATGTTGTTGTGAAGCGATATATTCGAGGGAGACAATAAATCAAATTCCTCACCTCAGATTTTTTAGATTAGCATATTTGTAGTAATAAGCCGTGCATCAGCAGTTGGGGATCTTTTCAAGGATTTGGGGCTTATAAATCACACAGGAGAAATATCCAATTTTGTGGATTTCTCCAGATTATCTTTGTGCAGATAAAGTGGAAATTGGGGGATAAATAAGAAAAGAAAAAAAAAAGCATCAAGTCATGCTGGCTGTGGCTCATCACAGTCAATTAGCTCTGTGAGGCATCTCCTGGAGAGATTTTACTTATGATAATGTGTCTTCTGTCATCAAGTGTCTTTGCTTGCTATTTGTATCTGTGTGGGTGAGAATGTCTGTGGGTTAGTGTGTGTGGGTTGCCTGTGCACACACCGGGAAGAAATACCTTCACATAGCCCTCCTTGTGAGACGGGGCAGGCTGGAGTGCTTGTTTTCCCACTCACAGTGGGTGTGCATTTCTTTATCTCCTTTGCCTGTCGTGTTGACTGATGGGTAATATGCTAAATGGGGCCTGTGTTTACCTCACCTGTGGCACCGGCAGGCCCCTGTGTGTGCTGGGCTGTGACAGGGCGCGCTAATAATGCTTTAACTGCTCTGTCAAACTTCAATCACATTGACACGAGCTCTGGTGTAGCACACTGTCCTGTTGGCAGAGGTGCTATCACCGGACAGATGTAGGTGAATTGTGTCCCAGTAGTTGCATGGCAAATGTTGACTATGCACTGGAGATCAGGGAAATGGGCTGTGCAGTAGCAGCCCAAGTTGCAGATGTGCATTTGAGTGTGTGTGGGTTTGTATATTCATGTGTTTAAGTAAGCAAATACTCAATACATGTTTGCACATGTATGTGTGTGTATGTGTGTGTGTGTGTGCGTGTGTGTGTGTGTGTGTGTGTGTGTGTGTGTGTAGCCCCCCCCCCCCCCCGTATGTGCGTTTCTGTTGCATGGTTAGCGGAGCAGTGAGGCCTTGCAGCGAGTCTCTCTCCAGGAGTTTGTGATTTACGAACCTGATGTGAGCACTTCTGCCCTCCTCCTGCATAACATCCCCATTAGAGACAGCGGACACTGTGGCTCTGTTCATCATGTAGGACCAGCACACCTGGGGAGGGGAAGAGAGAGAGAGAGAGAGAGGGAAGAGTAATAGACAGAGAGAAAAAAAGGGAGGAATAGAGAAAGAAAGAAGAGATGTGCACAGTGCACTATCTCACCATCGCCCTGTGCCTTTACAGAGACCATGACCAACTGCAACTGTGTACAGCAGAGCAGAGAAAAAAAGTGGGATGGGGATGCAAAAAGGGAGGGAAAAAAGAATAGCAGTGACATGATGAATACTCTACCCCGGCCAGCCACAGCCACCACAGCAGCAGCCATTGGTCCTGGCAGAGATTGCGAGTTGCCCGCTTCCTTCCTTCATCTCCTCTCGCTCTACTTTCTTTTCTTTCTTTTTCTTTTTTTTTCATCTGCCTATGTTTTGTACCTGTGTTTGTTTTGGTCTGTCAGCGTCATTATGTGGAGCGAGCTGTCAGGGGACTCACAGGCTAACAACACCCCTGGGGAGGAGAAAAGAGGAGTGGTAGTGTGTGAAAACTCTCCGGGAGTCATTCCAACAGCCATCTACATTAATAACTGCACAACCACAGATAACAAACACTTCATGAAACGGTAGTCATATTTGCTCAGCGTACACGTAAGCCCGGGCAAAAAGCATTTTATGTAATGTACTGCGTATACTGGCAAACATTTGGAATATTGCCTTTTATAATAGTGGGTGGAATCTTTGTTCTTTCCACCGTCGCACAGTGTTTTGAGCTTTATCATATTTATACAAGTGCCGTATGCACTGAGCTTATGACTAAAGGTACATTGTGTTTTGCTTTTCAATCAGCATTATGGCATACACGTACTGCAGATATGTGTAGGCTACTATCCTCCCTAATAGCCTCTCTTAAAGCAGTCTGATATCGCCGAGATGCATGAGGGCGTTTTATTTGAAACTCGAGCTACCGTGGGAAAAAAAATTATTCAATCAGTAATAATGTGTTCAAATTCAAAATTCGCTGTGTAAAAGTGCAACAGGCCTTACCTTGAAATTCAACAGAGAGCATTTAAAATGCACTGACACTCTGTTTCATGCCTTGTTGCATCAACTAGGTATTGTTGTTCTCTTTACTAACACAATGTGGAGAAAATTAACTAACTGTAATTAATGGATAATTATGGCGCCAAACCGTCCGCAATGTGATATGTGGAAGCTTTTAGAATCCAACACCATAGATGGAAAAATCGTGGATAAAGCAGAGGCACCACCTAACAACCAAAATACCACATTAAGAAACCAAGACCTTGAGGAACACCACAGAAAAGTCCGTGCTGTGATTTGGGATCAATAACTTTGACATCTCAAGACCTCTGTCTGACAATTGGATGGCGAGAACTTCTGTTAAGGGAACCCTGTATGCAGAAACCTTTTTTAGAATAGGCAACAAAAGAATATATACATCTATACTGCAGACCACATTTTGTATTGTTTTTGCCCCAAACTGTAGATAAGATACTAGTACCTTCACACTATAAATCTAAAACTGAGCCTGCTATAGCCTCTGACAGTTCACAAGGAGTGGAAGAGGTTAATTCTGCAGCAGATTAGGCTGTGTGTGGCATCTGAATGAATTTGATCATATACTATGTCGGTTTTCACACTTGATTTTTTTAATAAGTGACTGCCCAGCCATATTATTTATAACTTAAATGAATTGCTTTGAAAAGTGATCTTAGCCATTGATTAAGAAGCATAAGTCAGTTGTATGGATATCGGTAGAATGTTTTAGTATCTATTGCCCCAAAGCCTTTTTTAACTTATTTATGATCCACATGTAACATGAATCATTACCGCTATTGACATAACAATGGTCAAATTTCTGTAAAAAAAATCAAGAAATGTGTCTCCTTCTTTGTATTCATATCTGATTGAAGTGGCACGCTTAATGCAAATTGTGTGCGAAAGAATTGTTGAACCCTCATGGGCTGAGTGTTAGTTTTTTTGGGGGGATGAGACAGCTTTTCTGCTCTACTTAACATTTGTAATGAAACCTCCCTGGTTCTTTTTCTATCTTTCTTTGGCTTGCCTGTTCCAACACAGCAAGGATGAGGGCAGGAACACCTGGATCCATAAACTGCCTCTTCTGTATCCACGTTTCCATTTTTCAGTGCCCGACTTACAGGAGGACAGGGTGGAGTTAACTGCATCAGCTTGAACAACACAGCTTTTGTTTTACTTAACAACAATTGTTGAAACGTTTTGGCACACAGAAGTACAGTAAATCTTGGCCTTGCCCTCCAAGCAGCTTCAAACAAATACTAAGTATTACATACAATTTCTCCTCCACAACAAACCCAAAGGTGTTATTCCCACCAACGCAAACACTCCTGCCTTTTCATCTAAAATACAGTAGGTCCTGACGGGGTGCTGTTCTCTCCAAACACCTGCACACCACTTGTGTCCCCCATCAGAGCTGTTTACACCAGCAGCGGATATTCACACCCACACAGGACAAACACCTGCATCTATTCTAACCCAGTGACATACAACTGGAGAAATAATTTACCAGCTTGGAGCAGCTTTTACAGCTGTGTAATCTGCTTGTATTTGTGCATGTGTGGATGCGTGAGTGTGTGTGTCTCAGAGTGAGCAAAGTGAGCAGTGAGCGAGTGTTTTTCTGCCACAGCTTCTTACGCGTGAAGTAAAGGAACAGCTTGAAGTGGGTCGGTGGCACTACATATTTAACGAGGCGTCTCAGCTCTTTAGCTTCACCGTCGTAGAGCAGCGAGCAGAGTGTCGCACTTTGACTTCTGGAGCACACCTCGCGTCACGCCAGCAAACAGCCTCATCTGGCGGGGCTGCCGAGTACAGCGCTGCCTGGAAGCTCGCTGCTTTCCTCTGGCTGGCAGTTCTTTAAACTGAGAGGGTAACCACAGGCTGTCTCACTATATCCAGAGGCTCGCCCTCTGATCCACCCATGTTGTCTCCGTTACATCAGCGATCTACAGAGGGATCGGAAGATTCGAAATGGCAGGTAAAAAAAAAAAAAGAAAAAAAAAAAGAGAAATGTTGATGGTGGGGTGGATGTTGCCTCAAAGATGACAGCTAGTGTCGGCGCAGCTATTGTCGAGAGAGCAGAAAGGGCCTGAGGGATGGCTGATGTTTGCGCTCCCCTCTAGTGTCCCTGGACAGCTGTGACATTTGGGGCTGCGTTCCGGGCCAGAGCGCAAGCACCCCGGCATCCCGGATGCCAAATCAGATGAGGTCAGATACCGCGTGTGTGTGGGCGGCACTGGCACGAGATCAAAATCACCCACACCGACCCCGTGGCAAAACAGCCTGACTGAAATGTGTCTGAAATGGCATTTGCTCTCCCAGAAGAGGCTCAGCATTTCAGAGTGGCTCGGAGAACGAAGAGCGAGGAGAGGGAGGGAGAGATAAAGAGAACGACGGACTGATTAAAAAGAGGAAACAAAGGAAAAGAGTGGGCAGGTTGATGGTGGAAATAAAAACAGCAGCATCAAATGGAGGGACATCAAACACAAACCCCTCCTGGAAACCAAACCCATCAGCCTTTTCCCCTTTTTACGGTTTCCATTCCCCAACTCTGAAGAGGCACTGAAAAGCTTAGAGGGCATGTACTGTTTTCCACTGCAGGATAAAAGACCTCCAGACAAATATTCTCAAAAAGGTCTGTGTCTTACTCCCCAGAGGTAAAAATTATCTCTCTTTCCTTCCTTCTCTCTTGTTATAGATTCTTATTGGAGAGTCTCGCCCGCCTCTGTCAGCCTGATGCTAGAAGGTCAAGATTCTCTGCTGAAAGTTTCTCTTTTAGCCTCAGGACTCTTTTCTATCTGTTATTCCCCCACTGCTCTATGCAGACTCCAGCAAAGCCCCGAAGGAAAAACAAAGCCCATCTCCAAAAATATATAGCCTTCCCCAGGCATGTGAGCATATGCTGCAAGAAGGTGGATTTAGTGTTTGCTTTTAATGGAAGCATCGTGTTTGCTCGGAGGCACTGGAAGAGGCCACAGACATTTTCTTATGGAGATAGATAGCGAGGAATGAGAGGTGATCTCAACCTGAGAATGTCTGCGGTCGCCAATAGTTTAGCCAGACTCTCGGGACGTATTCTCTGCTTATGTATGTGTGTTGTTGGTGAAGTGGCGTGTGTATGTGTGTGGTGGAGTTGCACTAACGAGATCCCAGAAGAACGCCTCATTCGCAGTTAAGGGAGTGAGATTACACCGCGCGTCTCCTCTCATTCACACCAGCTTAGCCAGCCCTGTCCCTCTGGTGAGGAGCACATGGTTGGGGAATACCAAACTGAGGCATCAATTACCTGGATCTCACTACATCGGTCAAGGGAGAACAGCAGCTAAATTGAATAACACTTTCCCAATCGCATGTTCGCATATGTGCTTTCACTCACATGCAAGTGCTGGCACACACACACACACACACACACACGTGCGTTCACACTCATGGAAAACAATCAGTAATCCATCCCAGTAGTACCCTGGCTCGACAGGGTACACTAACCGCTGCTCACCGCTGAGATTTCCTCTTAGTGAGAAATAGAAGTGAGTCATATGATTGACTCACTCACACTTCCATATGACTGTTAAATCGTCTTATACGCACAGTCAATTCAGGCTTAGTGCCTTTTCCAGAGCCCCATGGGCGTGGGTGATAATTTGACTTTTATTGAAATTCAGCTCCAGTGGGTTCAAGGTGGTTGAAGGTTGTTCTTTTACTGCCACAGATGAGATGGAGGGAGAGCATGGCATCAAACCCTCAAGGCTCCATCTCTCTCTCTCTGCCTCTGTCTTGTGCTGCCTTGTCTCTTTCCCTCTCTGCCGATGGGGAAATTATTCAGGCTGCAGGAGTCAATTCCGTGGTGCATCCAAACATGGTTAACAACAGCGTTTAATGAGATTGGATATATAGCTAGCTGGTGTTTGCCTCTACCACTTTAACACAGTCTTCTTTATTGCTTTCCAGTGGCACATTGCCTTGTTCTTGGGGAGAAGCTAGCATGGAGAGAGGTTAATCCGTGTCAAGTTATTGTTTTTGTCTCGGCCCTGATAAATGCCACCCAAAGTTGAGTCAGACTCTGAGGGTGTCCCAGTGGAGGTGATGTAGGAGGTGCAGCTGGGCTGTGCTGTGTTTGATGGCTGTTGTGAGCATGCATGTACTGTATATCCTGTCTTTTTTTTTTCTTTTACCTCTTTGTGCGTTTCTTTTTTTTCTGCTGTTGGCGTGATGTTCGTGTTAGTGTGAGACAATTTTGTCCCTGTTTTACTGTTCATAAATATTGCAAGTGTCACACAAGAGCAGAGTGTATCTTTTGTATGTTCAGGCAGCAGGGCAGAAATGGGGTCAGGTGGTTTCTAGGAAATGATGTGACTCTTGTGTTCAGCTAAGGTTAGATCCATTTCGGTATAAGATAACGCGGGGCGCTGCCACATGATGCCCTCTCCATCGCAGTGTCTTTCTGATTAATCCTTCCATATCTTCTGCGCTATCTCTCCTTATAGAACTACAGACCTTCTTCCATCTCCCACTCCCTCTATCTCAGTCCTGTCTTTCTATTTTACTTTATCTCTCTATCTCTCTCGGTTTCCCTCTGCCCTCCATACTGGCTCCACATATTATCTCAGTTCAATTGTGTGACAGAAAAGGACAGTCAGTTCTATCTATTTATTTTACGCTCCTAACTCCTAGTTGCTATAAAATGCAACCATGCGAGTCACAGTGAGATGCCATCAGAGACACTGTGCACATATTTGACATTCACTTTATTGATTCCTTTCTTTCTCTCTATTTTCGCACTTAGTTTTGTGATCCTTCACCCCTCATACTTCAACAGCATGCATACTCACACATGGCTTGCGCTAATGACAATTCCTACTGTCTTAATTAGAGTGAAGGACTGCAGTGGGAGGTAATTGAGTGACATCATTTTGTGCACTCAGCACTATTTCCTGGCCCGGTTGAAAAACAAAGATGCTTTAACTCACCCCGCGTAGCCCATTAGCTATAGCTTATACTTCTAAATGTCAGCCTCACACAATCCCAGAGCGACCTGCACACAGTTCTTCTCCGTCAGTCTTCTTGTGTCTCTAGCCAGCAGAAGTGATGATAGGGCCAAGTCATGGCTAACCCCTAACTTTCATTTCTAAACTTTAGAAATGTCAAACCTATAGTGGATAGACTTTCATTGTAAAGCCATTCTCCTTGTGGGAAAAGGTTAAATTACATTGCCATTTTTTCCCCTCCATGGTAGCTCTCCAACATAAACAGAGTTTAGTAGGAATCTTTGTATTCACCACTGTGGGAGCAGGGTAGCGTTTTTTGGCACAGTTGTTGCACTGTAAAATGATACTCATTGGGCCCTTATGGTTCATGTCACCCACTCTGCACCCTTAATTTGGGCATTGATTGATAAATTATTTTAGTTGTGTCATTAAAGTGATCAAATTTCTGCTTTTAATGCATTTATTGGAAAGAAAGGGGTGTGGGAGGAGTTGCAAAGAGAATAAATGACAGTGGGTGGGTGTGGCTGAGTGATTGGGAAGCCAGCCAAAGCCTTGTTCTACAGCCAGTGAATCGTTGGGGAGTAGTCTCCCTCTCCCTGGATTCTGTTTTGTAAGGTGAGGAGCCTGATAAGAGTTGTAATTACCTCATTTTACTGCAGCAAATTGCCAGGTTTCTTAAAAGCAGACAGGCTGGCTGAGGTAATATCAGCAGTAATGAGTATTGTGATGGTTGTTGGAGGCTAGCGCTGCTTCCATCTGGATTATTGCTTGGTCACTGCTGCTGGTCTGCTGCTACAGCAAGCCTTAGCCGATCCTGGGCTCATTACTGTGAGGTATAAATGGTTTCATATTGAATTTCTCTGCACTACGTGTTTTGCAGCCCAATAAGTATGTATGTAAGCATTGACCTTGCATAGTAAGCTAATATATACACATTTGTGAACTACACATTATTTTTCCAATTTACACATTTTTTCAACAAAAAGACATTTTTTTTATTTATTTTTTTACATTTCTTAGCACTACGGTAAATATCTTGAAGAAATTTGTCCAGGAGCTACATGTCTTCAAAATAATGAATGTGCTTGTCTGTACTGTATATGTGTAAAAATGCAATGTTGTGTATTTTCCTTACCAAAAGGATGGTGAGAAGCATTACTTTCACCGTAGGGGAGTGTGGGACAAGAACAAAAATGTTGGCTTTTGATTGGTCCCTATGAGGATCCATTAAATGACGGTAAAGTAACTGCAGAATTCCCTAAGCGGTGTCATCACTGCCAGACTCACTCCAAAGATATAGGTGATCATATTTCTGCTTTGTGCGTCATGAGCAGAGAGAAAATGAGACATTTGAAATGGTATATCTTTTATCAGAATGCTGAACACTGTGTTTCACCAGATTATGTTGATATCATTTAACCTTTTAATGGAAACATTAATATCCCCACTGTTTGGAAACTGATACATATGTTATGAAATATTTTTGAGATTTGCTTAGCTCACATTGATTTGTGTTGAGCATAAACTCTACAGCCCCACCATTATGTGGATTAGCTATTACCCATCTTTGCTCCTTACTGCCCTATTATTTTGTATAGAAGAGGAGGAGGATTACTTGGAAGTCCTTTGTACTTACGCTAAAAGTAATTAGGTTGTTAGTTTTTAATTGACCCATAGGATGGGACTAATTCTTGGGTAGATTCTTTCTATCTGTCTCTGGTAATGGTTATAATATAGAAGAACATTGGTTTCCTCTCCTTTACATCCAGTGAGCTAGAAAATTACTTGTAATTTGCAAGCATTAGAAGAAGAGATACAGTTTTTGATTGGGCGATTTCTTTTGTAATAAGCACAGGCCAATGGGTCACATCAGAGAGCCCCGTAATGAAGCCTAGAGATCCCCTGCTCAGTCTTGCCTCCCAGACCGATGCATACAAGGAGTGTTTGTTTGTTTTTTGGGTGTGTCCCTTCTCCTTCCTATCCTGCATAGAGCTCATGCAGGAAGAGAAATCAAACACCCTGTAGCCCGTCATTAACAGAAGGTAGAGAGAAAGAAAGATAAGGGGAAGGAATGGAAACAAGAAGGCAAAAAAGAGACAGGGTGGAAGTGAAGGAGATGAAAGACAGTGGTAAATGGAAGAAGCACGCAGAGACGAGGAGGAGAAAGGATGCACTGGGATTAAGGGGATAGCGGATGAGGGAGAAGAGGGATGGATGCGTGGGAGAGGAAAGAGGGAGGAGAAGAAGAAGAAGGTGGAGGTAAAGAGAGAGCGAGAGGGGGGTGGGTGGTGGGGTTATGATGAATTAAAGATGACACTCTCCGGCAGCCTGGTTTCTAAAGATCACTCTGTCTGCTAATGCAATGTTAATGCATGCAAATGATGTGCCTAACCTCTCTCCCCTGACCAGGAGAGGGAAGGAGAGAGAGAGAATGAGGGAGAAGGAGTGATGGAGAGATGGAGAGGTGTGTGTGTGTGTGTGTGTGTGTGTGTGTGTGTGTGTGTGTGTGTGTGTGTGTGTGTGTGTGTGTGTCGGGGGGATGTACAAAAGTGCTGTTTCTGTATAGCTGAATGAGTGACTGACCACGCGGATGTGATTAGATGCGTGAGTCTGTTGTCACCAGCCTCTGGGTGTGCATTGGTTGTGTCCCTGTCTGTGTTTGCCAACCCCGCCTCAGGGGGGGCTGGAGTGTTTTCCTGCTTCCCTTCCAAAGCGACTCTTTTACAATCCGGTAATAGTGGGGAAAGAGAGTGTGGCTGCTCACCCAGTGCCGCAAGGTTGAATCTTAAGTTTTATGCGACGTGGCAGCCCAGATGTGGAAGGCCAAGAGAATGTCACCTTGCTGTGATGATAGAATAATTTCATCAGGTTCTGCAGATGCTGCATGTATAATAATCTTTCGTTCTTGCGAGGCATTCTTCCTAACATCTGCTGCTGATCTCACTTTGGCTTCTGTAAGTCTCCTCTTCTGTATCTCCTCTCATCTCTCTTGGCTTTTCCTGTTGTCCCCAAGACCCGGTCATCTTTCGTGCCGAAAAATTTATTTTCACTCAGCCAAAGCAAGTGTCTGCGAGCCCAGACCACTACATTTGTGTGTGTGTGTGTGTGTGTGTGTGTGTGTGTGTGTGTGTGTGTGTGTGCGATCTGTGATTTGTGAGCCTGCTCATTTATTCTGTCTGTGGCCCACCGAAGCGGGACTTGTGTATCCCATCACTCCCCGCTAATGTCTCCGAGGTTGGCAGATTATTTTGTGTTCAATTTTCAAATCAGCCACATTGTCATTGCTGTCTACAGGGAGACATAGAAGTAACGTATTTCTTTTGATGTATTTCTGTTGGCTGTTCTGTAGCTTCTATTTAAAGCGAAAAAGCCTTCGGTATGAGTGACACAGCTTTAGTGTGGCGCGGATTAGAAAAGTCTCACATCTATGTTCGCAAGGATTGTCTTCTCTGTTGAACACGGTGACTCAATCAAAGACATCACTTCATTCAGATTCTCTTCCCCCTGAAGCAGTGCTGTGCCATAAACCCAGTTTCAGTTTTCAAATCAGCTCAAAGCTCTTGACCACGTTGGACTCGAGCTGATCCTGTCATCCAATTTTGTGGGTGCTTTCCCAGGTTGAAGTGGGTGAACAGTGTCTGTGTCTGTGTCACAAATGTCCACACGATTTGTTTAGAAAACACTTCACTCTGTCAAAAATGTTCCCTTTTTATTCACAAATCCCCCGAGTGGATGGCTGATTAGTTTGGGAGACGCAGCAGCCTTTTCTCATGTTTGTTTGTCACTTTGTTTTCAGCCCTGTACTAAGATGCCAGGCTCAGCAGGCTACCATGGGGCTTCATCATTGTTAAGTGCTCATTTCAATCCCGCTGATTTCTTCTTTTGGTTTTTCATCTCTGCTTTTCCCCCCTGTCTGTCCATTCCCTCTCGTATCTCCCTATCTTGGCCGTCCCATCTTGAATCAGTTGCGGAGAAAAGATAAACCCCTCTTAAATAACGTTGTTCAAGGCCCTCGGATCTTATTTCAGTTTGTTGCTACAATCTCAAAGAGAAAGCTCAGCCCAGCATCTGGACATGATTGTCTCATTGAATTACAAAGTGTACCAGCATCCTTGAACAGGGGGACATAGAAGAGGGGGAGGAGAGGGGGTTGGGGGTGGGGTTAAAGAACAGATGAATGGAAAAGATGTGTTACGGGGTGGAAAGGGAAATCTGCAGAGAATTGTACGCCTTATCGACTAAGGAGCCATGCTTCAGAGAGGCGCTTCAGCACATGTTCTATCGACCAGAAGCCATACAGTAATACAGACATGGCCACAAAGGGGAGAATCACAAAGACATGTTGCCATTCTCATTTGCAACGCATACAATTAAAGTCCTACGAAAAAGACTCGTAGAGGATGGAGAGATGTAGATCTAGACCTGCTCCTCTTTCTTCTCTTTCTGTAGATGTTCTTTGGCCCAAATGCGAGCATTCATGTGTCCATGATGTATCATGCGACTGCTTGCTGACGTGTAATTGTGTGAAGAGGGCTGCCTTATCGATCTGTAGCGCAAGGCCCCATCAATGTTTAATGCAGTCTCTCTCGCTCTTTCATTTCTCTCCCTCCCTCTCTCTGTATCTGTGGAAACAGCCTACCATTTGGTATTGATCTACCACTTGCTACTAATGAGAAGGAGCTGTGCTTTCTGGCTTTGGAAGCTGTAGGCCTTCGGTCGAGCCTTTGTTTTGGCTCGGCTTGAGACTTCTGGGTTTTGACTAGTGCGCTGGCAGTGTATCAGCTTGAATGAGCTTTACACAATGAGCCAAACCCACTTCCGTTGTATGCTTTAGAGTAACTATAGTTTTCTGCAATGTATTCACAATACATCCCCGGGCCTTGCGGCTCTTTGAATCCATCCAAGGCAAGCTGCCCTGACACCTACAAGCTATTGTTTTCCAATTGATTTATGACATAGTCAACATTAAGCTCTCTATATTAATAATTTTCACACAGACTGAACTGCTAGTGAACCTGGCTGTGTTTAATTTATTGGAGCTTGCAGGTGGAGCTGACATAGCAGAATATGAATGCAGGAGAAAACACTCTGGGCTCCCCTCCAAACATAAGGGACTACAGTGAGCTGTTGTCTTTACTTGTCTTCCAAATGACTTGGTATAAACGGAAAGAGAGAGGGTAACGGGAGGGGTGGCCAGATATAACTGCGATTTGAATCAGGGAGCCATGGAAAGGGAGGACTAATAGTTTTTACGAGGGTTTTATGGACTAAGCTGAGGAGTAACCCAGCGTTATGCTACTAGAACCCACATACAGCGAAGGGAGATGAATTAGAGGAAGTAAAAATACTTAAAATACAAATTTACAGTTACCTCAAACCCTAACCCTAAAAATGTATACATATTAATTTGTTTCTGTACCTTTTGAAAAAAAAAATAGAAACCTAATTGTTTTTTAAACCCAGGTCATAGGACGAATTATAATTTCAGTAATAAACCAAACCTCTTGTAATTTTTAAAGAGCCGTCTTTTCTAATTAATGTGGTTTACTCGTTTTAAAATAAAACTCTTCAAATGCACTTATGATTAAATGGATGAATGCTCTGCAAAACAGCTCATTTGAAACTCACACACATACGCGTACACAAGGGACATTCTCCAAATCCCCAGTGCCAGTGGACAGGTGCGCGAGCTACTGCATGACGGCTGTTTGAGCCCCACCCTGTTGCTAATAACCACTTAGCATACTCCATTTACTCATCTGCTACTCTGATATTCTGCTAATGGTAGACATTAGGTCACATGACACAACTCACCCGTCCCTCCCTTGGGCTTTTGACCTTTTTTTGTCTCCTTCCTACACCATCTTGTGCCTCCTTCACCCCTCCTTTCCTTTTAAAAGGAAATGGGAAATGGCCAACCAATGCCTCTGTGATTTGACTAAAGCTTCTGTGATTTCCCCTGAGAAAGGGTTGGCAGTCCCCACAACGCTGGCTGGCGCTGAGGGCTGTTTCATGCTCCTATCTCCCCAGCTGACAGCAAGTCGTGCAGGCAGGCAGGCAGGCAGGCAGGCAGGCAGGCAGGCAGGCGGGCTGGAGCTGGCTGGCTGACTGTGGAAACTAGACAAGACAAGGCTGATCTTAGGGAAATTGAAATACTCTGATGGAAGGCGGGTGTGAACAAGGCTGTCACTGTAGGTGTACACAGAAAATTGCTCTCTGAGTTGGCTGGTGAATGTAATTGTGTGTGTGTGTGTGTGTGTGTGTGTGTGTGTGTGTGTGTGTGTGTGTGTGCGCGCGTGAAGCTTGTGTGTGGCTTAATGTGTATCTGTGCGAGTGCTTGTGTGTGCAGCTGAATTACCTGGGCTAATTGGTTTCATGTCTGAGGACAGTTTCTCCCAGTAAGTAGAGATTGAGAATGAAAGGGCTTTTTCTTTCCTACCGGTGCCTTGTCACTCATCGTGTACTTGTTTTTTACCAAGACCACTTGAACTGCAGAAGATGGGCTTTGAGTGCTCCATCATTTGGAATGATTTCTAAATCACTGCAAGTTCAGTCAGATTCCAAATAAGCAACAGCTGCGGGTTTGTGCTTCCTGTGGAGGAGTGGGTAACGGGAGGGTGCTGAGGGCTGGAACCTCTTCTTGAACGAAGACGGCGTCTGCTGGTTGTGTCTTTGCATTTAATCAGAGTGAGACGTCTTCCTTATCAACAACACTCGTGGGCGTCGCTAGCCAACCGTGTGCTGTGACAGTGGAAGATGTCCAAGCCAACACAGCAACCGCAGTTCCTCTGAAAATTTCCACACACCCTTCTTATCTACTGCATATCATCACCCAGACATACCAGTCTCACACTCCTCTGTCTTTAATTCTCTGTCTGTTTGGTCACAACAAGAACAATTCAGGGCATGTTAGCAGGGGGCATCAAAAAACGTGAAATATGCCCTGGTTCACTCTCTCTACGGTGGAAGGTTTAGGTCAGAGAATAAACTGTCTGTTACTGGGGAAATTATGAATCCATCATTACACTGCTAAGGCCAACATGTCACCCAGTCCATCACTCTATAGATCTGTGTGTGTGTGTGTGTGTGTGTGTGTGTGTGTGTGTGTGTGTGTGTGTGTGTGTGTGTGTGTGTGTGTGTGTGTGTGTGTGTGTGTGTGTGTGTGTGTGTGCGTGTGTGTGTGCGTGAGAGAAAGAGAGAGACAGGTTCATAATAACTGTCATGCTTCTCTCTTCTTTCTTGGAGCTATATTGGGTTTCCAGATTTCAGTGTGCCAACAAGGCAGATATTAATCAAAATGGGGCTGACAAACTTCTTGGGTGAGCTGCCAGACTTATTTGTCATGCAGTGTGTCACTGCGGATTAGCCAGAGGTAATCTTTGTCTTATATTTCATAGATATAGGACCAGATAAGACACCTTGTATAATGGTAGATACATTAAAATCTCCCGTGAACTGTTCTCCCAATGGGACATTTTCCTTTCTGAGGTTATAACATTTCATTGTCTCATTTTTCTTTGCAACCAGTGCACCGTATGGCACAGGTGCATCTTGAGATTTTATGCCATACTCGCAGAGAAACTCGAGACATCTTTGCGCTTCTCATTAAAGCTCTCACACACACACTGCATGCTTTGGAAATGTATTACATTACTGTGGGTAAAAAGAGTACATGGAAAACTTGTTTTCAGGTATGGTCCCTACTTGTAGTCGACAAACTTCACGTTCTTTAATAATGGCCTCGTCTTGGAGGGCTCCCTCTGCATTTGTGAAGCCGCTTTCTTTGGATTAATCATGTGACAAAGTGCAGCGCTCACACTCAACCGCATGCAAACCCATACACTGCTTCTCATGTGCACACAGACAAATACAAAAATATATCCACTCATTTATTTTCACAAATGACTGCATACCGTGCAAATGCATGCGCTCACATAAAACAAAGGCAGGATGCGCATGGTGTAGTTTCATGCTGTCACAGAGAGGAACACAATACAAAGCTCAGCATTTACCAGCATGACGGAGGCTCTCAGACATTCCTTCCAGCAAAGTGCCAAAGCTTTGTTTCCATGTCTCTTGTCTTAACAGAAGTCTAGCAGAGATGGATGAAACGCTTTGAAGGATTCATCTCCTCTCTGTTCATCAATGATTGTGTCAAGCGATCGCTGGGGCTTGAATGCGGTTCAACTCTGTGGAATGATACTCAAAATAGCTTTTCTGAGGCTAACCGCTGTCTTTGTCTCTCTCTCTACCTCTTTTTCTTTCTTCTCTGCAGAGACCGTGATGGACACTCGCGTGGCCACAGCTGAACTGGGCTGGACGGCGTATCCTAATTCTGGGGTGAGTCGGGTTATTGTCAACACATACACGTCCTGAGTAAAAAATGGTTTCAGAAGTTTCCGTTCAAACTCTTTCTGTTGGGAGGAAGAAAGACAGTGTGCACATACAGGTCTATAGTCAGCTAGACAAATAGACAGGAAGGCAGGCAGGATGGGAGTATAGACTTAAGTAGTGCCCAATGAAGCTCCTATTATGGGTATTATTTTCTCTCTGTCCCAGCTCGTAATGACTTAATGACATAATGGGTCCACGTAAGCCCCAGACACAGTACCTAAGTCCCTGTAAATGGAGGCTGGGGGGATACCATAGACATAATGATACTGTAATGATACATTTATGCAGGGAAGTGGAGGTATTAGGATGAAACAGGGAAGGAGGAGCTAAGAGGATGGAAACGCTCAGGGCTTTTCAGATTTTTAGGGGAACTATTTTCAACTTTCCGGTAGTTTCATGCACATAAAAACAGTTGAAAGGAGGAAAGTGCGAAGTCATCAGAATGGGGACAGTGTTCGTTTTTTCTGAAAGAATCACACTATCAGAAGTATAATTGCCCTATTACACTAATGGACTTAAATATAATTTTAAGGCCTTGTTCTCTGTGCTGTAAATCAATAATTAAATTAAATTCAGCTCCATAGATCAACAATGATAGCATGGATCTTGCAGGAGTCATCCAGGATAGACGATGACTGTTTCCTGCATTTTCTGGGTCTTTGGGTCTTTATGAGGCATTTTACACATGTGTAAAAGGAGCTTTTATTGCTTTTGAACAGAGCTTTGGCTCTGGTTAAACATTGGAGAGTATAGCAGTCCGCACTTTTTCTTCTCTCCCCAAAGGAGTACTAACTAAAACAACCTGGACCCTGGAATAACCTTGTGTGTTCATTTTATGTGTGTGTGTGTGTGTGTGTGTGTGTGTGTGTGTTTGTGTGTGTGTGCCATTTCTCTTGTACTGTGTGTTAGAGAGGCCGTTATCAGGTTCGCAAAGACAACAATTAACCACATAGCCACAATCCTAACAGGATCTTACTGCTGAGATCTTGCTTATGTCTGCTGCTGTATGAATAACATTCATCCTAATAAAGTTATATTGATACATACTACATACCAAATATAGTTATATCGTTTTCGAGAATCAGTGAGGGAGCCACTTTAAAAGCATTTTTGTTTGTACTGTATGTAAATACAGCAGGATTAAACTTAAGATAAGATGAGTAGCTCGAGAGCAGACTGTCCTCACCAGAAGACAACTTTAAATGAGCAACTGAGTTTATGTTGCACGTCAGCCAACATAGTTAGAATGAATGTTAAGTTGTATTTTGATTTCAACACTTTTACTATGTTAGTGAGGATGCAGAACTTGTCACCTCACAGCGAATTAATTGTTTAGCGCCCTTTCAGTTGCTTCATTTCTTTGCTGTTTTCAGAACTCCACACTTTTTTGCACAACATCAGTCTTTGCACCAAATCCAGAGATCCTGAGTTCTTCCTTCGAGGCATGTTGATATTACACCTGGGCTGTTCACCCTGAATACTGTGAAAAGATCAGTTGGGTCAGCGCTTACACACTTACATAATATGTAATGGAATAAATTTGATTTTTTTCCCCCATGGATCAGCCTCACACTGTCACACTTTTTTTCTCTGAGAAGAGAAAATATCCAGTAAGACCCACTGAGTAGAGACATCTACGGTGATATTTCTATCGAAGCCTGTTCAGTCAGCAAGCCTCCAGGCGCACAGAGCCTCCTGTCTGTGTTGAGCAGAGTTTTTTAAGTTCCTGGCGTAAAGGTGCAGGCAGGGAAGACCCTCTGTAGGGAGAATACACTCTTACCTCTCACTGGAAGAACTCACCACTTTACACGGCTGCCTTGACCTTACTGGTAGTGTGTGAGTGATGCAGCATGATGTGTAAAAATGCACATTCTCTCGCGCCCTTAAATACACAACCAGTATATTCAGCAGGTTTTGAATTACAGGATTTCAGTTGCATGAGATTTAAATATGTAATTATGTCAAATCTGCAATATCCGATCATTTCCATGTACAACACTCCCCCATGGTTGGTTGCTGGTGCACCCGTGTGTTTGTCTACTATATCAGCTGATTTGGAAGAAATCCAGTATTTAATTGATAATCAAATATATTTGACATATGTATTCCATCTCAGTATACCGTATGCTCATGTAATGGTCAGCTGAAGGTAAATCTCATAAGCATGACTGTAGCCTATAGCGGTGTCAATGTAAAAATACATAATGTACAGTACTTGTATGACAACACATACTTTTTTTAACAATCACGTGTATTTGTTGGTATAGCCAGTGGTTATGTGGTTAATTGTTGTCTTTGCGAACCTGAAAACAGCCTCTCTAACACACAGCACAAGAGAAAAGGCACAGACACACACACACACACACACACACACACGTGTTGTCCCTGTGCTAGTCGATACATCTCATTAATTTCCTTTAGTAACTTCTCCTTCAGGAGTTCATAAGAAGTGTGTACGTGTGTTTGTGTTTGGCTGACCAGAAGGGTTAATTTTGAAGGATTGCAGAAGCAGTGTCATTAGTTCCAGTGGTGTAAACACGAGGACATATCAGGGTTGGCCATGTGAATGTATAATGGAGTGAAAGTATGCAAATGCACACTCTTGTGTGAGCATCTGCTAGTGAGGAGAGCTCCGAAAGAAAACAGATATGTACAGCAAACACAATTATGATATTCCTTCATAATGTGCATTCTTGCGCCAGCTTTTATTGTTTCATTTCAGTTGGATATATTCTTTCTTTCACTCTGTGGACACTTTCACCTCCAATGTATTTTTTTTTCTCTGTTTCTGTCTCACCTCCATCCTTAAAAGTCAGTCCTCTCGTTCTCTCTCTGTTACTCTCTGACATTCTCTTACGCACATCCTTACTACTTTATGACACATAGAATATGGAGTCCCAGAAAGGCAAATGGCTCTCGACCTTGCCGTGTGGCAAAGTGACAGAGCAGACATGAAAGATAATGAAACAGGCACAGGCACACTGGCCTTGCTAATGTAGATTTACATGCACTTATAATGTGATTATTCTCAGTTATTCACAGTAACTTGGTTTCTGAAACATCATCTAAATGATAAACCTCAGTTCAGTTCAGTTTCAGTTTATTCACAACACAGTTCAAATTCAAGTACAATCACAAGACACCAGTCTAAACATTGATTAAATAGGTAAGAAATAATAAATAAATACACTCAAACCTGGGTTTCTTCATCAGGTTAAGCAATTCAAAGACAATTAGTTAAAGGGGACATATATACTCATTTTCAGGTTTGTACTTGCATTTTAGGTTTTTACTAGACAATGTTTTTTATGCTTTAATGTTCATACTGTCTGTCTGTATCCACCCTCTGTCTGAACACTCCGTTTTAGCGCCTGTCTCTTTAAGCCCTTTTAGAAACATCTCCTCTTGGTGCACCTTTGCAAAGGTAGTCAAGCTGTGGGTGGAGACACTCACATATATTCTAATATGTATTCTGTATTCTAATGAACTTACAGCGAAACAGCTCGTCCTTTGAACCAAAATGATTAATTAAATGCAGGGTCGGTTTTGAAGTCAAACTTAAAGCAATTGCAGAAAAAATGTATGTTAGGTGTAGAAAAAACAAAAACTGCTCACACTACAGAGCCACTGTCTTAACAGTCCAAACACCATTCCCTACATACCATGTTAAATACAATTAAACAATATCTGTCTAGACTTGGTATGGGGGACAGGAAGTAATCAGATTACTCGCCAATTCAATGTGAGTTTCAGAGCTGTCAAACTTTTGTTGTGGACGTAATTGTGTTATCCGATTTCCTGCTTGATTTCTCACAGTAATCTGGTTTCCTGTGTGCAGGATGTAAGCATAGACACTGTGCAGAGAAGCAGATAAGGAAGGTGACAAATCAGGGTATTGTATTACAATCATTTAAAAGAATTTTATGAGAAAAGGAGAGTGGAAATGAAGAACAGCAGAAGAGCAAGGCTGTGTGTCCACGAGGTGTTTTAAAGAGCAGGAGAGTGCAGGAAGTGCTGGGAGCAGGCGGCAGAAGAAATGCTTAGAGACGCTGTGAGGCTCGTATTGTTAACTAGCCTGTAGCACTATGGTATACCACAGGGAAATATATAGATACTAGAACCATAAAGGCACAGTCATACCATGAAGAGTCAGTGTTCAGCCCATATGCTCCTATATATTATTCTTAATGTCTCTCATGTCATATTTTCTATGAGCTTTTCTCCCTTCTTTGCCATAATAAGCAGTGATGACAACTTAATAAGACCCCTGTTTTAACTGGAGATGTTTAGAAGTGGCCAAAAGAGGGCGAGTTCCCAGAAAAAAAAAAAAAAAAATGTTGATGACTGAAAAAATGCTTTCATTTGAGAGGGAGCGGATGGGATTAGTGGAGTGTGGAGTGAGGAAGAGAGCAAGGGGCCGAGAGTGAGGGATGAGAGGAGCTGGGAGAAAAAACAGAAGCGATGGCGAAAGGAGCTGAAAAGAGTTGCAAGATCAGCAAAGGGGTGTGAGGAGTGACGGGGATATGGAGAAACTGGAGTGAGAGAGCGTAAGTGTGTGAACCGAACCAATAAAAAAAAAAAACATCCAGCTGTGGGTGTGCCTGTGAATGAGCACTTGGGTTGACTCATGTGACTCTGAGAGGTCATAGACAGAGTTCAGGCTTTAAGGTGGGAGCCTAGGGGGGTTGAGGGGTCAGCGGGGTGACAGGGGCTGCGCTGACAGAGGCTGTGGGTGCCGTCAAGCGTGTAGAAATAGAGCAGGTTGGTGTGCTTATAAGGGGCTTGGGGAGAAGAGGGATAAAGAGTCAGCTAAGTGAGCAGAGAGAGGGGTGTGGAGGATAAATGCTGGGGGACACGACGGACAGGAAAAGGCGTGTGGAGTCAGGCGCCAGCAGCAAGATGATGAGATTTTGGAGAAATCCCCCGTCATCTGGTCGAAGCAGGTGCAAAACAAGGGATGGAGACAGACTGGATCTCACCCTGACATTGTTTGTTTGTATTTACACTCCCTTTTATTTCCACACGAGGACTTGTGTGTGCTCACGCATATTTTGAATTGTCTGAGTTTCGCTGTTGCTTATCTGCACCTGCATATGTGAGCGTGCAAAAGAGCAGGTGTTGCTGGAGAGGTGTTTTTGGGGCGTGCCTGGCCCGTGCTTAAGCAAAGCTCCTGTGGGCCTTAACTGGACAGGTGTCAGCATACACTCAGCGATTCCTAAAGAGCACAGATAGATCCATAACAGCCATCTCACCATCTGCTGACCAGACTCAATACACCTCAATTATTCATATCCTGACAGACAGACAGGCAGGCAGTAGCTCAGGCAGGGCATCAGGGAACACAGGAGGGGAAAGTAACATGAGGGAAGTGAAAAAAAGAGTGAAAGGTAAAGAGGAAGGAAAAAGAGACAGATTGGAAGTAGAAGAGAGAGAGAGAGAGAGAGAGAGAGATGAACTCTGAACCTGCAGAGCTCGAGCTGAAATGGAATGAGAGGAGAAAAAATGAGTCATGCTGGCTGCGCTTCAGCGGCCAGGTGAGAACAGTGCCTTTATTACACACACACACACACACACACACATACATGTGGTTCACACAGAGACGGATGGAAACTGCACACATGTATTAAGTGTGTATGTGAGAATTTAGCACCTGCACATATTCACATATTAATACATAACTCCTTATAAACTCTTCAGGAATTACTGTACGATTAAAAGGAAGTTGATTGCACATCCACATCCGTGCAAACACAGTGCACACGTACACACACACACAGTCATTGTCATGTCAGTGAGACCCATTTAATTTTGCCTCCATGGTTATCGAGTTTGATTTAGGGAGTGTAGCCAGACTGCGACATTTGCCTTGACTTCAGACATAGACATCTCTGCTCAGGATGAAGACCAGAATAGTAACACAACAAATCACTTGCAGACAATGCAACCATGGCTTTCTGTCTGCGTGTGTGTTTGTGCATGTGTGGCTCTGTGTTTGGGCGTTTGTCTGTCTGTTTGTATCTCTATGTAATTTTGTTAATCTGTGTGTAGAACCACTCCCGTATCATATTTTAGCTCTGAACATTTGTATTTTCGTCGGTAAGATTTCATTCACTGTCTAAATAATTTGCGAGGGAGACATGGACAAGACAGACAGAGCCGACCATTACAGTATGTGTGAAACACAAACAGAATACAGTTACAAGCTAAATCAGGCTTCATCATCATTTCTTTTTCACCTTTTTTTTCCTTACATTTTATACTTTCCTCTTTGAAATAAAATAACATGTGACTACCTCAAATATTTATTTCCTTCCTGTGGATTTCCCCTCCATATTTCACACAGAAGAATTCTCTTGGATGTATTAGGAGCCAAGGACAGTTTTTTCGTCAGAGATAAATAAAAGAACAAAGTGATAGAACTAGGGCAAAAAAGAATGGAGAAAATGAGTCTATCTCTAATTTGGTATGAATTTGGAGGAGAGCGAAGGAGTGGCTGGAGACTAACTTATGTGTGTGGAAGTGATTGTGTTTCTATTATGGTACCTATAGTACTTTTCTGCTAGCTCTACAGAGCTGGCAGAAATCCTCCATTTTTTTTTTTTTTACCTACACTGACTTTTTTCGTGTCCTTTTTTTATCCTGCTTTTCTTTACTCCAGCTTGTCTGTCTCAAAGCTCAGACTCTCCTTTTGCTCTATCTTTACCGAACCAACATCCCCCACCCTCGCTCCCTCTCCATAGCTTTGTGTCGGGAGGATAGGGCTGTCAGGTGTCATGCTTTGAAGGATTTTTATACACACACACACACACACACACACCCACACATGCACACATATACAGGCTGGGGCCTCTTTGCACCCAAAAGCCTTGATACCTTGCCATCCTCCTGTCCCCTGCTGACACGTTCTTTGTGGTTTGTCCCTAAATGGCCTCGCCTTGAGCCATAGGGGGCCGGGGATCCTGCAGAGCGACAGCTTTCACTATTTCACTCCCTTTCTGCATTTCTCTCACTCCCTTTACCCCTTGTTAATACACTCCATTTGTGTTCATCATTTATATACCTCTCGTCCACTCTGAATTATTTAAACTCTTACTCTTTTTTTATGTCCGCTCCATCTGTGAATTTCTCTCTCTCTCTCCTGCCCTTCGTCATCCACTTTTAGAATTTTCATTTTTTTTTCTCTTTACAAACCTCCTGGTGCATGGGCACATCTCCAATGTCAATATAGACACACACAGTCGTGATGAACCATGAAGTCGTCCGCCTATGATCCTCCACAACAGATCCATAAGGTTGAGCCTTTTACACAGGGTGATTCGAGGTTGCTTTTGGAAACTGAAAGCCCTGCTGAGGCACTGTCAGCTGCATGGTTTCTGTGGAGGTACTGTGAAGGGTGTTACCAGGTCATCCTGAAAAAAAAAAAGTATTCAGGAAACAGTTCTCTGTCTTAACACAATTACATTAACCTTGTTGTTATCCGTTTGAATGCATTGTTGAGTGAATGAAGCTTTCCAAAACTTCTGCTGGTTTATTTTTAGGCTTACTCATTTGGGCCTTATATGATAATTGTGTAAAGATCTGAAATTATTTTATTCCACACAGACATGCACAAATTACCACGTTACTCTTTTTTAGCAACAAAATTAATAATTAATTGGAGACTACTGACACTTAGAATTACTTCTATATTGGAACATGTTCATGTATATGTAACAATATGTGAAATGTGCGGTATAATTCTTTGTTTAGAGTCTTGTAGCCATAATTCAACCGTCATCATTCATTTTCATTGCCACATGTTTTAAAGGTACAAGTGTTCAAATGTATTGATTGGAAGTTGTACAGTGGACATTCTTTCTATTTTAATCATCAGCTGCTGTTTTCCCACCTACTGTTACATCAAGTAACCTTTATAAAAGCTCCACCGCCCATCATTCTCTGTGAATTATCTTTGTGTTAATAATAAGATCTTCACATTTTAAATCTTCTGTGGGAATGATGAGGCTAAATTGCCTGTGGTTAACATTTAAATGTCATTCTTCTTGACTGAAAGAAAGAGCATTTGTGTTCATTGTAAGCCTGCACTGAGTAACCACAGTAGCCACTATATCTAGGACGGATGTGTTCACTAGCAGCTCAATCTAAAAACATCTTCAGCCCAGCAGATCGACTGCCGCTTCAAAGCAACCAGCACATAATTGAAAATGCAAGTGTTAATAATGATATTACAAAAGTTGGATAGAGGAGTGGGGCGCCTGAGTGGGTTGTTCACTTGAATGGCGCAGTGTGATGCCACATTATCTGTACAGCATCTAAGAAAAAAAGGCATATCAAAGACATTTGGGAGCATGGATACCAAATTGCATATACAGTGTCAACACAGCGTATTTCTCACTCGTTATGAACATAGATTCACATCAAATTTAGTATAAAAGCCACCAGTACCAACAAAGCAAAAAAAAAATGCCTTGGATAGTTTTTGTTTATGCTCAGCAACATCAACATGAGCTCACTTGCCTAACACCTCAGTTCAGTAAATGTATCGATCGGGGGACTGGGCGTGGTCCGGGAGCAGATCTTCACTGTGTCTCATTCTGATGCAGACAGACAGAGTTCTATTTGGGCTCAGTCAAACTGTGGGACTGTAATTATAGAGTGGCTGGGATCTGGCAGGACTGGGAGTGTTTCAGACATCACCATTTCCTCCCCATCCATCACATTCAGCCGGGCGGAACTAGGCCACAGATGCCGCGCAAAATAATCATTCCCATGCAACTGGTCTGACAGCAGCCCTCATTCAATAACACAGCTGATCAGAAATGATAATAGCAATCATGCCACTGCATATTTTAGAGGCCCAAGTCTGATTTTGTGTGCGTGTGTGTTTGTGTGTGTGTGTGTGTGTGTGTGTGTGTGTGTGAGGAAGAGGAAGAGGAGGAGGAGGAGAAGGCCTAGCTTTCAGAATAGGTGAATTCACAAGACCAGCATGTGTCTCAAAGCTTGTAAGAGGATGTGAGTAAATGTAGCTGCAGGTATTGTTGCCAAAGCAAACCAACTGTTGCTTTACATGACATGTCCATTCTTCTGACTTCAAAGAACAGACCCAAAGGTTGAAATTCAAATAGCCTCACTAAGTCAGAGGGAGCCCTTGAAAGAAAAAAAATTGTCTGAGCTTTGCAAAATGAGATGAGCATCTTTCAGCAGGGGCATAAATAGTTCAATCCCTATCTCAGCTTTTCATGTCCAGCTATAATCCACTGTCCTTCTGAGACCTTGGCCTTTGCTATGTCAATGTGAATTTCACCTGCATGCGCACCCTTCCCTGTTCTTTTCTTTTCTCTTTTTATCAAAAGCCAGCTCTTTAAATGCTGATTTATTCATGCCTAATTATTTAAAAAATTGATTCTATGAAGGTATACTTTCCCTGCCTCGGTACAATGTTCTGTTGCCATGAATAACAAATAGGTTCATTATTGAAATATTCATCCTAAGCTTGTAGTATGAAAAGCAATCTCCTGCTTGCCTCCACCCACATGTTTTAGTCCTGCATTGATGGATGAACAGACAAGTCTTGGGTAGAAAGTGTTCACAAATGTGCCAGCCATTTCATCTCAGCCATAGTACTGTTGGCAGAAAAACTATATAAACACAATCTCTTCCTAGAATTCTTTGGGGATCCCACAAAAAAAAGAAGCAACTTCTCCTACTGACTGTCCCTTTGAAGGCTCAGCTCAAAGTTGAGTGCTTTAACTGAAAAGGGCACAAATCATTCAGTTGTAAACTGCACCAGCAGAGCGTAGTCTGGGACAAAGTTGAGGAGACCATGATGACTGTGGAGCAGTTACATTTGGCCATTGCTGTCCATTGTTAAGTACACCTCTTGCCTTGGGTCCTGCTGTAAAAGCCCATCATCAGACTGAATAATGGAAGTTTTGCTGGCCGGTCAAGAAACAATTTGCAATTTTGCTATTTGCGATGGCATTTTGTAGACCTTTCTAGGTGGAGGAGCTTTAAATGTGGAAATGCTCTGAGCTGCTCGTCATCCATCTGTGTTCAGTATGTCTGAGCATGTAGCTGTATTTACTGGTGCTGATGGATTTTAAAAGCAGTGAGTTAGTGGGACTCCAATGAGAATCAGACCGATGACTGGAGGTTAAAGATCAGGCCAATAGATGCTTCTCTTTCTCCATCTCGTGGGAATTGACTACCATTACATTATGAGCTTAAAGTAGTCAAGAACCATCTTTAAGTATGTGGAGTTAAGCCTGAGCCACAACCAGACCTATGGCTGCCAAGTGTTTAGGCTGGTTTGTATGATTGAGGGTATAGTTAAAGTACATCATAACAGAAGTCTTATTGCTCTTACTTTATTCCTGAATTTCATTTTGTGGCAACCACTGGCTTCCTTACGCCAAATAGTTCCTGGAAAAATGGAGGCCCACGAACAAAACTCACGAAAAAAATGAAAATGGAAAAGAAAAAGGCTAAACACTTCTCTCCCAAATAGTGACAATCTGCTGAATGTTGTCTGGTTACTTTAGTATGTAACAACAGCATTGAAACATTGATAACACTGGCACCCATGTACTTGCGTTTGACCAATCAGCAATGGTCAGCTCTGCAAAAATCCCCAGGGCACAGACTTTTGGGGGACAGGAATTATGTCTCAGGAACTACATTAAGATCCAGATTCCTTGAGTTGAAAACCAAGTGAAATTTCTGAGGTCCTAAAAAGGTTCCTAAAAACGTCCCTGTGTTTCTACAAAAAAAGATGAAAGTGGTGTTAATGGGCTACATAAGCTTTTGTACTATTCTCAGGCCAGACCTCTTCTCCATAGCTTTTGTTACGTCTGTATCAAGCTTGACTGGAATCTTGCAGCATGTGTGCGGTAGCTCCTGTCCTGTTGCCGCCATGCCTGCTCGAAATAACTCATTAGTCCAGTCCATTTGTCCTATTATTGTCCACAGGTGTAACACCCATGTTCTGACAGGTTACACTCAGCCCTGTGTGAGCTCACTGTTGGATGCTGTGGTCCTGTGGTAAAGCAAGACTGTGGCCATCTGAGCTGCTCTGTGTTATTTTAGCCTTTGAAGGTAATGGCAGGAGATCAATGTGATGAATGGCCTTTATGAGGGCAGAGTATTGATAGCTTGATGGCAGTGAGCTGAGGCTGTGCGAAGGGGAACATCAGCTTGAATATATTACCCCCCTTCTCCTTGATTCCTCGTGTTTTTCTTTTATCCATCACTCTGTCCTTTTCTTTCCTCCGCCCTCTCTTTTCGCTCAGCTTCTAGCTCAGCTAGCTGTGACTGGTCATTAAAACAAACATTAAGTGCTCTGTGAATCCATAGCTCCTCCATCTCCTCGCTACTGCCCATAAAACAGTGAAGCAATAATGACACACAATGGCCACACTTGACAATCAGGGGTAGGGAAGAGAGTCTCCTATATTACTGGCAAAAGCAAAGCTATTAGAGTGGAGCCAATGGGTACATTTGGTTGGCGTAACAATAAGTGTTGTGTAAAGAGGCTTTCAATATTTGTCTGGTCTTTCATCAGCAAGAAAGTTTTTGTTCAGTGAGATCGGTAATGATAAAATATAGACATAGTGATGCAGACATGTATATAGTAAAACTGATTAGGAGAGAGCTGACTTTATAGAGGCACATAAAAGACTCTCGAAAGTGATGTTGATCCGTCTAATGTCTCGACCAACTGTATTCATTTTATTTTTTACTTAAATTCCATTAGGATGCAATCCACATCCACATCTGTTACTGCTCTGTGGTTTCTTGGCAGAGACCATTATGTCTTAACATCTGAACTTAAACGACATCTACAACAGGGAAAACATGTGTTGGGGTAGTACAAAAGAGGACTCAGGAACATAGAGATCACACTCCAGTCCCCAGTCTTCCACACCTTGTTCATCTTGAGCCAATATGAATGACACATGCCTCGAACATGCATTCAATTCAATTCAATAGAATTCAATTTATTTTCTATCGTCCAAAATCACAAATTACAAATTTGCCTCAGAGGGCTTTACAATCTGTACACATATGACATCCTCTGTCCCGGGACCTCACATCAGAACAGGAAAAACTCCCCAACAAAAAAAACTTTAACGGGGAGAAAAAGGGAAGAAACCTTCGGGAGAGAAACAGAGGAGGATCCCTCTCTCGGATGGACAGAAGTACATGTGCGCTTATGTCCACATTGCATGGACTAAATATATGCAGCACGGGACTAACGGTGTTATATGAAACACAAATCCTTGACGAGCAAATGGATGCAAGGACCAGGGAATTCCATTATCAGTAAGGTGACAGGTGATGATGCCTTCTCTTCTCTCTCTCCTTTGGCAAGGTCAGAGAGATGTCGTGGAGAGGTGCTGGAGAAAGATTTGATTTAAATGATGTAAAAGGAAGAGCAAAGAAATAGAAATAGGAAACTGCTGCTTCTGTGGATAGTGTCCTTGCTTCCTAAACGCATGTGTCACACGCATTTCAATGTTGTTAAAACAGGAGGAATGACAACAATGCTTAAGAATTAATACCGATGTTAATACTCAGAGTAATCAAAGGTTTTGGACCTACAGAAGCAGAAATGTGCCGTGTAGCCTCAAGCTCTTCCACAGCAAAACAACAGCCAGCAAATCAATATGTGGTCGGTAAACCATCAAATTATGAACAGCACGATCCCTGCACACACACAGGCGTGAATAGCAGCTGAATACAAAGCGCTGGAGGGATGCGAAAGTTTGATTTCTGCTAAGTAACTGATGCACCTGTAATAGTTTTCTTTGTCTTTGACACAATGGTGACACCGAATATCTACTGAGGAGGAAATAAAGGGGAAAATATTGCAGTTCATTATTGTATGAGCCAATGAATATCTGGACAGATTTCAGACGGGCATTATCGGAGATGCCTCGGGCCTCTCTTTGGCGTGAAAGATGGTGGTCATTTGGCTAGACGAGGGGCGGTGAGGACCCCCTCCTAGACTGGAGCAGACGGGTGCAGAGGAGCCTAGGGCTGGCTGTATTAATGAACAGGCAGTGCTGAAAGGGACAGGTTCCTGTAATGCTGATGAATGGTCATTACAGAGCAGAGACGAGGGAAGAGAACAGAAGGGGAAGAGAGGAGAGGGCGAGAAGACTACAGCAGAGTGGGCACTGAGGGAGCAGCGGTGAAAAAAGGCTTTAATTTGCACCTCAGATTTCTGTAAACTCGTTTATCATGTCAGCAGTGTCACTGTTCTGCACACGTCTTCCCCCCCCTCCCTCTCCCTGCCCCCACCTGACCCAAACCTTCTTGTTTTTCCTCCAGATATTGCCATGTATTCCTTGGGCCAAATAGTTTCATGATATTCATTGTTTTGTTGTATTTTCAAACCCTAAATTTGATGGCCCACAATGCCATGTTTATCGATGCACGATTTTTTTATTGACTCATCCGACAACATTCCTGAAGAATCCTTTCCATGGTTTGACTGTTTGTCGGGGCTGTGTGTGGAGGGTTGATGTGTTCACTTCACCACTAGGTCTGATTGGGCAAGTGGGGCTTTAAAGGTCTAAAGAAGAAGGCAGCACCAGGAAATAAATGCTCACAAGAAACATGAACTGACTGGATGCCCACCTACTCCTCTATAGACCTCATTAACGCCTCCTCATCTACAGATGTTTGCATCATTGGTGGGGTCGGAGAAATAAATCCGTCTGCCAAGCTTTTCTTCAAATAGAAGTAAAAAGAATGGTAGTATTACAGACGGTGGAAGTGATCTGAGGAGAAAATGTAAAAAAAAAAAAAAAAAAAAAACTATAGAAAAATAAATTCACTCTGCTCCACAAAATATTCATTTCAAGTCAGTGTGGCTTTTATGTGACTGTCGTAATGCATTCTACCTTTGTTTTTATTTCCCCCTGTCTGCTCTCCAGCTGAATGCCAAAGTATAATACACACATTACACATCAAAATAGGTTTACAAATTAAAATATCACATTTAGAATATAAGTAGACTGTCTATCTCTACAAATTTTAACCTGACCCACTTTTGTGCAGCTGGACAGTTATTCAAAAATGTTTATCTGAAAGCAAGCTTCTAGGCAACCATCTTTTTATTTCAGTAATTCCTCTTTCCGATTCGCAGTGATTCCAGCCAAATGCTAATGGCACATTTTCCTCATGATTTTGTGCACTGAGTTAATACCCCAAGGAGCCTCTGATTCTCATCCAACATACTTTCTGGGTCACACCTGCAAGAAATGGCCTGCAGTGTATTTCAGTTTGGTCTGCAGGCAAATGCCTTTCCATCAGACCGGCTCTTGGCTGCCACGTAGCAGTACCCATCTTTCTAATTGTAATTCAATAGTGCATACGTAATCTTGAATTAGTTACAAACCACATTTTGTAATGTATCAACTGTGCGCCTAGCCTAGCTCGGCAGAGATGGCAAATAGCAGCGCATCCAAAGTAATTACGGGGTTTATACAGTGGCAGTACACATACTTCAGCAGTTGAGCGTATTTAGAGACCAAGACGTGGTGTTTTTGTTGTTGCTGCATTTAAAGAATTGTTTATAATTCCCAAAAAGAAGGACGTGTGTATTCTCAATGGCTGAATAAACCCCACAGCTCGGCAGGCTGATTCCCTTCTGTTAATCCAGGAAGTAGACTTAAATTTAGTGCCTTGGAGAGATTACTGATATGTGTACAAATTCTCTGTGGCTCAGCCAATATTAGCTTTCTCTATCAAAAAATGAGAAAGCACCACAGCCTTACCACCAGTGATTACTAATCAACCATGTGCTCTCTTCTCTTTCCTTCTCATTCTGTAGTGGGAGGAGGTGAGCGGCTATGATGAAAACCTCAACACAATCAGGACCTACCAGGTGTGTAATGTCTTCGAGCCCAGTCAAAACAACTGGCTCCTCACCACCTTCATTGATCGGCGTGGAGCTCAGCGCATCTATGTGGAGATTCGATTCACCGTGCGCGACTGCAGCTCCATCCCCAACGTCCCTGGCTCATGCAAGGAGACGTTTAATCTCTATTACTATGAAACTGACGCTGTCATTGCCACTAAAGGCACCGCCTTCTGGATGGAGGCCCCTTACCTCAAGGTGGACACCATTGCTGCAGATGAGAGCTTCTCTCAGGTGGACTTTGGCGGACGCCTGATGAAGGTCAACACCGAAGTGCGGAGCTTTGGCCCATTGTCTAAAAATGGCTTCTACCTGGCATTTCAGGACTATGGTGCCTGCATGTCTCTGCTGTCAGTCAGGGTGTTTTATAAGAAGTGCCCAAGTGTTGTCCAGAACTTTGCAATCTTTCCAGAGACCATGACAGGGGCTGAGAGCACCTCCCTGGTAATTGCAAGAGGAATCTGCATTCCCAACTCAGAGGAAGTAGATGTGCCCATAAAGCTGTACTGCAATGGAGACGGCGAGTGGATGGTTCCTATCGGCAGCTGCACATGCAAGGCTGGATTTGAACCTGACAATGGCAACGTATGTCGGGGTAAGTAATAAGTAGAACTACATACATCTGTCATCAACATCCTATAGTGTCTATTTGATAGTGTTACCTCTGATAGTTGCAAGCACCTTGCTTTTCATATTCTTTGATTTTCATCATTCATTTTCAGAATTTTTTATTTAAAGAGGGACTACTCATAATAGAACAAATCACTTCATTGAAGACAGGTGACAGGAAATTGTGCTATTTTCGGCTTGTATATAACAAGGCGTCAGCGTACCTTGGATCACAGGTTTTCCGCATCATTGGAATGTTTGAATTGATTTTGTTTCATGCGTTTTGCTGAGCATGACGTGCCGTACTTCTTCCTTGATCACATCCACCTCCGGCATACTCGAAAGGCACATTAGCATTGATTCTTAATCTGTAGCGAATGCCAGCCTTCTGTGCAGCCTACTTTACAGATGGCGAGAGGTTTGATTCTGCCTCAGCATGATGTGCGGAAGACTAAGTTCTAAGGAATAGATAATGGCGCGCACATGAAGACGAGGTTAATCTGGGTTTTCAGTTCAAGCTGTCACTTTCTCTCCCTTATTCCGTCTGTCCTCTAATGCACCTTTACGCTCTGCACCGTGTTATTCACACACATACACACACACACATACAAAGAGACAATTTGCTCAAGGTGTCTAATGATAATATGAGTGGCTTGGGGCTCTCAGTATGGCGCAGTATTGGTTGGCCTACCTCTGGAGGTTAGCTCGAGAGTGTGTGGAGCCCAGATAAGATTGATTGACGCACATCTGCTCTGATCAAAAAACAGATATAAGAGTGCCACATATCTACAAAGCACACTGTGTGTGACTGTGTTAACTGTATCCTTCTCGCATTGCTCGATGCCCTACGCAAAACACATCCACACACTAACATACACACCAAAACAAATGCACGCACACACACACACACACACACACACACACACACACACACACACACACACACACACACACACACACACACTCCATGGGTCAGATGGAATGACTTTCAAATAAAAATGACAGGGTGAAAGTTGGTTGCCTTTCGAGGGCTTATTACTGGAGGTTTTCATTTCACATCTAACTTTGCCATCTCATCTCATCACAACTGTGTTCTACATTGTTCACCGGTCAGGTTATCAGGTTTGTTTCTATGAATGTTATCATTTGTTTCAGTGGAGTGTACATGTAATTTACATATTTTGTGAAGCAACTTTCTATTCTAACCCACACCTAGACAAAACGTATTTCAGTGCATTATTTGCAAACTAATAATTTAAAGATAGCAGACTTTAGTTCCCCTGCTGCGAATGTTTGTTCCAACTGTGTGACATTCTAACTACAGCATCACTATTTGCAATAGAAAGTTGAAAAAAACAGGATCCTATGATGAGACAAATTTGATGCATTTTATGTTCATGATACACAAACAAAAAGAGTTACTTCTTATGTTCTTTAATATTAATTCAAGAGGCCATCTGACCAATGGGACGGCAGTTCTTTGTATTTATTTAAGTATTTAACAACCTTTTTGTTCTGAAAAGTTACTTCGATGATGATCCGCGTCTGTCTTTGTCCACCATTTCTCCACAGAATGTCCTTTTTTCCCTCCATTATTACATTACTCTGTTATTACCTCAACCATACACACACTTACAGCACAGTTATTGAAGCCTAAGGTATCCTCCAGTGTTGGTAGGAGGCTTGTGTTAGTGTGGGCTTTGGCACTGCTGTGAACACCATAAACACACACGGGCACAAAAACATACACAGTCCCCCGGTAGTCACCGCACTACAAAGACTCTTTGAAAAGAGGAGGAGATGTATATTTCCACTAATTCCCACAATCTCCCTTGGTTTCCTTCTCTAAGTACCCACAGCAAGTAGACTTCCTGCTGTGTTCAGTTCGACATGTCTCTCTCTGATGGAAATGTAGCATTATGCGAGGTGTAAAAAACAGCCTGTGGAGTGAGGGAGTTGTTAGTGTGGAGCTGTAGTAGACAGTAGTATAAACCTGTACAATGTTGTGTGGGTTGACCTTAAGCCTCAGGACACACACAAGAGAGAAAAACAGTTGAACTGAAGGAGAGAAACAGATGATGTTGCCATTTCTACCTCTCATAACTAGCATGCTCTCTGGAGACGCGTATTGAATCTGTTCCCGTCTCATCTCCTCTGAGAGGCCCCTCCAATAAGAGCAATCTCAACCTTTTATTTTTCACAAAGTCTCTATTCATGGTCTTGTAATTCATTATTTAAACAGGGAAATCTAACCTTAAAGTGCTTGCGGAAGCTGAGTACTACAGGCAACCAATCAATTGGGGTTTGGTGCAATAACATGGCCTCAACATTGGGTCTGAAGTAATTGCCCATTAGAGATGAAGTAACAGGAACAGGAACAAAACGAATATGAGATCACGCTGAAATCATTTCCCTCATTGAGAGCAACATGAGAAGGACATATATAACATAGGAAAGGGAAGGCAATGTGGGGCTTAAAAGCACAGGGGGAAATCAAACATGAAAAGAAATTGCTTTTTTTGAGCAAGGCTAAACAATAAAAAATGTTACAATATTGTCTGAAAATATTATAGGGAAAATATAGCGTAGCATGTGCGCCTACTCAACACCTGCTTGTAGAATATGTGAAATAATCAGCGTTGCTTGATATCAAACTGGCTAAGGTCAATATTAGGTGTAAAGTAAATTAACCTTTTAACGTCAAGACAAAATACACATAGAGTCTACCGTATTCAATGTTTCAATCTCGCACAAATCCATAGGTTTTGATACGTTTATTTCCTCCATAGTGGAAAGGAAAATTGGTGTGAAAGACTACAAATGTGGCTTTTAAGTGACACATTAATAATTCTTTACTTGTTTACATATTGAGTAATTTGTTATGACAGAGAAAATGACCCTAATTGCAATTGGTTGTGTTTGTGTTTGTTAAAACTCAGTGTGTGTGAGTGTGTGTGTGAGCCTCCCTCTACCTGATTGCGCTTTCTCTAATCTATATGTTTTAATTAGTGACAGGTAGCGTGGTGTGTGTGTTTGTGTGTGTGTGTGTGTGTGTGTGTGTGTGTGTGTCTGTGTGTGTGTGTGTGTGTGTGTGTGTGTGTGCGTGCGGCCTGCTGTCAGCTGGGCAGAGAGACCATGTTGAGTTGTTGTGCTCTGTAACGATGATACCAGCATGCCATCCTCATTACCAGCTCCCCAGCTCCCACACAAGCCATTTGGGTATCCCCCCTCTCTCTCTTCCTCTCCCTCTTTTTCCCTTTCTCCCTCTCTCTACCCCTTGGCTATGTAAGCAATCTGCTAAATATTTTATCACCTCCCAGTTAAATCGAGCAGAGACACTTCAAATAGCACCCCACTACCTCCACCAACAACGCAAAGCTTGTCGTGTGTTTGTGTGTTTGTGTGTGTGTGTGTGTGTGTGTGTGTGTGTGTCCTGATCATCTCAAGTGTGATGAAAGACTGATTTGATGTTTTTACTGGACCCTCTCATGGTCGTTGTCATGGTTTCCAGCTGAGTGATTGATAGAATCACCTTGATTAGGTTTGCTTCACATCCATCTCTATGTTATCTTTTCTTTTTTTATAATATGATACAATCGTTGATCATTTTAATGCTCCTTCTATTCTCATATATGGAGTGATTAAAACTCCCTGGTAAACTAATTATTCTGACGTTTAAACTCTTAAAAGTGAATGATGTGGCACATACTCCTTCAGAGTAAACAGGGCTAAATGCCATACTATGAAAAGCAATTCAAAACTTTGGACTGCCTGTTCTTTATTTTGTTGTTCACACTTTTTCGTTTGGGGAACGAAATTTTCTATGAGCTGATAAATGCCTGCCTGGAGTCTATAAAGCTGGCAGTCTTATTTTATGAGGCCCTCTTCTATATTTTGTCTTCTTTTGTAATTGGTTAACCATGCTCAAAGCTTATTGCTTCTCTATTTTTTTTTTTTTTTTTAAATCTCGGTGGGCCATTCCTATGCAAAGCTCATAGCTGATCATCTTCTTCTCAACTGCATGAACATGGAGACTGGGATAGGGACAGAGGACAGTAAAAGCATTGGAGCGGGTGGAGCATTGTTTCAGCTATTGTTTTTTGCAAAGATGTGAATTACAATACAAGTGAAATAGGACGTTAGGAAACACAATGACTAATATTATTGTCCATCATATTTTTTGGTTACTTATTTACAAAACTCATGGAATCCAACGCAGTATCCGTGATGATGTATTTATTTAGTTGGGTATTTTAATTTAATACTTAATTCCTCACAGAGCAGCCCGATAGTCCTAGAATGAATATTCTCATATTTTCTCTCACCGTTAGGCTTCAGCGGGCTTTTGACACACTGGCACATTAATATTACAAATATTCAAATAACTTTATTTAACATTCTGCAGGCTGACAGTGGCAGCGGGAGATTCACAGCCCATTGAGCAAGTGCGCTTCCCTGGGCTAAGTGCCGATTCATCATGGCTGCCTTACTCCTGTCTAATGGCTGCCATCATGGAGCGCGAGCCCACACACGCACTGACACACACATAAACACACATCTTGGGCATGCGCTCAGAAAAAGTGTCAGTTCTTCCATGAGTGCATTTATAAAATGTGAAATGTAGTGTTCCAGGCACATTTATCATGTTATTAACCCTCGCCTGAAACCTTATAAACCCTGATAGAGTTAATTGTCATGGACACCTGCTGACGTATTTCTCTGTATTAGAGAGATTAAGAGCTGGAGATTGTAAGTGAAAAAGGATACAAATTATTTAAAAATATCCAAAACACATACACCCACTAAATGTATTTAAAGCTTTTAAAGTTCGGCTTTGGAAGCTATTTTCTGTACATGTTTGGTTTTTCAGTTTTCCGCTCCACGGTGGCTTTGATTACTTCTTTATATGTCTTATCTGAGTGTAAAGGATTTGGCAGACAGAACCCACAAAGGCCCGGTAAACTATTAGAGCCAATTCCAGCCCATTTGGCCGTGTCTACTTACGTTCCACAGAGTTTACTTAATTTGCAGAGAAGCATTCATGTGTACTCCGCAGCACACAGATGCACCAACATCTACCAAGTCACCTTGAAGCACAATTAAGTAAGCGTCTGACTCTTCCTGTTCCTATTAGTCGTCAGGCAGCGAGGGCCAGTGTGACGAAGACAAAAATGGAGTAGTGGGAGGAAGAGATGAAGAAAAGCTGTAACAGAGAGCAGAGAGTGAAAGACTTCTTGTTTCCATGGCTCTCAATAGGCTGAATAGGGGGATGGCAGAGAGCAGTGGTGAATGAGTGTGACCCAAACAAAAGACTCTTTGAATTTAAGGCCCAAATAGAATATTTGTAATGACCCCAAACACAGATGCACTGCTCTCACTGCAACAACAGAGTCAGTCCCTAATAATGTGAGGGATATCCAGAGATTTTTTTCACGCATAATGGAAATACCCCCCATACACAGAGCTGTTCTTATCCCCCATGGAGGGACACATACTCCTATTATTTTTCACTCTTTCTGTCTTCCCTTTCACTCCCTGTTTTGTTTTTTTGTCTGATTCTCTAACCTTCAGTCCCTTACAGGCCATGTATTTGGTCACTGGGTCTTTTTTTTCCTAAGCATTTCATTGTCATCTCTCGCTTGGTGTTTCCTTCAGCTGCTGCACAGAAAGGCTTTTTCAAGAATGCTCCACTTCGACTCGACATCTCTTCCAATCTTCACCGCCAAATCCAATTCAGTTCTCTTAATCTCTTCCTCTGCTTCAGACTCAGTCGTGTCTCCATATGTCTCCTCTCCTCTCCTCTCCTCTTCTCTCCTCTCCTCTCCTCGGCTTGGTATGGACACTGGGTGTTGAGGCCAGTGAGGGACAGGAAGACAAAGGACCCCTAACATTTCACAGATGGCTGGGGCTCTGCTAAATTTGCCCATGTCACCCTCGCTGGCAAAACACAAAAGGTCAGCCCCACGAGGGGCTCCACTTCACCCCCTGACCCCAACCGTGACCCCCATCAATCAAATCCCTCATCTTATGCTTTTAAGTTATGATTGGTGTTTTCTTAAATGTGCAAAGACGTCATCAATAATGCCATAGAAGAGTGTCAGTTTCTACCTCTGTGTTGTCTTCACAAGGGACCAAAAGTTAAAACGTCAAAAGAAATATGAATAGCGCTTAGAAAAAAACTTCACTTTTCCCTCTCCTTGTACTTTTCTGCCTCTGCAAAACTGCAACTGCAACTTTTCTTTTTTCTCTCTTCTTCCCCCTCTGGAGTGTGCTCTGGCAGGCAGTAATGAGGAGACATGGGGAGCCTCTCCACAGAGTCCCCCCCCCCCACCCACCCCCGGTTGAGAAAGTGCAAACACCCACCTCTCCATCGCCCCTCATTTGTTTATTCCCCCTCTGCCTCATCACTGTCCATCAATATTCACTGTTCGGCTAATAACACAGCCAGGCCTGTTTGGTTTGACGGCAGAGGGACACATTTCACTTCAAGGAAATTGTCTCATCCCTTCCTGGAGGTTATCAGCAGCAGCAGAATGGTAGATGTGGATTAGTCAAGGTTATATGGTGGAACTTGTGGACTAATTATAATTGAATTGCAATATAGTAGGCCAATTATAGATCAATTTATTCTGTTAATTTCACATGCAGTGAAAACTAGTCAACAGAGCAACCATGAAATAGGTGGTGGCCACATTTTCTATCACTGGAGTGGGTTAAAGGGTCAGTTTGCTTAATTTATAAAGAAACAAAAAAAAACATATAAGTGGTATCAATTCATGCAGAAATGCAAGTAGTTTTGGTTTTATTTGACCAGTTTTCAGATATCCAGCTTTGGAATTTTTGCATCTTTCTTCTTGAGGACAATCTATTTATTTAACTGTCGATAGCAAAGTCAAAGTTAAAAGTAAAGGAGAAATTGATTTTAACAAGAAATGTTGCTCTTGTTTTTTTTTTCTTCCGATGCCATATTTAATGATGTAAGCACCATTAACAAAATGGCATTTGTCTCCAATTGGGGTGGCAGCAGCAATTTCAGAATGAAACATGTATCTCCATACATGAGCAAATAAAACCAAAACTGAAGAAGAGAAAAAATATATTGTTCGTTATTAGTACAAAATTTAACTGACCAAGCCTGTGAAATTGTTTTCTTAGAGACTGTTTTCTGAAGTCTCACAAGTTACAGTGCAAACATGTGCCGATGAGGTTGTACAGTTCCTGTATATGGACTGAGTGAATCTGCTCAGCATACAATACAGTCAGCATGGAGACATTGGGCTTTGCAATAAGCCAATCCTGTAAGCCAAAAGTGCATTTTTTTTTCATGCTTCGTTTTGATTCTGTTTATGTGCATGCTTGAAATCAATTCAGAGCTCAAAATCAAAATCTCTGGACTTTGGGTCAAAGCTTGCAAGATATTTGTTCTCTTTGGTGGGAGGCCTGCACACAAATGAACAAATCCACACACACACACACACACACACTTTCCATCAACCCAAGCTGAACTTTGCGTGTCCAATTTCATAACCTAATCAAGTTGGCAATAATTGCCACACACTTGAAGCAAACAGCATTACAGTTCCACTTTAAGTGCTCCCTAAGTATCCCTGATTAAACATACTTGAAGAATTATGTATGTGTAATCTGTTATGACACCATGCATAAATCCTAAACCAACTTGACTCCTTCTAACTGGGCAGGTCATATCAAACACGACCTCAAAACCTTCACAATATACAATTATCCGACAATTAGACAACTCCCCTAATCCGCATGTCATTGTGCGCATTTAATTGAATGTTTTCACTCACAGTAAACACAGCATGTCCTTTTCGGGGTCAGGACATGTGGTTCTGCAGAAAATAGAGGAAACATCTCTTTTTAGACTGACAGACAGAAAGAGCCTAAACTCAATCTGGCCATCTCTGTGACAAATTATTGATCTTGGCTTTGTTGTCACTCCTCGTGCAAAGGACCCCCTGCTATGGCTGGCTTCCGAAAACGCCCACTGGAGAAGACATTGCGTGAATATTGAATTTTGGAAGCAAGACAGCGGAGAGGAGGAGTGTGTGTCTATCTATGTGTGTGTGTGTGTGTGTGTGTGTGTGTGTGTGTGTGTGTGTGTGTTGGGGCAGTGTGAAAAAAGGCGAAAGAGAAAAAAACAGAGTGACTTGGTAATCCTCTCTTTGAGCACTTTGTGCTTTGTGCTCCATTTGTTTACCGAGTTCCCACACTGGCTGGGGGCTGCAGCTTTTCTCCAAGACAGGAATTAGCATATCCAGACTTGTAGTCAGATCTGTGTGGCTCTTCATATGCATGTGTGTCCCTGTTTATTTCTATGTGAGTGTGCAGTTTAGATGATGTGAGAGCTTAGCGTACCCTCATCGGCTGGGGCAACCCGACTTTAATGAAATCTTCAAAGTGAGCGTGGTTTTATAGAGTCTAATCAAGCCTGCTAACCTCTTAGATGGTCTCTTTTTTGGGCTGCATTTTGTAATAAAACCCATCATGCTCTCACTGTTTGCTGAGTGAGAACAGAGTCTGTGTCAACAGGTTGACTGCTGCCTACGTGTTGCAGTGGACGGTATGTCTTGTTGGAGGTTGGATTGGCTGCATCGAGCACCATATTTTACAGAACTTCACCATGACATATTATGTTGGCGCTAAATAAAAAGAAATGGAAGATGAGACTTCAAAGTCCAGTAAATGTCAAAACTTGATACAGTTAGTTAGTACATCTATTTCAATCAACACAGCTATCTTGGCATTCCAGTCCTCAATAATTAAATCTGAAGAATTAAACTGACTCAGTTCAATTCATGTTTTGTGCTCAAAGAGGTAACCTTTGCACATTGCTGAATTATGTGAAACCCAATTCATGCAACGCATGAAATGTGATCACTGAATGATTTTGCTTCCCACTCTATTAAAGTTGATAGCCTTTATCTTTGGTATTCTATTTATTCTTGTTCTCCTCTCCTTTCACTAAAAATTGCAATGTCCCCAGACATGGACTAGTACAGAAAATAAAGATGAGGCTACTTTGTCATCATGCAATCAATAGATATGGATTATTGTACCATCCCATAGGTATGCACTGCCATCACTGGTGCATTGTCTTTTGTATTCAGTAGTGTCTCTCTCTCTCTTTAAAAGCAATTTATTCTGTGCACAGTTCAAAATATGTAATCTGCCCTCGGTTCAGATCTGTGTTGTGCTCCTGGGTTTGGGTTATATGGCTGCTTTTAAAAACAGGATCATATTTTCTTCGTGGTTAATCCTCAACCAATTCAAGGGCCAACAACTTAGTTACCCACTACAAGGCTCATCTGTAATTGGTGAAAAACAAGAAAGATAACAGTAATTGCAGTTGATTCCCTGAGAGATACCTTTATAATTTGCCCTCTAACATTGTTTTATGATGTCTATGCACAGTCCTTACAATTACAAAAAGTCCTTTCTTAAAGCCCAGAGATGGTATCTTAGTGCTGGGCCAGCGTTACTGTAGTGCTAGGCCAGACTGCACAGTGGTATGCTCCTCAAAGAGAATGATATCTGATTAGTCCAAGTCAGTACAGAGCAGAAGTCTGACAAACAAATGGATTTGCTGTGTCTAGAATGTTCTCTGGGGGAGCTCGATGGGCTGAGATACAGAGACGCTGCCTTTGTGTTGGAGCCAGCGCGAAGCATAATAAGACCCTTTGGGGAATGAACCAAACACAGACTGATAGGGACTCAAAGGCACACATGCTCATACACTCAGTCAATTTCACAATATCACTGCCTCGCGCTCCCTCTCACTTTTTCACTCTGCCTACCTTTCTCTCTTACGTCCCTATTAACTGACCTTTCATATTAATGGCTACCGAGGTTGGCCTATCATTATGTGTTTTGGCTTTCCAGGTTTGTTGCGTTTCTTGACTTTTGCTCAGTTTATTGTGTCAGCCAAGTGTCATGCGGGACTCCAAAGAACAAGACTAACAGCAGCCTTTTTAGAGGGATATTATTGTGCGAGTGTACCTGCGTGTGTGTACCTGCATGAATGCGTGTGTGCTCCACACCCATCACGGCATGAATGGGCCAGCAAATCCTATTCCCTCCCTCCCTTGTTTTCTTTCTCTATCTCATCTTTACTGCCTGTTTAATTCCCTCTCTACCACTGTCCTCCTTCTCTCACGTACTGCTAGGAGAGCAGTCTAAGAGGCAGTGCCACAATAGGGGTATTAGCCAAATGTATATTAAGCTTGCCTGACTCGCGCAGTCAATGCGATGCTTTTACACCCCTAATGCCATGTGAATAGGCCTGCTGCTCCCTGAGAAACGCCTCCGTGAGCACTCGGAGTGAGGGGCCCTTTTACTGGCTCTCATGACCCTGGTCCACGTCGCCTGTGCCGGCCCCAGCTCAAAGCACACAGTTCTCCATTTTCATAAGCGCTTAATCTGGATTGGAAGCCTCTCCATTGTGGAAATTATTTGAGAGGAGAACTTCGGCCAGACAAAAGGGCCTGTCCTTTCTGAGGCTGGGGCCTCCTTAGCCCTGTTCCTCCCTTCCCATTCTTCCATACAAAAGCCCCAGCAGGAGCAGCTAATTGTTGTATGGAGAGGAAGAGTGATGGGGTGTTGAGTGGATGTCCTGCTTAACACTGCCCCCAGTGGTATAGGGAGGGGGAATGCAGACTTGAGAGACATAAATAAGAGAAGAGCTGTTAAAAAAACATGACATAGTATAAAAATAAAATAAAATAAAAAAAAAAATATATATATATATATATATATATATATATTACCTTTCGCAGTTTATTTATTATTTAATCCAGGTGAGAATAGATCCTGTGATGCCGGTTGATAGTGAAGTTTAGTTTGATTCCACTAGGTTACAGTGCAAAAGACTTTGGAGCTGGAATGTGTAACAAACTCAGAGTGAAGCTTTGAAGTGTAATGCTGTTGCCCTGGGCTACTTAGCTCCAGGGTCAAATGAGATTACACCCTTGATCTGTGTTAGTACCTTCTGATCTGCAGAATTGCAGTGTGTGTGTGTGTGTGTGTGTGTGTGTGTGTGTGTGTGTGTGTGTGTGTGTGTGTGTGTGTGTGTGTGTGTGTGTGTGTGTGTGCGGGCATATATGCCTGTCTATGTGTCTATATATGTGTTTTAGAGATACTTTGCAAGTGTGTCTAATTCATAAAATACTGTAAACCCTTAGGATGAGTCTCTACTCATTGTATTAGTGTGTATGTGTGTGTGTGTGTGCGCGTGTGACACATATCTTAGTGCACTGGTTTTCTCCTCATAGAAAGGGATTGTTCAAGAAATACTTCACCCCCAAAATGACCATTTGTATATCAATTGCTCACCGCGTGTCACATTAAATTCTTACAGAAAACATTGTTTTAGCATGTGCGTGTGTTTGAAAAGTAGTGAATATTTAAGACTGGATAAATGAGATTTGGATCACACTGCACACGTTATTTGAGAGACTGCAAACACATATTTTGGTGTCGTTTTGATATTGTGAAACGCAGACCCCATTTATTTCAATTCATCAAGACTTTTCTCTGTTTTTGAATTCTCCATTGGAGGCATGCGAGAGAAAAAAAAGTTTTCTTCAAGAATTCGAGGTAACACGGGGTGAGTTATTGATATACAAATGGTAATTTCAGAGGTGAAGTATTCCTTTAGTTTGTTAATTAGTGTTGTTGGCCTGATCTTAGTGCCTTGTTTTGTGTGTCTCTCATGTTACAAACCCTATTCTGTCTCTGTCTCCGTGCTCACTGCTCCGGAACACCTTAATCCAGTGTGAAAGCAATTGGCTCTCTCAGATCTAATCAATAGAGGGCCAAGGCAGTGAGCCAGGGGGAACATCTCTGGCCCCTGCTCAGCTACAATCAATTTAGAACCATCGATTCAGTGATTGAAATACAAAGAGCAGACGCGCTGGACCGTACAGGTGCTTTAGTGTTTGGGTGTGCCAATATGTTATATATCTCCCTGTGTGAGTATTTCTGTGTAGTGTGTGTGTGTGTGTGTATGTGTGTGTGTGTGTGTGTGTGTGTGTGTGTGCATTTCTTCATGTGTGTGTATATGGATAGTATGATTTATTTTCGAGCCTCCTGTAGTAAAGTGGGAATGGCATTTAATCTAGCACCTCTGAGACGGAGCAAAGAGAAAAAAAATCACTCCTAATCCAATATGTCCTGCCCAGGAAAAGGTGTGTTTGCAAAGGTGTGTGTGTGTTAGGCTGTTTCGTGCATTTGTGTGCACCCAAGGGTTTCCTTCTTGCCACGTTTCGAGTGTACACCCCATGTAAAGATGCAGTTCAGAAGGGCTCTTGCGCAACATTTGCATGCAAAATGTGACAACAAGAATGCGTGCATGACTGTTGACATGTGACAACACATATGACATCTAGAAAAATGTGTCTGATCTGTCTTCTTTGCATGGGTATGTGTGTATTCATGCATATATGATGTCATTGCATATCATGTTTGACCCTGTTCATGCAGTTATGCTCTGCCATGTGTAATTAATCTGTGAGTGTATTCATTTGGGAAATGTGTTGCTATGGTTTTACAGTACAGTGTTGTGGTGCACGGTGTATGTCACTATGTGTATATTTGTATTTTATGTTGCAGTCGTGCTGAATGTGAACACGCAAGGCCATGAATGTTCCTGGGTCATCCCCTACAGTAACACTGCTTCAGTGAATGTAGCGTGCAACTGCTGTCTTTATAGCAACTGCACATCATGTGTGTGTGCAGTTCTACTAGTGTGGCAAAGTTTGGCAATAGTTTTTTTAATCCCATCTCAAATGGGATGAGGCATGTATGTGGGCTGCTGAGATTGATTTAATGATTTATTGGGAAACACCTGAAATCAAACCACTGTCCTTCATACATCTCCCTGCACATACACAAACTGACTTTTACAAACAAACACACACACACACACTTTTGCTACTGTGCCCTGTAAGACCTTCGTGTTAATGGCTATCTGCCATTTATACAGTTAATCCTGTTTCCCAGTTGGTCATGTTTCTTCCCCTCGATTTTCAGCCGGACAAGGTGTTGATGTCTTTCACAAAGCCCACAATGTCACCGAGACCTAACGAGGAGGTGTCACATGCACTTTTAAGTAAGCCCCCTTGCTCTGAGACTGCTGTGATGCACTTGTCCACTGTCCATCATTCACTCTGCAATCAGATGAATGACTTGTGGTCTCCGTCCATCCTACAATGTGTGAACATGTTCATGCGGCGTAAGGAGGTCCCACATCCCCCCCACTCCTTCAGGCACACACACACACAAACACATATACAATAACACACATTTGCCAGTGTCATAGTTCGGGGTGTATTGACTAAGGCTGCCTGGTAAAGGTCGGTGCTGTCCAGATTTGGACAGGTGGGATGGGGGCTGTAATCACACACCGTTTCTGTGTGATGGTGCGTGTCTGTCTGTCGGGAAGGAAATACAGGTTTCTGATAAGGTTGTGTAGAGGTCATGCATATGTAAATATGACATGAATATAGATGTGCTGTGGGCCCGGTTGCCTTTGGAGGATTTCAGGGGCTCCAGGTGCATTGCATGCCAGAGAATTGGGTTGGCCTCTGCTCATTGACGATACACAACCGAACAGTTGATGAACACATCCGTTCGTCTTTGTTCTATATTCAAAAAACAATTCCATGCATGCAAGTCATTCATCCATGGACCTTTTCTGGACATGCCTGGGCCTGATGTAAACACAATCGTTATTTTGTATGTATAAAAAAAAAAGAAAACACCCATCCTGAACAATAAATGGAGCTTTCTACGTTGGACAAGACAGATGCAGTTCCTCTAAGCAGCATTTATTATCCAGCCTTCTTTAGTCCCCGTCCCCAGCTTTAGAAATAATAGCTTGGCCGTCTCTTAGTATGCAATGAAAAAGGGCTGCTTTGCACAGCACGCATATTGTGGGACTGTGCCACCAACAATTTGACTGACAAGATGCATACCTTAGTGCTTTGTTTTGCTCTCACTTTCCCACTTCTCTACATCTGCCTTTCTCACTCTCTATTTTCCTGATCCTGGTTACTTTTCCTCTCCCACGCTTCACACATAATTTGTGTCTTCTCTTTTGATGCAGAGCTTTTTATCATTATTTCCCATTAGGCATAATAGCAGCAGGGGCGATGAACGGATTTGCGGGTACAGCAGGAGGAACATCTCGCTGGCAAATGCTTTAATTGTATTGATGTTGCTGTTTTTGTGATAGTTGATCTCATCGCTATCCCAGCAGGCATTGCTGCTGCCGATGACCTTTCCATCACAGTAATACCCACGTCACCCATCTCCTCTTCTGTTCTCCAACCTCGCATCTTGTCCTGCCATCAGTGACGCAGGCTACAGCCTGAGGCCAGGCTCTAAACTCACTATTCGATTTAAAAAAGCCAGATTCATGTTTATCCTCGACTTTCCTTTCTTTTCATCCACCTCCAATTCCACTCTACTTCTGACCTCTGGCCTCCTTGCGTCTCACAGCCTCTTTGCCATGTGTGAAAATAGCAGCACCTGCAAGACAGGGTGCATATGCTTAGTAGTGGGACATAGTAGGTCGGAAATATGTCACTGCACTTCCATGTGGTGATGGTGTTGGGGATGGAAGGGCCTTCCGTGGTTACACTCTCACAGCTCATTGGAGAGAAGAGTACGGTGTGTTCAGCTGTGTGATTTTGCCATTGGTGCTTGTCTTTGCCAGAATATTTTGGTGTAAACATTGTGTTATGTACGCTCAATTAGGAATCAAATTAGGGAATGGTAAACAGCGAAGGGACCTTTTGTTTTCCAGTTGTTTTATCATTCTACTCTCTGCTACCTTCAAATGTGCATAATTACTCATCCCCATTCACAGGCCTCTACACTCATTAGCGGGGCCTTAACCCTGAGCCAAGGGGCCGGGTATTTTAGGATACATGAGTATTTTAAAGCTATTATTATGCCTTGCGAGAACAATTCTCAAAGCATTTTAATATTAAATGCGCTGGTAAGGAATGACCAGTTATTGGGATCATCTAGATAAAGATGGGGGTTGTTAGCAGTGCATTACCCTCAGATTTTCTTTTTAATCTAAATGTAAATGTGCACATTAAGATAAAAAAGAGGTTTCAATTCTCCTTACATTCCTTCTAGTTTTATAGTAGTATACACATGTGTGTAAAACTGTTTACAACTTAATACAAAAAAAGTGAATTAGATAATGTTGTATTACAGCTGTTGGATGGATATACAACTTCCTCTCTAACATCACACAACTGTTTGAAGGCATTCTTTTCGCTATGTTGCCATGAATAAATAGATAATTTACTTTCGGCAATGAATTGTGAAGAGACGCAAATTGCCATTACAGTTTATGAACGAGATTTCACAATTTGAGTATCGGATATAGTCAAAGTGATGTTAGGTGCACCGTATCTTCTATCACAGAAACAGTCATAAGAACACAAGCCTCATAGCAACTATGTTGACTCTCTGTTTGAGTGTTGGAGTGAAATTTTGGTGACAGATTTAGGTACCAGTAGGTAGATTATTTCCTAAACACAGCTTCTGTGCCTGTGACTATTTAGAGTTCACTGCTTTTGAATTGCAAACAACTGGGACAAATTGTATTCAGCTGTCAAAATACTAGTTACTTCAACTTACTCTTATACATTTTTTGCATGAAAAAGTGTTTTATATTCAGTCAATATTAAAGGCACATTGCTTAAACGCCAAGCTAGCTGTAAGGCTGAGCTCCATAGAAGATTACATACAAATGCAAAAGCTTCTAAAATTAGAAAAAAATTGAAATAATAATAATTAGAAATAGTTATTTGCTACTCATACTTTAGCTACCTACATATATTATACACCAGCTCTTTGTTTATATTATTATTAGATTTTGTTATGAAACAATAAAGAAACCTGATTATAAAAAAACAACAACAAAGCCTATCAAAAAGCTGGCGGATGTCTTTGATCACAAATGGCAAAACTAAATTCTCATTTACATGAAAAGATTTCCTTTTCATAACACTTACCTGCATGCACAGTCTATCCTTTCCTCTTGTGAATTTCTGGAATGACTGATGTAGATTACTGTGGATGATCTAAGCTGTATGTGCTGTGCATCTTGCAGTACATCGTATCACTATACTATACGGCCATAGCTGTACAATTGTAGCTCGAAGCTGCTGCCTAAATCTTTGTTCACACCAGCTTTCATTTTCAGTGAAACACTTGAAAAAAATCTACAAAAAAACCCTACGAATATAAATGTGACTTGGCACCAGAGTATATGTAAGATGCGTTGGGTAAAACTACACAGGTAAAGGTTCCAAATGATCGGATTTGAACACTTTGTGTTTCTGTATTTTAGTTTCTTGTAATTGGAAACAGAAAGCAAAAGTACACATCTGGATGAGCAAGCCGATTTATCTCTGTCCGCTCCACTTTTCCACCATAATGATGCATTGTTTACAATCTACACTTCCTCATCAGGTTAACCTCTCCTTCTGACAAAAGGTTTGAAGGCCATAAATGTAATAGACAGTGTTGAGCAGAGCAACAGCAAAGGAGCAAAAAGAGCAAGAGTGGGCATCTTTGGCTAACTGCTATAGATTAATTGATCTAGCCATGAAGTTAATGAGCTAGATCCTTTTTAAAAGAGACAAGTGCTGAGACAGAGGAAGCTAATGGTCTCTCACAACTTAGAGTGGTAAGAAATAGAAAGCTATTTATCTTGCAACATATACTTTATTCACCGTATGACAGAATCGCAAGGTAATTGACGAGGCCTGTAACTGCTTATTTTATCACCTCATTTTGATCATCCTTCTTTGCAAGTCATGATCCACAAACAGCTCAACACCGGAGACAACAACTGATTTTTGACTATAAACTCCAGATAGCTGAATAGCCATTTTTGTGAGTTGACAAACAGGATTTAATTTGACAATAAAGTTTGTGAACATCCTCGCACCATCACATTAATGTGCCTAAATAAGTATTGTCAGGGTGCTTTTGTGATTACAGTTTGCTGAGTGAAGTTAGATTGATCAAATCAGCATTGCAATCATATTGCAATCAAACACCGGCAATGAAATGCGCCTTGCTCACATAACTTCTCTTGACTGATTTCACCCCTCATCAAGTAACTCTTCATCTCTGTCTGTCATACCCCCTTGCCTTTTTTCCCTCTGTTAGTTGGCAGTGGGCAATGAGCCTGGTCAGTCCCTTCTTAGGTTCTGATTACAGTGTAGATTGTCGTGCAAGCACATGTTACTGCCTGCTGAGCGGCGATATGTTTCGGAGGGCGGTTTTCGCTGCTACCCTTGCCAGCCAAGGATGGATTGGCACAGTGGAGCCTCCTGGAATACCAATGCCTCCTTGTTGTCTCTATCTCTTTCCCCTGCTCCTCTCTGACCCCTCCTCTCTCTGAAAGATATGCTCGGTGCCTTGGCACATAGCTGCATCTTCCTGGGAAATAAAATTGACCTGAGCCAATGTGCCATGCGCGATGCAGAGCGGCTAACTGCCAACGCAACACTCGGCTATGACGAGTCTTTGTGGAGCAAAGAGATTATATAGCTCTCTTGATCTGTATCGTGCTTACATTGTGCACGCATACACAGACATACATACAAATACGCGTGCATGCGCATGCAGGCACACGACTCGTGCATGCGCTTTCAGTAAGCCAGATTTCCCAGTCGGCTGGTCTGTCATTGGCCGGCTGTTCAAAGGGAAAGTGTGGGCCAAAGAAATACTGGCTGTGAGGTTACCATGGTAACAGCCGACCCAGGGGCGTGGGCTGTCTGCTAAATTGTGCGCTGGTTTGTTAAGGCTCACACACACACACACACACACACATACATGCAGACACGCACACACCTTAATTTAAACAGAACGTCTCTTCCGACATTCATTGTCTAGCAGGCACCTGCTCTGTTCATTAGCATTAGCAGTCAGACTGTTGGATTTCACTTCCTTATGTGAAGCAAACTGATAATTTCGTAGAAATCACACACCGGCCTATTTATTGTCTTTATCTGGACACTGTCTCACTGTCTCTAGTTATTTTACTGCTGCACTGCCCTCTATTGAATCCAGTCAGACATGGTTTTCATTCTACAAACATGGAGGAGTACGTTGCTAAACTGCTGTTATATACCCAATATAAGATCATTAATGGGTGTCGAAAACAGAAAGTGATTTGTTTCCTGTTATTCTTCTCATTTTTCTTTTCCTCATGTGTTCGTTATTGCCTCTCTCTTCGGATACACAGCGATATAACAAGATGTGGAGTTTCAAAGGGTAGCCTAATTGGAGGGTACCTCAGCTTTCTCAGGGGGTTTAAGTATTGTTCACTGGGGTTTCTGCAGCATCAGACATTGCTGTATTAGCTAGTTGAGAGGGCAGACATGTCAAGATGATCGGTGTTTGGTGAGGGTAGCAGAAAGTTAAGAAGAGTTGTATGTGTGTGGATTTATGTGTGGGGGTGAGTTTGTGTGTACGTGGGCAGTTGTGGGTATAGGTTCGGGTTTTCGTTCGAAAGAGAGGCTCTGACAGGCCTAGAATGGACAGATGATTAATGATCAGGGGGAGTGTTCTGTGGGAGGAACTCTTCAGCACCGCAGCTCTTAACAAAAGCCGACGAGGTATGCTCCGAGAACCACACTCTTTCAACCATCCCTTTATTCCCGAGAAAACCTCTCTGGCCCTCTTTTATTCCTCCTCACATTCTCTATTTCTGTGAGATTAGAAGGTGATGACAGGCAGTAGTGGAGACATACACTGACCAGACTTGCCAAGTGATGTAACCACTGTGAACCCCGATGCCTTCAAGTACAGAAGAAATGACCGCACTTGTGAGAAGTTACATACCTTTTAGCCTCCGATCAGATCAGATCTTGGGCTGAGATGTTTCTCATGAGTGTATGTTGGCAGTTTATGAGAAATATGCAAAATCTTTCTTGAATCAGTTTATACGAATGAATAAATCATAACCCTAAAAGGCATTATACCCGACTTTTAATATCCTGCGGGCATTTTCTCTGACATGCCTTTGTTTCGAGCCATGCCTCTGTCTCAACTTATTGTATTATGCTTTTCAATGACCTTGTGGAGAAATGGAACACCTGGGTTGGAAAAGCAACTCATTACGTGAATTCTGGCTGGAAAATGAACAATGACAGACGAGCGAGACTGAATACGAATAGGCTGCAGCACTGATTGCCTTTTTGTTTTAAGATGTTGGCTGTCTAGCCACGTTTTGTGTCCCCTCTGTCAGACCAACGTGTTCATTTCACCACTCGGTTGATATTGTCTAAGTTGTCAGATACGCAAATCTATACAGGCATGCACTTGGCCTTTATGCAGCCTCGGGTTTGAGTGGGTGCGAGCTATTTTTCTGAGTGATTGAGCAACGAAATATTGAAATAGGGGTCAACTGGGGTCTTGACCCGATCATAAGCCTGTCTGTATGAGTGTTTGTGACTGGGGGGGTGTATGCATGACTCCAAAGCCTGTAGAGACTGTGATCCATCCCATGTGATGGATGAGGGTCAGGGTTAAGGGTGTATTGGGGGCTTAAGAGTTGTACTTAAGGGTCACTGACGCTAACCCACAACTTGTGGCCTTCTTTGGGTCAAGCACCCTCTCCACACAATGTTTTAAAACCTCAGACAAGCAGAGTTATATTTAAAAGCTGACTGTGTATACACATTGGGAAAAATAATTATGGATTTCATCAGGCAAAAAGCAATTTTACTAAATAAAACGTCTTACATGAGTCAGAACTTTGACATGCTTAACTTTGTCAATATTGGAGTGTTGCATACTTTCTTTTAAGTGATAACCATCTCATATTACGGAATGGAACTCTTTCCTTTAAATCTCAAGATTTATCACAGTACCTTTCCACATCAGCTGCTGCATGCGTTTGATTGCATTTCCCACAATTTCCTGCCAAGCCATTTCTGGTGGTTTAAAACCTCACATACTTCAGAGTGATGCCAAAGGAAAAGTCAGGGCAAGACTTACTGTACTGTAACTTTGATTGGGTTTGAGTCGAAAAGCCATTTCCAAACCCATCTTGGTCATAATCCTTTGCATTGGTTTCCTGCAATTCCTAACTGTACATTTCTATTTTATCTCACACACACCTGGTGATGCTTGCATGACAAGCCAATAAAAGTATTATTCCTCTGCCTCCATACATCTACAGTCTCCAATTAACTTGGATTCTGATGGGCTATATACATTCTGCAACTGCACATTCTAAAAGCATGCACCTTGTATGACACAGTAAGCGTGCTTCCACGTATGATGTATTGCCTGCAGTGTGCACTACGATACGCTCAGCAAATACATTGCGTAGTCTAACCCCCGGCAATGCACATCAGCCATTGTTAAAGCCTCTCCTCAGAGACTAGCTCATGTTGCAAATCTTCTCCTGTAGCTCTTGCCCAGGCCAATCAATACATTTGTGTTGAAGGAAAATCTGAGTTTTCTCCATATTAACTTTGAATTTGGAAATATATGGTATACAAAGTCAGTCCACATGCTTGTTTGTTCGCTGCATTCAGATTGAGATTGTTGCCATTATCAGAAATGTAAAGAGAAAGAGTACCTGCTGGGAAAATGAACAGTGAAGAGATCATCATCTCATGTCCCCCGGTCAGGCTTGCAGTGACGTGAGTTCATCGCAGTTAGACTTTGATGGGTAGTGAACAGCGATCTGCAGCTGCCATACCTCCGTCAAGTCACTCTCCTGAGCTAGAGACAGAAGGAGAGAAAGAGAGGAAGACTATCAACTTTAACAAGGATTCAAACCTGTCAATCCTGACAAGAAAGCAACAAGGGGAGGAAAGGTGGGAGAAGAGTGAGAGCAATTCTATTACCAGTGGGACATACCCAAAAAAAAAAGATGTGAGGGCCGAGAAGAAGTGAGAAGGAGAGGAGGAGAGAATAATACAGAGAGAATCCTGTAGAGACCACTTGAAAGGGAGGAATGTTTTGTTTTTTGCATGCAGCCAGTTCAGTTGTGGGTTATCCTCCCACTGGGGAGACTAATTGCTTGTTGATCTAATGTTCTATCCCCTCCTGTCCCCGAAAACCAACACATTTGATGAGTGATGGGTCTATGTGTTTTTCTGTCCTGCAGGACAGGAACTTCTGGCCTCCTCCAATCTAAATATTCACAAATCAGGAGAAAAGTCTTTGGGCTGAGTTCCAAATTCGATGAAGCATAAACGCTGGCCCAACGCTGGCCGCCCTTAGAACGATACCTCTGAGGGTTTGCGAACATTGTTCACGTGACTTTCTTATTCTCTGTCTATGTCTTTGCCCATTTCTGTTTCTTCCTCCCTCTTGCGCTGTGAGGCAGATCAGTGAGCAGCTAATTAATGAGTTTAATGCTAGGATTCATGCACATATTGTGTGTCAATTAGAGAAAGAGCTTCAGCTCCAAGGTACGAATTATAATCTAGACGGACATTCCTCCTGTGCTTGGTGTGGAGTCTTGATATATGTGTGTGTGTGTGTGTGTGTGTGTGTGTGTGTGTGTGTGTGTGTGTGTTTGTGTGTGTGTGTGTGTGTGTGTGTGTGTGTGTGTGTGTATTTATACCGCTGCCTATTTGTTTTAACCTGGCTGTCACTTATCTCCCCTCCTGTAATGCTGATCTTGCAGCATCTTCAGTTGTCCAAGGAGAGGCATTAAATTATCTCAGGTTCTGTAAAACATATGCTAGTCAAGTGGCGGAAAATGTGGGTGCACCATTTCATTTAATGGGGTCATCGGTGGTTACACAAGTTGCTGTGTAAATCAGTTCCGTAAACGTATTCTGGAGTTGAGGATAGCATTGATGCAGATACGGGAGTGTTTCTCAGGGTGTGTGTTTGTTTGAGTGAGTGTGCACGCGAGGTACTGTAAGAGAGTCTGTGTGTGTGTGTGTGTGTGTGTGTCTGTGTGTGTGTGTCTGTATGCATTCTTCTGCTGACAAGTTTGCCTTGAGGCATTTTTGCAACACTGCTATCTCAGACGGCTGATTCAGCACAGCCCTCCCTGTTTTCCTCCTCACTTTTGCCCATTTATGAATGTCCAGGCTAGCTACTGTCTATCTGTAAACACACAACCCGAGGGCAGAACCCAAATGCACATATTCTGCTCACACCCCATTAAACACACACTGAACAACTTATTGTGATCCCTTTTCATAAGAGTCAGGGCAATAGATTTGAAGCTTGCGTGTGTGTGTGTGTGTGTGTGTGTGTGTGTGTGTGTGTGTGTGTGTGTGTGTGTGTGTGTGTGTGTGTGTGTGTGTGTGTGTGTGTGTGTGCGTGCGTGTGTGTGTGTGATGGCCCTGTGCATGCGCGCGTGGCTCTTCCCTCACCCTGATGTATGAATTTTATATGGCAAAGATGATGACACATAAGTTCTCTCCCACTCTCCTGCGGAAAATGAATTTTTGATCTGTGTTTTATCGTCTTGTAATCTCTGATATCTTCGGAAGTTATTGCTTTATAAAATGGCTCTGCAGCTGGTTTGTGCTTCCCCATATGGCCAGGGAGAGTTTTAAGAGTCTCAATGTTCTTGTATTAGATGGAGCTCGATCTTCTCACACGTGAAATTAGTGTATTTCACATCAAGAGAGGTCACAAACTTCCTCTTTGACGCACTAAAATAGTTGCTTACTATTCCCTTTATTGTACTCTATTATAAACCCTGTACAACCTTATATTCCTCCATACATCCACAGCATAGCGATATGTTTTCCACAGGGCATACACTTGTGCCTTGCAGCTGTGAAATGCCTTCCAGCTCCTTCTCCTGCATGATAAGCTGCTTGTGGTTGTTGTGGTGCGGTCATGTGTGTGTGTGTGTTTGGATGTGATGGTCTGGCTGTGTGTGGACAGTGTTTTGTGACTAGACATGAGGTCAGTTAGTTAGTCTCTGGTGTGTCTGTTAGACTGTCACCAAAGGAGATGGGAGAGCAGCCGCTGTTGGGGGCAGCAGCTTGAGTTTTGTGTGTGTGTGTGTGTGTGCATGTGTGTGCGTGTGTGTGCGTGCATGATGCCTCCTCTTTCTTCTTCACCGGTTCTTTCTTTCTTTCTTTGTCTTTATCCCTCTATCCTTCATTAACAGCCCATCAGAGATGGCCGGCTGAATGGTATGAATGGAACACTCGTAAAGACAGGAACCTGCCCTTTTTACTGCGTAATAAAGAAGACTCCGGCTTCCGAGCCCAGCCCCTCAGTGCATTTTTTAGTGAAGCATAACATGTTTAAATGAAAAACCTGTTGATACAAAGGTGAAAAGGTTTTGCTCACATGGCTACTGTTCCACATTCTCCACTGTTTGATCCGGCAGCGAGGAGTGATGGGGCCGACTCCTTGGTCATTGCTCTAAATAACTCTCCCTCTAGCAAGCTCTTCATAACTATTGGAATAGAAGACTCTTAATCAGATACAATATAACTATTTGTGTAAAGCAAATTCAGTTCTGCTTGCAGCGATTTCTTTTGCTTTGAATATCTTATAACACTTCACCAATGACTCATCATTTTGTTTACCTGATAAAAAATCTTTTGTTCCAATATTATATCTTTGCTGTGCATTTGTGTTTTTACACAACTATGAGTTAACTCTACATCCCATTTCTCAGCCGCAGTCAAGCCTTTACATTCTTTTACTCAGGCAAATCGACGCAGCTGGAGAAACTGTAGGATGCTTGTCCCATTAAATTTATAACCCCTCCCCTCCGGAGTGCAGCAGCACCTCAGCTTCGTCCCCCATCAGTAAGCCTGCTAAAATATTAGACATTTATCATGGTTATTATAGTCAGTAAATCCTTCCACACAGTGCAGAAGCCCTTCAGCTTTGTATTCTTTTGGGATACGAGGGTAAATGGATTAGGTTATTGCCTGGACTGGCCCAGAGATATCAACCACAATAATCTTTGTCCTCCACCACAGCCTTTAGAATTTAGGGCTCAAACACATGACGCAAACCTCCACTAATTTACGACGTTCCCTCTTACAATTTGTACAAGAAAATACTACTGAGCTACAGCTGATTACCAGCTGACCACTGACACGCATGTATGATCTGTGCCCTTACTAAATATCGTCAGTATATTCGAAATCTAAAAATAATGGAAATTAAAACAACTTGCCAATCATTTCCATAAATTAAACAGTAGTGTTAAATGATCAGAATATAACATTGAAAATATGTCTGATAAAATTTTTCAACTGGTACTTTAATGTATTGTATATGTTTTAATTTATTTACTTCAAACGTGTGTTGTCTGTGGTGTTTTGCTTGTGGAAGGAGAAAAGAATCAATGGAGATGAAAGATAGGACAAAGCAGGTGAAATCACTGCTTTGCGAGGCTGTACAGCCAGTCAGTAAGTTCTCCTTCACCAACTACCTCAGCCGTTAATTTAACAAGCTGAAATGGCTGCATATGTTACAATGGCGACCACAACAATGCAAAAACTACTAATGTTTTGCCACAGATGGCCAACTTTCTACTCAGGGCTGCTAGAGTAAGACAGACTGATTGTATCTACTAAGTGTGTACATGAGGATAATTTTCACGATTGTCGACACGGTATTAAAGGAATAGTTTGACATTTTGGAAAATATTTGCTCGATAAGAAAACTGATCCCCGCTCATGTCTTGCCAAATATAAAGCTATACAGCCAGCAGCCGGTTAGCTTATCTTAGCTTAGCATTAAGAATGAGAACAGGGGGAAACAGCTAGCCTAACTCTGTCCAAAGGGAACCAACTCCACCTAAAGCTCACTAACAAACATGTTATATCTCATTTGTTTAATCCATATAAGTGTGTAAAAATGTGTGGTCTAATGGGGGTTATGTCAGTTTTAAGTTGGACTCTTTTCTCAGTCTGTTTTCATCCCTGTTCAACATTCTCGCTGATATACTGGACCCAGATGCCTGGCTTGTGCATTCTTGTCTCGTGGATTATTTATTTTTTCATTTATTTTCTAACATTGTTTTTCTGTTCCCGCAGCATGCCCTCCGGGTACCTTCAAGTCAACCCAGGGTCCAGGTCTTTGTCTGCAGTGCCCTCCTAACAGCCGCTCCACAGCTGAGGCCGCGACCATCTGTGTGTGCCGCAACGGTTACTACCGTGGCGATGCTGATCAGCCGGATGAACCCTGCACCAGTGAGTTTATTGTACATTAAACTTTACCGACACACTCCAACACCGTCACACACTTACATTCTTGTAGGACAAGCACCTGTAATAGGCATCCGTGTATCCATTTTGGCATACATTTATATGCATCAATATTGAATAGACTGGTCATGCATATACAAGCCGCTATATTTTCATTACGACAGTGTAGAGATTGATTTTTTTCTATCTCACTCCGTCTATGTCTCTTCCTCACTGTCGTCAAACCAGCACATGCAGTAACATTTAAATGAGCATGTATCTAGAGCCCTAGTCTTCTCAGCCTGGTCATAATAATCATTTTAGGGTTTCCATTATTGACGACTCCATCACTGTGCAATTGAGCTTCCTCTCTGTTTCCTCTCAGTTATCTTACTCTCTCTGTCTCTTTTTCTTGCTGTTGTTCTTTCTTTCTGTCTGCTATCATCCCCTGAAGTACTAATTACTCTGGCAGATGCTGCGAAGCTTCGACACTGTCCTGCCGCTACCCGCTGGAGATCCAATAAGGCCTCTCACAGCATCATATTTATCTTAGTATGATGTAAAAGCAATATGCTAAGCTTTCCTGTCGTTCCCTGCTGACACACAGTTACACAGAAAGAGAGCACGGTTAGACCCCAAAAAAGTTTGTTTACCTCTCTTCCTTTGCTGCCGCTGGGGAGTGTCTTAATGGTTTATTCTCCTCACAACAGCAGACCTGGAAGCTTTATTGGTGTGGTTATGTATTCATTTAGTCCTGATTTATTCACATATACCTGGCTAATTGGCCTCAGGAATGGGCTCAGGACCACACTCCTTTCTTAATCGTTTAGCAGCTGTAGCCTTCACAGCTAAAACGTGTATTGAATGCACCTCTTTTTGCCATGTTTGTTTTTTATAACTATGAATAGGGTCCTTAAAGCTGCAGTGGAACCCAAACATCGCATGGCTGTCTGTCTGACTGTTTGAACGCTTCCCAAGTGTAGCCATCCACACCTTTAGGCTTTGGATGTTCTCAACGGATGACACCCCACTTTCACCTTGAGTTTTCTCCGCCCTCCCGTGGTATACTACATATCTCTCTGGTGAATTAGTGAGCGCTCCATCAACTATAGCATCTGCCTCTACCTTGAGGCTTTGCATTTTCCCTAAGCAATCTCCACAACAGCTCCCCAGTGGAATTTCTTGAACAGATCCCTCTGGTCTGTGTTCAGTTCCCGAATGCAGGCTGCGTTACTTTTTTTCTCTTCTTTCAATCAAGGCAGTTCTGTCTTATCTTCTGTCTACTCTGTTATTTTTTTCTTCTACTTCACACTTTTCCTCTCATGATCAGTACAACTTCCCTCCTCTCAATATAATAATAATAGTAATATTAGGCTAGACTATTTTTATTTTTAAATACACACATTTTTTTTAATAAGCTTAAAAAAGGAAAAATTGCCCAATATTCCAATCGCAGTTACACAGTGGACTACGAATAAAACATTCATTACATTAGGAAAAATGCTTTACTTTACTACACATGCATTTTAAATGTCCTACTGAGAATTTCTTTCCAACCACCCCTTTTAACGTTAAAATCTTAAACCAACCTCAGTTCTTCCCCAATGTGTGTTGACAGAATTATTTTGCAACAGCACATTCAAAGCCTTCTCTGAAGGTTGAATCACACAGTGGCAGCTGAGCTCGATGCTCAGGGTGCCCTAGATCTCAGCAGGGGGGTGCAGTGAGATCATCCTAGTAAGAATCTCTTTAATACTGCTGGTCCCGATAAGAGCACTGCTTGAGTAGCATAAATCAGGCCAATCTGCAGCTGCAGAAGCTGAAGCTTTAGCGCTTCTCGCCGCCATCAGAGGCGCGGGTCCTTGTGTGCTCCAGATCAGTCTGATTAGCTTGCTGATGGATTGTCCAACGCCTGGCTCTGTCAGCAGGGGGCTTCACGTAACCCAAACTCCAGACTTCTTTCTTTCGCTGACTCCAGCCATGCCTGAACACCACACCGAGCGTTCTGTTTCGCTGCGTGAAGCCCACTCCTCTCAGCTTGGCTACCCAGTATCCTGGGCTTTGCGATAGTGGTTGCTTTGCACCGTTCCCTTCCTCAGGCTCCCCCAGTCTGACGTAGCCGTGGGCGTGCGCGTGTGAAAAGGAATTAATGTGTATGTGTGAAAACTGTGTGTTGGGGGAGGTCAGCCAGCTCCACCATGCTGGGTTTCTCAATGTGTGAGTCAGAGAAGGAGAATGACAAGCGGAGTGGTAACTGATGGGAGTCGGGCGGTGAAACCAGTACTGATTGGTCCATAGGGGAGAAGGGATGCAGTAATGGAGCAAAATAGTGGAGAGGGGAAGGGAATGATGGGAAGGAAGGACTAATGACAAAGATAGACAGGAAAAAAAAATCCATCAATACAGTGACAAACTGAGATTTGAATCTATTCATTTGAAGGTTACGTCTGAATGTTGAAGAGATTATGGATTGAAATAGCTGTCTGGGGAAGTTCTACACACAGCAACTCAGGATAAGTACCAGTGAGGCACAAAACAATGTTATTTAAAAAATATATAAATATAGGAAAAGAGAAGGAAAACGGGATGGTTCTGATGGGTTTCTACATTCCTGATCCGTACCGCCTTGGCTCTGAATCTCGAGGATCAAATTCAATACTCTTCAATGTCTGTGGCCCGTCCCATGAAAACCTCCTTGAGCCCTGTCAAACACTGTCTGCACTTCGTAAAAACAAACAAAACCCATCAAAGTTCCTGACTGAAAAGACAGAGTTATCTGCTTTTCCATTCGCCTCAGCAGTCCATTTAGACTTTTCTTCTTCTGCACTCTCCTATTCACTGCATATTCTCCCTCCTTGTTCTGTTTTCAAAGAGAAAGAGGAGGGAGCCGTCAAAGTGCATAAATATTCTGTTCTTTCATCCACGTTTTTTTTCTCCACATGAACTGTGTTGTCAGTTCTGCAGTCAGTTGACGATGCTTCCCACAGCCGTCAGCTTGCCAGTTTCCTCTCTCAGTAAATAGTAAATGGAGCTAAGTCAAGGTAATTATCTGTCCTACTCTAATCCCTCTTCTGGTGAGGAAGACACAACGCTCCAGAGTAGTGTGCACATGCATGCACAAATGTTCGAAAAAGACACTACTCTCTCTGTGTCATTGTGAAAGCACCCACATCTCCCAAACTGTACTGCATGCTCCCATACACACCAACAGTCTATCTATGACTCCCTCAGTCTCTCAGCCAGTCAGTATTAGTCCTTGTGACATGTTTTATTTCATGTCTCATCAACCCACACAACCCGTCTTTCTTTCTCCCAGCTCCTCCGGCTGTGATCAGTATCTCCACACAGGGACCTTCTGTTGGTCCCTCAAGGCCTGTTTTACATTCTGGAAACAGTTTGGAAAAAGAGAGGATCCGGTCTTAGACCATTCGAAAGGGCAGATGAGTAAACAATGTTCAGAAGTGTTTATTTCGGGCACTGGAACACTGTTAGCAGCCCATAGAGAAAACTGGGCTGTGGTCTTTTACAGCCCAGGTGGCACCTTAACGCCCGCTCCCCAACGGGACAGCTAGGATTACACATCTGTCTGTGAGTCCACCCTTAGCAGTGGCCACAACTCAGACAGTCCCTTTGAGTACTTCATGTTGTAATGTCACAAAAGGCCCCTCGGGCAGGCTAGGGTGGGGTAGTGCAATATAACTGAAAAAACAGGCAAAATAGACGGTTCAAAAGAAGGTGAAGTTTTATTCTTCCGTAAAACATGCAACTCGGCTAATTCCTTCAATGAAATTAAAAATCCACCAACAAAATGTAAAGCGTCCTAGAGGAGAAAGTGGTTCCTTAAACTCAACAAAATTCAAACATAGCATAGCAGCAAAAACTCAACATAGCATGTCCGTTTCCCCGGGTTACAAGGTTGTCTTTGTCCATACAGTTCTTAGCCTTTTTAGTGCTGTCCCGTACATCGGCGTCCGTTCCCAGTTCGTTTTCCCAGCTCCTTCCAGCCACATATTCTCCCCCTCTCCTCCCTCTGTGAGGCTCTTAAGACCTGCTTCAATTAGGTGGCTCAAGCACCTACACCTGGGTGCGTTATGAGGCATTCTTGGAGATGTAGTGTGTGCAACAGCGGCCATTTTGTGATGTGACAGCCGATCCTGTATGGGAATGTAGCACCCCTCTACTACATGTCCCCTAGTGATGCCACAATGTATGTGCATGGAAGACATGAGGAGTGGCATATCATCATGTATCATAACTCTGGAGATCATGCACATCTGGAGATGATGCATATTGCAGAAATGTACTTGTCAGCATGAGTAAAAAGAAAACAAGGAAAACAAGTCAGACCAAAAACAGCCAGCAAAACAATTAAACATTTTGCAGTTACTGACAAAATTGTTATTTTGTAGTTTATTGTCTTAAATGTGCATCATGAAGACAGGGTAAGCAGACTTTTACCATCTCCACAAATTCAGCTAAAAAAGCTTAAATATTCTGGCTCCCTTTTTGCTTTGCTACATTTGTGCCTTGCTGTTCTGTGCTTCCTGGACAACCATATTGTCCAGGAAGCACACTAATTGGGTTACCTAGTATCATCTTGCCCCTGCAATTGCCAAAGCTGTTAAAAGGGTATTAAATTAATTCAGCAATTGCGCATACTGAACCAAATATCACTTGCATTGATACATACTCATTATCCTTGTGCAAATTACCTGACATCTCGCACTGGTTGTTGTGATTGCACCATTGAAATAGAGCCCTGACTGTGTTGTGATACAGTACGTGACACGAAGAGCATTGGAGCTGCTTGGAGACGATGTTTTGCTCCTATCATTTAAATGAAAGCAACATGTATGTAAGGCCAACCAAATCTGACTGGCACAGCTAAATGAGAGACTGTAAGTAATGTTCTCAACAAATTAAATCCTATGGTGAATTAAAACAGCCAAAGGCTGCAGTAATAGTCTGCAGTAATAGTCTGCAAATCATTGGTTAAGTGGCCGTCACATCTGATTTCTTGGGCCATCCCTGCATATGTGGAGTTAGCTTGTAATTGGGACGAAAGGGTGTGACGCCTTGTTCGCACCTCAACCAGGTTTTTTTTTTCTTCTTACACCGTTGTAAGAATACATAGTTCCAGACAGTGCAGGCATGAATACACAGAAATAGATAGTTTAGGTGTGTGTGTTTGTGTCACATGCATTTTTCTACATGGGCAGATGTGCATTGCGTTTCCCAGCGATGCAAGTTTAAGGGCATGTGCATGTATGTGATGGATGATACAGAGGATGCAAGTGGTGTGAGTAACATATGAAGTGCCTATAGTGCAGTTCCCAAGGGGAAAAGTGCTGCCAATTCCCTTATATGGCCTGTTCCTACCAGCACACACCCTTTTTGCTGTATTTTCCCTCTTTATACAATACATATGGTAGCATCCAAGGACCAAGTTGTGACCATGTAGTGAATCTGGAGCACTAACTGTCCTCTTACCCAGACCGTAATAATCACACTATGGAGGTCACGCCCTTCCTGTCACTGACCTCTCTGTTGTTGAGGCGCCGAGCCGAGGTCACAGCAGTAACAGAGCCTTTGCCTCACCCTTGTGTTTTCTGCCGCTTTGTCCCAGCTCCCCAGGGCTAACCCACATGGCTTCACTGCAACAATGATTAATTGTGTCTGTGTTGACTGAAGTAACTATCTGCCCTAAGCCCACGGTAATGGGAAACTCAAGTGCTGTGTCATTATATGCTTAAAAGTATATATGTACGCTTGTTGTCATATTTATCTCATGCGTAAAAAAAGAGAAGAGGAAAGGAAGTAGAGTATGTTAGAGAGCTGAATCATTCTTCAAAGGGTTTCTAGAATTGAGCAGATTTTTATTTCAGCAGTAGTCATGGTTTTAGAAGTGGGTCAGTTAAACTCCTCTTTTAATGATAAAGGTCAGGCTTTATGGAGGATAAATTGGAACCAGATCAGCTCTGCAGGGCAGCTTCACTTAACCTAAGCAGCACTGACTAAGGGCTTTGGCAAGCTTCTGCTTTATCGGCAGTGTCTGGTATCTGAGAAGAAAGAGCTGCCGCTGAGCAGCTGCATGGACACAGCCTCGGCAAGGCAAAATTATACGCTGCCGTTAGAGCACATTTGAACCCTTAAGAATTGTGCTCCAATTGCAGGAGGCTGAACAAGCCACTTTTCTACAATCTGATATTAAGCCACCACTCAAGCAAAACAATTATTTTATTATTTCTTGATTTCTTTCTGAATATCGTCTTTGAGGTTCTGCTCCAGCTGTGGGCTATGCGGGAGTGAATGGGAGCGTGAATCTCCAGAGCCACTTGGATAAGAATACTCCATGCAACACTGCATTTAGCTAAATAACCAATGTTTGATCGACACAAACTTTTCGCTGTATGATCTCTCTGGGTGTGAATGGAATAAATTAGCATTCCAATTGTGCTGAAGGAGAAAAAGACATGTTGTACTTCCAAAAAACACTTTATTACAGGGTTGTAAATTGACTAAATGGACCTAACAGCAGGCAGATTTATTAAACAGTTTTTCTTGACAAACAATACATTATTTTGCTTATAGCATCATGACAGCTTACCTTGTGATTTTTCTAATATGAAATGGATCGTAATGGATTCAAAGCTAAATGATCCCAGCTAAAATGGCATTTGTATTGCATCTTTTCTCTGTGTGTCTTAAGGTGTCCCATCCAGCCCAAGGAACGTGATCTCCATTGTGAACGAAACGTCTGTGATCCTGGAGTGGCATTCTCCCAGGGAAACAGGCGGCCGCATTGACGTCGTCTACAACATAGTGTGCAAAAAGTGCCGGGCCGACCGGCGCTCCTGCTCCCACTGCGACGACAATGTGGACTTCGTCCCCCGACAGCTGGGTCTGACTGACATCAGAGTGTTCATCAGCAACCTGTGGGCTCACACTCTCTATAGCTTTGAAATACAAGCTGTCAATGGAGTGAGCAATAAGAGCCCGTACCCTGCCCAGCACGTCTCCATAGACATCACCACCAACCAGGCTGGTAAGTGGTTGCTACGGCTACGTCTCACAATGATGGGGTGGTGGCATTGATGAGGATAATGACTATTTTTTCCTATTCGTTTGAAATGGCAAATTTCAACTTTGCCATTTATCATTATTATTAATAGTATATGTAGTAGAAGCATTACATGTGAATCATTTCACTATAAAAGACCATCATCTTGCACAATTTGCATTTGAGATTCTTAATCCACGACATAGCTGACCCGGCTGCTCAGATTTCTCGTCACTCCGCTGTGGTTAACGACTTTAAAGCTTGAAGCGTAGGGCCAGCTGGTTTAGTGAAAGTTATACATACATGCTCTCTTTCTCGGCCTTCCTTCCCTGAATCAAAGTAATGGCTTTGCCTTTTGAAAACATGATGAAGGAGTTCAGACTCTGATCCAAGACAAGCGCAATTTACTGCACCATCCCTCTTTCCTTTGTAGTTTATTTACACATCAAATCTGATGAGGGAAATAGCCCTTTCTCTTTGGGCATTCCAGAAATTCTTGCTTTTTAACACTGCTGAAAGGTAATCATCCTTCAAAAAACAGAGTCATTTATGAAACCCCTTACATTTTTTGAAGTTCACATCTGGAGGTTGCAGGCAGGTGCGTCACTGACTGACACATATTTTTGTTGTTTTTCTTTGATATTTGTTTAATGAGACTTTGTGTTGAGAGCAATGCCGCACAGCAAGTTAGTACTTCTCTCTTCACGGAAGGCTACCCCCCAGTTGAAACCTGTCTGTAAATCTTCAGATTTATACACTGACGCTGCTGTCTAAATTAAAAACAAAACAAGATAATTAATCTTACTTACTTCTTCCACTTTCATAAGTTTGATTAACTCTGAGCATTAGGCGTGATCTGCAAAGCCATCATTTATTGTTGCTCTGTTCTAAGCTTAGCAGGCAACAGACAGACGTGTTGAACTACAAGTTTCACCTTTGGGGTTGTATAACAGCTATCCAGCTTCCACTCTGTTCACTGTTCAATACTTTAATGTCAGACTGGACTGAGGAGGCCGACCCAAGATAGAGGCTGTTGTTGTCAGGCTGAAATTCTCCTTCTCTCTCTCTCTCTCTCTCTCTCTCTCTCTGTCTCTTTTTGTCCCCTCTCTCCTTGTCTGTCTCCCTGTATGTTTGTGTTTTTGTGCATGTGTGTGCGTCCTCTGACTTTGCCTCTGATGGATCTGAGCAGAGCCAATGAAAATGACCTTCATCCTCTTATCTTCCTCTCTCTTTCTGCCTGTCTGTCTCTCTCTATGTTTGTGTGTGCTCATCCTCTAACTGTGCCCAATGGAGCCTGAGCCAAGCCAATGGAAATGACAGGTTGAGGATATTGTCTTTGCCGGTCCTTTTTGCTCCCGCGTTGTTCATGCTCTTGTAGATCTTTGACTTGCACACAGAAGCGTCTATCAAGGGACAAGTATTGACCATGTGAAATATGTAGATGAGGCTCTCTTCATTTTTCTGTGTTTCTGTGGATGTGGCAGACCGTGAAAGTCACAGTGTGAGCTTGTGGGACCTAATAACAGACATGAAGTGGAGTTACTGTGTGGTGAAAGATAAGGATGCACGATCTGACTTTTCCAGTCCTGATACCAAGACCTGGGTTTTAGGTATTGGCCAATTTTAGCCGGTCCAATACCAGTGTTTAATTAAGAAGCTGTGTGCCTCACTGTGTGGAAGTGACTGGGACCGCTCTTTTTTCTGTCAGGAAACATCAAGCTTGACTTAAACATTGCTTTCCTCACTTTGTAAATCAAAATAAATAAATACATAGATATAAATTGACTTCATTGTTATTTATTATTAAAATAATAGATAGTACACAAGCAACTTGGTGAAAAAAGGAATTACAATTAAAACGTAAACCTTTTTAATGCAGCAACACATTTGTCAGAACCTAAACAGGAATTAAAATGACAATAGTTTATATATATATTGTTTATAGACATAGAATTGAAATGAATAGATCAGACCCATTCTCCCCCACTGATATTCGGTTCAGTAAGGAAAGATAAGAGATTTTTGATTGAGTTCATACTGGCAAGATTCCAATAAGGAAAGAGTTACACTTTTGTCAGCTCAGGGCCCTGGAACCTTTTGTTGGCCATGCATTATGATTTTCTGTCTTATATTCTCTACTCAGTCTAACCTAATGACAAAATAACTAATATCAAAAGAATTCAGAATTATTGACGCACATTTCTACTTTAATTGTGGAATGAACTTATTTCACATTTATCTCCAAAACCAGTGAAATGGGAATTGCATTATCCAGGTCCCTTTTGTATAGGAGTACATTTTGAAATTAAATCTGGCCCAGTTGATGGAGAGGGCATACCGTATTTGATTACGATGACTGAAGAATGTAATGACCAACTGAACTTGTCTTTGTCTGAGTATGAGTCAGGGGGGGAGTGGGAGGGAAGACGATGCGGGATGGAGAAAGGGACCGTTTTCTTTTTTTCTTTGACCAGACTGCGACAGTGAAGGAGAGGAAAATGAGGGAGTAAATAGGTCTGATTATCAGGGTGGCCTAATGGTGCTGACTGTCCCCATTTGACAGGCTAATAGCACACTTGACAGATAGATGTAGAAGAAGCAATGCCCAGGCCTATTGTTGAAGTCTGCTGCAGTAATGAGGTGTCTGCCAGTAATCTGCCGGGCCTATGTCCAGCCCTATGTGGCCCTTTGTAGCCAGGTAATTGCACAGGTCCTAGTTTCGAAAGTTTTTTTTTATTGGCAGGCCACTGAAGAAGCAGAAGTATCCAGAAGGGATTTGCGTTGATATTAATGCACTTCAAAGATGAGACACTCTTTAAAAGTAGGGCTGTATTGTTGAGGGTTCATGAAGACTGCATTAAATTATGCAGCATTTTTTTTATTCTCTCGTCCGTTCATTTGGTATTTTTGTGCTCTGCACCCTTGCATGATGCAACGTTGGGAGAGGTGGCGTAACACAATGCAAGTTCCATGTATAATGGGAGAGGTGTATTTTGAGCCTGGAGGACCATAGAAATCCCCAATGCAATAACAGTCATCATACATACAATGGGGTCATCGCACCAATCTTACCCAATATATTGTAATTGTTGCAAATGGGTAATAATGTGAAAGAAAAACAGCATGTTGGTGCCCATACTGTATATCAAGGCAAACCTTTTCTTCATTTCCTTATTTATTAAAGCAGCAAAATACCAACATTACAACCAAAACCCAGATGAAAATAACGTGATTGCTTCAGCATCAGAATGACAACTTAAGCACTTAGCTGTAGAACAAAAGCAAAGGATGGTACTGTTTGGATTAAACAGACGCACATTGCACAACCCTAATTTCACATGATGTCCTCTCTATGCCAGAGCCAGGACTGGCAGTAGAAGAGACAGATTTCTTTGTTTATGTGATATAGTCATGTTTATGCGCATCTGGGTATTCACAGGTGCACACATAATCAGGATATGAAAGTTGATTTGTTCATTGAATATTGCACTTCTGATTTAGATTAAAATTGGTTAACAGAAACACCAGACTCTGGAAAGCTACGATTTGGACTCTTAAATAATGGATGTGTGTCATGAAAGTGTGCATAACAGCTCACACATTTATAAATCATAAAACATAATCGTATGATCAATTTAAATTTTTTGGGGAATGGAGTTCAATTTTGCCTGAAGAATGTGGCACGGTTAAAGGTAAAAGGTGCACTGCTCACAGTCTCCTCTAAAGTGCCTCTTGGCACAGCATGTCAAGGTGAGCCATTTGTATCATGTGTTGTTGTGCTCAGCACAGCTGTGAAAATGATTGCAAATACTTATTAATCAACATACTCTTTTGTTTATCTTCCATTTCACCTATCCTCTTTGCAAACAACATGCATGGATGTACCTCTGCTTAATATGGAAGTAAATTGCTAGTGCATTTGTATATGCACTCATTTTCTGTGCAACACGGAGAAGCGATTGCGCCCTTCAGGGCCTTTAATATCAATAACATGCACGTACATCTCTCTTTAAAGGACTACTTCACTAATGTTCAACCGTATGTCAATTTACAGCCCATATAGTGACTGGCTTGTACATAGCAAACAACATTTGCCAATTGCACACCCAAACCAGCAGCTGCAGTCAAGCAAAAGCAAGAAAAGATGTGTCAAAGCCTAACTTTTAAGTTTCTGTAGTGTCAAAGTCTGGTTAAAATAATGACAAGAGGCCTTCATACCAAAATAGGCCTTTCTTTCTCAAAATCACATCATCAAGCTCTAGAGCACATCATCAGGCATGGGTTTGTTGGGCTAAATAGAGCTTTCCCATGGGATATAGTCTGTTGACAAAGGTAATGGTATATTATTACCCTTCTAGGACTGTAAGAATATCAACCTATGAGAGAACAGATAGGTGAAGTGGTCCTTTAAGTCAGATTACCCAGGAAAGATCAAGTTTGTACTTGTCTCAATGGAGTCTTTGCCTTTTCAACTTGACATGGCTTTAGTGTGGACGGTTGTGAGATTAAGGAAAACCAAGAGACCACCTGGAAAACAGTAAGGCAGCAGTCGTTAGAGGGGTTATGGTGTAAATTGGCCATGAGGAGACAAAAGTTGAGACGAGGAAAAGTGGACCAGGAGGAGGTGAAGAGGAAGTTGAAGGGATTTAGTGTGAATCACCGAAGAGGCCATTTAACTTCCCTCGATCCCAGTGTGTGTCCGGGAGGAAGGACTGATCAATAGTGTGATTTAGGAGTTCATTCACTGCCTGTGCTCTCCAGGAGGTGCACACACACACACATACAGATACAGACATACAAAGACTATATACGGTGTCCTCTTAGGTGATCATTCACACCTGGCCGGAATTTAGTCATCTTTATCTAGCCATTGAAAAATAGCCATTTCTTCCTCTTTTTGTGAAATAGTGTGGTTTAATTTTACGGGTAGGACACACTCTGAATTCAGTGAATTTATTTAATTGCTGAATTACCACATTGATAAATATACAATAGTCAGGTTGTGGCCGATAAAAAACTAGTGGTGAAAACTACAGACATGCCAACCATGTTTTCTTATGTAATCCGTCCTGGACACTTAACTTACACTCATTACTGATTCAGATGGTGAGTGGATTTTTCATCTTTTGCACATTTTACAACTCCTTTCTACTCTGGGTGGTTATGCGAGGGTGGTTTGATGAACAATATATGAGAAAATGGTGCTATCTTTTTCAACTAATCCCTGATGCTCAACAGTTCTCTGGTCTTACTGCCTTCTTGACCTAGATTATGTGCCAACATTCACTCGGACCACAGAATGACAACTATATCTACAAACAATCCTTCTCCACTTAGCCGCTGTGTTTGGAGAGCTAGTCCCACAGAAATGCAAACACCTCTTTCCTCTGCCTTTTTTGGTCAAGTACGACCGGGTGGGTTGCATTGAACATACTAAGATGTTATGCACTAGACTGAAATCCAAACAACCGGATGAATTAAAGAGTTCTGCGCTCTGTGGGGTTCTAAAATCAGATGAGATGTTAGGCAAATATGTCTGTGGAGGGTATTCCAGGCACTACTCATTATGTCTTTACAGTTTACAGCCTACAAAGTCTTTCCATTCATGTTTTGGGGTTGCCTTTTTCTTAGGTTTTTTTTCCCTTTCACTGTTGCTTCCATGTATCAGAGCTATGGTGTCCATCATCTTAGACAGTTCTTCAGGCTCTCTCAGAGTGGTGTTTTCATTTCATTTGATGCCTGTTCTCATAAATGTTGGATCCTGTCCCTGGACCCGAAAAGAGAGGTATTAGCTGCAGGCAAAACTAAAAGTGTGGGCTTGAATGCTACTGAGCATGCTCATCAATTCTGATGTCTTAACATAGTGTATTAAGTGACGCTAAGAAGTGAGTGTTTGTGTGTGTTTGTGTGTGTGTGTTTGTGGCTATGTGAAAGTAAGCTTATGCAGTGTACAAGTCCTTTTTTAATAACATAGAGCTCCGTTCAGAATCCTCCACGTTTAATGTGATTTTGAAAATATGGTTCCTTGACAGAAATCCATGGTGCTGAACTGATCCCTCTTTATGATGTTTGAGAGAGGCCCATTACCATGTAGTCATGGCTGGGTTGGCCGTCTGAGCCCCTGCTAATAGGTAGGGTAGTAGTTAAACCTATGCCTTTGACAGAGGCATAGCACATGACTATCGGCTGCTCTCCTCATCTGAGACTCTGAGCCCCTATTAGGAGGCTGCGTGGTTCAATGGTGTGCCAGCATCTTAAAGCACAAACCGCAAGTGCACTACAGAGAAAGAACGACTTGGCTTGAACTCGTGGTTGTGAGTGTGGCCATATGTATGTGGGCTTTCTCCTATATACAGAGTCAAACGGGAATTCGGTACAAGATCAGCTGACCAAATGTAATGCAACTTTCTGTCCGATCATTTCACTGAGAGTCATTGAGGCAGAGCAGAAAAATTCCAGCTGGGAATTTAGAATTGAAAGCTGCGCTGCATGAGGAACACAGACGGCCGTCTGCATTCAGTCTTTCTTAGGAATCTCACAACGAGAGAGAATACGCAGGGAAAGAAGAGAGAGAGAGTTTGAGATGTTAAACAATTATTTTGGGGTGGAACTATAATTTGTGGACATTTACCTGGCAGGGAGTTACAATCAAAGACATACTATTGAGTTGCATTTGGGGAAACATAAGAGTTGTGGGAGCTTTACCCATACTACCCATATCCATACCTAAAAGACTAAAAGTAAGAATATCGCTATATAACTTTTGACCATTACTTGTATGTGTCACAAATGAGTCTCCCAACTTTATGGAAGTGCACTAATAAAACACTGGAGTGCACTTTTAGGATGTAGAACAGCGTGTTTGATATGCTGACTGACCCCTCTCCATATGAATTATGGGGACTGCACACTGATGTAACAATAATGAAAACAGAGGCTCGGGTCTGTGCCAGACTTGTAAAATGATGCCCCAACTCATCTGTATTCCAAAGTAGATTAATCGTACATCGGTAAAGAAGCTTTTATTCTTTCATCTCTTTCTTTCAAACCCTCTCTCACCTTTTTCTCTCCGTCTCTCCTTTCCTTTTCTCTCACTTTCTCTCTGTCTCAGTCAGACACAGGGAGGCTTTGACTTTGATTAATGGTGAGCCAAGCTCTGCATTAAAAGCCAGGGGCAGCGAGTGGGGCCAGATAAAAGTGGAGCACAGGAGCAAGGGATGGGAGGGATGGAGGGAGGAGAGAGGAGTGCAGGACACAGTCACCAATCACTGTCAGCATCATCGTCCCAGGGTGACAGTGGGGGACGCAATGGAGGGGACAGCGGTGCTTCATTGGGCTGAACCTAACCCTCATACAGGCACAGCACATTGTTTCTGACAGGCTCTTCCCACATAGGCTACTAGGACACACAGAGATACGTACTGAACATGTGCACACGCTCTTTATTTCTCTCTCCTGCTCTTCCTCTCAAACACGGTCACTGTGTGTCCAGTGGGACACAGCAGTGAGAAAAGTTTTTATATATAGGCAGTGTTGTGAGAATTTGTGTTGGAAAGGTAGAATTTTAAAATCAAAAATCTATTCAGATTTTACACTTGCTAGCCTAATATGTCCGACTAAGTTGCCATTGTGTGAAACTTAATTAAATGTTACATTGTGTTAGCATTAGCTAGGGTTACCTTTACCTCAGCGGATAGTGACATATATTCCCGTCTTTGTCATTTTAAGTTGGCATTGAAACTTTTGTAGCACATACAAGGAGAGGTTAACATGTCGATCAAATACTGTATGATAATTATGAAAAAAAACTAAGTTGTTGGCTAAAAAAACAAACATTGCATGAGTTGTGGAGGTTGCTCTGGCACAGGAAGATGATGTCTCAATCTTTAAAGTTGTTTCTCCCACAACTGTGGCTATGTGGTGAGCAGGGTTGTCCTTCAATCAGAGGATTGGCAGTTCGATCCCCGGCTACGCTAGCCCATGTCGATGTGTCCTTGGGCAAGACACTTAACCCCAAATTGCTCCTGTGTGCCTACAGTGTGTGAATGTTGTATGAATGTTAGCTACTCCTGATTGGCAAGTGGCACCTTAGTCACCGCCATCAGTGTGTGAATGATGTTATGTCGTGTTAAATCGCTTTGAGTGGTCGGAAGACTAGAAAAGCGCTGTACAAGTACAGGTCCATTTACCATTACCAAAGGGGTTAAAAGCCCTCAATCAACACCAGACCTTTTTGAATTGCAGGAAAAAACACTTTAATCACTGGACGCCTAGCACTTGCAAACATCCGAAAAATTATCTCTGGTAAAAAATGGATGTTTTTCTGTCTGTGCACTTGGATGCACAAATTGAGTTGGGACCAGGACTCGGGGCTGGGTCTGTGGTAATACCTCTCCTTCTCAGCCCCTTTTTTTTCCACTGCAGGAATTTCTGTGCGGAGTGCCCCTCCCCTGGGTCTGTCAGGAACAGTGTGTGCCTGTGGCCGGTAATTGATAATGCGGCCCAGGCAGCCCTAGCCCTGGTCAGTGGAGCATGAACCAGCCTGAGAGGCAGAGAGGCTGAAGTGCACCGAGGTGAAGCTTAGCCCTCACACTCTCTGTCTCGGGTGAGAGAAAGAGAGGGGAGGAGGGGGGGTAGAAAGGGAGGGAAAGCAGGAGTTGAGAGCCAAGGGAGGTATGTAACAGAATCCATTTGCAGTGACAAGATAAACAGAGCTTATTCATTTGTTTACAGTTACATTTTAGGTAATTATCTGACACTCAAATACTTACCCATATCATAAATGTAGAATAAGCCATATTTTCTACAAAACACAATTTACAACAACAACCCCACTGAGTGAAAAGGTCAGGGGATTTTCTCCTTCCAGAACTCCTTCGACCATCGAGTGGTTATTCTCAGGGGAAGTACAAGGAGAAGAAAATAAATAGAGTCTGATTAAAAAAAAAAAAGAAAAGATAATTTAGTTGTTAGAGGGTGCTATTTGCAGCCTTTTGAATAGAGGAGTTATTCAGAAAGATGGTGAGTGGAGACCAGGTGGAGCGATGACTATGCTTCAGCAGCGAGCAGGCCGAGAGCCAAGAGGCTGATGGGCACAAAATGTAGAGCATGGGCTTGTGTTGGGCTGTATTTATGCCTGCAGACTTGGGGGTGGAGATTCGGTTCCAGCACGGCATACAAGCAGCATATTTGAACTTAATATGAGCAGCCGCTGATCAGTTTTCAATCAAACTTACTTGTATGTTCACAAGCTGTTTTGATGAGTAAGTTTGGTTGGATTCATATTTGAACTTAGAGTTTATCTCAGCACCTTAGAAGAGTTTGTGATCATACAGTAGATTTTGGGGCCTATTCACATGACATTAAATAGATTAATTTGTACATAAAAGCTAAGTAATTTGTATTTTTGTTTCATATTTTTGTAACTGTATTCACGCCATGTCTGTTAGATTGATTTATTCATACTTAAAGACCATGAAGCCAGCAAGCAATAATCTAATTTAAATCATTTCAAAAAACATCCTAGTTTAACACTCAAAACCGATTCTGCTTCATCAGGACTGCGTGTGATTTGATCAGTTTATATTGACAGTGCTGGCAACATGATTAAACAGCTGCGCAACAGTCATCAAATTGTGATTCAAACGTTGCTCTGCCCTGATTGGTGCATGGAAGTAAAAGACATCATATTTTTCCAACCGAGCCCCGCCCACCTCAAACCGGTAAGAAGAACAGAGAGGAAAACGCAATACAGAAATCTCTGAAGTGCAATAACTACAACTGTTTATAAATATTGTGTTCATGTAGGACCACACCATTTAAAGTAAGAAGATGATAAAAAAAGATCTTTGCAGGGCCTTAAATCCTCTGCTACACAGGAAATGGTGTATTTTAACAAAAGTCAAACAACAGTGGTTAGTTTAGAAAAAATAGAGGAAAAAAAAGCATGACAATTAGTATGACCAATGAAAAAGACAAAATACACCCAAAACCTCTTGCTTGATTATCAGGGATCCAAATGAACCCTGGGAAGTGTATGATGATATGAACTGTGCAGATTTTAGAAACTCATTCACCTGCTAATGTCCAAGCCAGCACTGTCTGTGACATTTAGAAACGTGTCAGTGTGCCCCTAGATTACACACATTAACATAACAAATAGATGCAGAAAAAAAGTGAATATCAGCACCAGGGAAATGTACTTTTTCCTCACAGAGGAGAAAGTCTGAACCAACCTGATGCAACTGTCAGCAGTGACAAGATATCCGATTTGTTAAATGTCAACAGTGTGGAAATCTGCCAAGGTATCATCGCAAAAAGACAGGGGGATGGACTCTGCAATGGCATATGACACCTGTTCGGATGGTAAATTAGGCTCTTATTACAGACCTGTAGTGCAGATAATAGATACGAGGTAAAGAAATGCTTTCAGGTCATCCGATGCTGCCCCGGTTCAGATGGTCTTGTTACATCTGAGTAATAAATATCCAGTGTTTCAACAGGGTGCGGTATTTGTGACTTAGGCCTTAGGCCAGTGTCTACAGTCAGTAAAGGCAGTTCTACTCAGGCTTCTGTCGAAATAAAATTGAAAGATGTGAAATCATGCACAGAAACAAGCGCACACACAATCAATTTTGTGTCATTTTTACATTCCTGAACATGTCTGACCAAATGGCTCCTGAATGAGGGCAATTTAATTTGACCTACATGCTGTTCTGATTAATACATTTCTGTTGCACTGGGCATTATACTGTTAAGTTAGATGCATGTATTCTAGGTTGATTTACTTGTGCACAATCATGGTATACCTGTAACACAAAAGCCCAGTTAAGCTATTTCTATGACTGCATGAATTACTTCAAACATGCACTTCCAGAACATTAGGGAATGACTTATATTGAGACATTATTTTGTAGAAATATGTAATGACTTGTTTTCTTTCCTGCCATAATACAATTTTACAAAAAACAATGGTGATTACTATTAAACATTATGACATCACGAGGTTTCGTTTCGCCATATGTTGACCTTTGGAACTTAATTCCTGCATCCACTGCATCCTAAAGGATGCCACACTTAGTGCTCCTATAATCTGACCAAATAGCCAAAATGATTCAGTCCAAAAGCGGACTAAATCCTACATGATTGGTTGCTGGACTCACGCCAGACTCGTGGTGACTGACCATTCTGGCGCAAAGGTAGCCGGAGCCCTGCTAACTAGAGCTGACACCCAGCCCAAGTCCACACCCTCAAATCTTTCCCAAATCTGGCAGCCTTATTTTGGCAAAAGCCAGCACATATTTGGTCCTGCCGTGCCAGAATATGGCTGAGTGAAGCTCTAATCGGCCTGACTCAGCTGGCTACCTGGGTACTGATGAGAGTGGCAGTTGTTTAAACTTGGATTCTGTGCTGACTACTGATAGCTGATGATGGTTTGTTCTTGGTACACACACACTGGATGATATGTATTGCAATTGTGCACTATTTGTAGAATGTGCGCCGTCATTCGTGGAAGTCTTAGTTCGGATAATGTTCCAACTATAATTAGCTGTCAGAACAGTTGTTATGTGAATATTAGGCAGATAATGAAGTGCCTGTCCAATAGCTGGCTTGATATACTAATTTGTAAATCTAAAGCAAATAATTAGTATGGCTACAAAAGGCCATAGCTCCACATGTCCATGTTTTAGGGAAGAATGAACTGGCTGGCAAACTGTGCTGCACACATAATCTAAACTCTCACATTGTGGTTAAGTGTTTTTCTTTACCAACAGTTTGGGTTGATATATCTGTAATAATCAATGTTTTTCTAGAAATGTATTGATTTTGTGTTATTCTCTCTGTGCCCTACAGCACCCTCCATAGTTCCCATCATGCACCAGATCAGCTCCACTATGAATAGCTTCACACTGTCTTGGCCACAACCAGAACAGCCCAATGGCATCATCCTGGACTATGAACTACGCTACTACGAAAAGGTAAGATAAGTGTTTGTGTGTGTAAATGCATGAATTTACATGTTTATATCTGATAGCATCTACAGTATACTGTAAGTCTATATTTATATGTGTGAAGTGCCAGCGCTGGTGTTGTCTCCTACTCTAAACACGCATAGCAAACTGCATGTAAAGCACCCCAAGAGTCCCCTGGGTTGATAATATGTTCTTTCACCCTGTTCACTCCATCTCTTCCACTCTTCTTTGGTTTCTGCTGCTGATGAAGTAAATAGGTTGACCTCTGCTCCAGGCCCACTCTGCACAGTGCAGCAACTTGTCCCGCTGTGAAAATGCATTGCGTCTGGGGGGAGTCACATCGACCCGTCTGCTCACACACAATACGTCTGCTTTATTAAGTCGCTAGCCCTACCCCACAGCGCCACTGCTGCTCCAGTATTGACCTGTAGGCTTTTCCCAAGGCCTTGGACATAATCGGAGACTCTAGCTTTTTGTTTGGGCCCTTGTTTGTCTGCCTAAAGCTGATCGATAGTTATAGCAAGGTTGGTCATGCACATTTTTTTTCACCCCAGCCTTTGTCATCTTAAGCTAAGACTTTTGTTGGTGCACCTTCACCCATGTTCTGTTCGCCAAGTAAAAGACAAAAATCAATATAGTTTTATAAATGTTTTTCTTTTTCTGTTGAGTTATTTATTTCACACAAACTCATTTTGACTAAGGTTCGTGGATCAATATTCACAGCTCCACCTTAGAATAGTCTTTGTCACATTTAGCATTTTCTATCAGGGAGAACAACAATTGTGCTTTTTAAATTATGTTTGCAGTTGGAAACTCAGTTATCCAATAATAGCTGTATTGCTTGCTGTTTCCCCCTCTGGTATTGCACAGGTCATGAAATTGAATCCGATTGCCATAGCCTTGAGAAACCTTATCTGCCAGACAGCTTAGTGTCGTGTAAATAACACTTATACAGCCTCCCATTAGCTCATGAATATCAATGAAACCAAATCCTGTTGATGTTTATGTAGCATGTCTACTCACAAAAAGATGAGCACGGCGTAATCACAAATTACTGAATTAACAAGGACAAGATTGCTAATTGCACTGGGAGGATTCAGGTGACAGAGAGGTTGCGCTTTACGCTGTCTACCTCTGTCTCAATGTACCTTCATATCCCCCTGTACGTGTGTCTATCTAGACAATGTGGCACCATATGAGTGAGAGTAAGACACATAAGATGAGTCAGAGTGATTGCTTTGTTACACCAGGCTGTGGAGATGAGATTGCCACATTGGCGGTCCTCCCTTGACACTCTGTATTTTGGATCTGACAGGGCTTTTTATAGGCACTAAACATACTTTTCCTCAGCCAGCTACTGCTGTCCAAAGTGCCACTGCTGATGTGTTTTTGTGCCTGATTAAGCACCAACCTCTCAGAAGAAAAAAAAATAAAAACAGATGGTGGCAAATCTAATGCCATGCGTGTAATTTACATACCACATAAATTCTGCGTATCACACATGTTGGCTCGGGTTACTGTACATGCATGTTTAACCTCCTTGTTGCATATGGAGAAGCTAGGAATTAAATTGCATTCCTTCGAGGTCAGTCCTGCCAGCTCTCCATTGATTCTCTGAACGCTTGAGAGGTCCAGAAAATCTGGAAGTTTCATGCAGTCGTAAGTGATGATGTGGTGTTTTAGTCATAAAAGGCAATTATGGAGGGATGTCCCTCACCATATCTATCATAGACTCCCAGCTTTACCTATTGCTATGTGTAACTTATAGGCGGGATAAAAAAAAAATTGGCTTTTCATATAAAATGGCCTTGCTATTCTCACATTTTTTATGCATCTCACTGATGCTTGCATTAATCTGAGAGTAGTCACACTGTTAGGGTTCTGGAGTTGATTGTCTCAGTGTGCCTGGCACAGTCAGCTCGTCCTTAGCACAGCAGAGAGCTTTCTCTCTACACACTCTAACAGGAAGCTCCCTATACCCATTTACAAGAGTGACTTCTCCAGCAGCATGCCATTGTCACACTCTGTATGGAGTAATACCTCAGGGTAATAATAAAAGAACATTCAACATTTAATCTTTTTACAACCTTTGCTTAATGTTGTAGTTTTACCCATCAAACAGATAATATATTTTGCACAACTATTATAGTAGACGCACATTTTTTGGTAAAGAAATTAAGTAATTTAGTGTTTTTCTTTAGACTATTTTTGTGGTTTTGTTTGTCTTGATTTGACAGTTCACAGTGTAGAGTACGTATATTTGTGAATGTATTAAGAAGAACTGGATGCCATGTCCAAGATGGTGGCCTATTAATTCTAACAAATGTTGTTCACCAGGCACATCCAAGGACGTTCACACGAATGGCACAAAAATATTTTCATTAATGCGGTTTTCTTATTTGGACCAGTGTTTATCACATGACCTGCAATTTCAACTGTGGCCACGACCCTAAAAAAGCTCCGTTCCTCGATACACCTTCACAGTTTTGTCCATTAGCCTGGATTGAGACTGAAAACAACCCTTTTGCAAGAGGCTGCGTGTTGTTTAAGGTACTGCAGCTTGCGATGACCCCCCACTCCCTCCACAGACACACACAGACACGCTTCCGTGGTCTATGACATGACGAAAAGGGATGGTAATGGTTTAAAAAGAATGCATTTTGACAGTTTCACCTGAAAGCCGTAGTGAGTGCTGAAGGCTGTTCTCTCAATAGGCTTCACTCCCTTTTTCAACCCACCATCTCATTGCAGAGTAAGTGGTCCTGGGACTCTGTGAATTGGGAAGCAGGACGAAATAAATTAAAGGTTTTCAGAGAAAAAGTAGAATGCCATGCTCCCGGTCGCTCCATTTTCTTCTCATACCTTTTTTCCTCTGGTTGCCTGAAAATTTGGGGAGGGTGGAAATAACTCAGCATAGCGGAGGTCAGGCCTTCCATTAAGGCTGGGGCAGAGCAGCCACTGGCTCTGAGTACTGATGGCTCTGTGTGTATTGGTGTCAGAGAGAGGGTGTGTGTGCATGTGTGCGTGAGCTTTTGTCAGTGTTTGTGTGTGAGTGTCTGCAGTAGTTCAGATGCATCCATTCTGGATGACAGTAGTACTGTCATGCTGCAATGTGAGATATTTAAGAATCAAATACAAGTTTACGGCATGTCACCAGGATCTGCAACATACTGACCATAGCGCCATCTGGATTTTTGGCACTCTGAAATCCCCCTTGTACTTTACATACAATTAGCCAGAAGAGAAGCCAGGAGTAAGTATTTATTATTCTTTCCTCCTCTCTCAGCCAGCCTTCAGAGTCGACCACAGCACTTTTGTGTACGCACACAGATGTTGTAAAGACAAGTTTAGATTTTTAATGGAACCTGTAAAAAGCAGGACTTGTGCAGCACTCCCTCAGTCCCCAGCAAGGGTATTCACATATCCTCCCTCTGACTCCCTTCTTCTCTCCCTCTTTGTTTGTGTCCAACCCCACTCACTCAGGCCTCTTTGTTAGTCTTCAGGTGAACGAAATGCATTCAAAGAGTCATCTCAAAAGGAGGTGGCTGCAAAGAAAAAATATATAAAAACTAACTGAAAGCAATTACATTTGACTTCAAATGATACTGTAGATAAGACGATCTCATCTCTCTCTTAGCATGCTCACCACTGTTTAGCGTATAGCTTTGCAGAATTAGAATGAGAGGAAAAATGTTTTTAATTTTGTTGCCGTATGGTGATATAGTTTGTTTTTGCATTATTTTAGTTTGTTTATTTCCCAAAACGATCAAGAGGCTTAAATACTATTTAATATCAGATTTGATCACCATTGTATTTCCATTCAAACTTACTACCATTTTCTTTTTAGATTAGAATTCTTGAGGCAATGGTAATTATTTGCATTTGGTAATAAAAACCCATCTAGGCTCTGAGATTTAAATTGTTTGCCCATATCTCTCCCCCTTTCTTTTCTTTTTTCCTTTTAACCAGAGGCAATACTTTTTAATTTGAACATTAATAGGGGATGTCACTTATTTCTTTAATTTCCAATTTCCAAACATAATATTAATTTGTTCTCCCTCAAACACCCCCCTTTCCCTTTGTGTGTGAGTGTGTGTGTGTGTGTGTGGGTGTGTCAGTGTATTTGCATTTGTGCACGTCTGTGAGCATGTGCAGAGGACACATGGTATTCACAATGACAGGTGGGCATGCTGTCCATCCACACACACACACACACACACACACACACACACATACACACACATGTCATATAAAGTCAGGATTGTTTTTATAGCCCAATAGGAAACCGGCAGTTACAAAAAATAAGTATCGGACTTTCAGAAATATGTTTGTAATAGATGCAGTGCTAGCGTGTTACATCAAGTAAACTTAGTCAATCCTTTAAATATGTCAACATTAGCCCAGTGTTTGTCATCAATGTTGTTCCATGTAGGTAGTTTGTTTGAGTATATTATTGCACCTCTTGCCAATAAACAATATGTGTTCGGAACAGCATTCTGGCTAAGTTTGTCTAAGGGATTTTACTGAATGCTGCAGAGACCAAACTCCACGCGGCTCTTCCTTTCTGTCACCCATGGCAATGCTTTTGATTGGCTGCTCTGCCATCTGCCTTCCCACCTGAAACTCTCTGTCTTTATTTAGCAAGTTAGGGTGTGGTCCTCATAATCCCCATTTGACTGGCAGCAGGAGAGGACCTCTCGTGGCTGGAAGTCCCTCCTGGCATTGCCTTTTATTGGCTATCCCCTAACCTGCTGGAGCGCCAAATGCCACCTCATTTTTAAGTGGCAGATGTAGGTGCATATGCGTGTGTGTCTCATAATCCCTATTTGACTGGCAGCATGAAAGGACCATTCCTAGCTGGTGCTCCCTCAAGGGATTCTCCCCCATTGGCGGATTGCCATCTGTCTGTTCACCTCTTTTCCATTCAAACTCAACAGATGGGGGCGTGGTCCTGAGAAATACAGGAAGACTGATAGCAGCAATAGGCAATTCCTGACCCCAAGTGGTCCACTCATACAGATGAATAGGTGACTATGACTCCAGTCTCTCGTGAGGCTTCATGTCTTCTGCAGCTCTTTCAAACGTACAAGCTGCCTCTTTAAATTCAAATTTCATAATTTTAGAGTATTTGTATGCTGCACATTGGAGACATGATAGATTGTGTGATCTAATGGACAAAAGGTCTGTGAGATGATTAAACTCTCTAACCCAGTTACATCCAGCATTCCATTTAGAAACATCGCTTTCCTCTCAGAGATGGAATGAGAGCCTGTTGGTGCGATGCTCTCCCATTCTAAGCCCAAACATTTGTCTTCATCAAGCCCAGAGTGTCCAATAAGAGCTAATGTGATAGCACAAATCATTATGTGGGGTTGCTCCGTCTGCTCAATGATGGAGCAACCGGAATGATTCAATTACACCAATCAGATTGGATAATGATTTTGATGTGGGTTGCTTCTGCCTGGCGTTTCTTATCGCTTCCTGCCATCATCTTCGTCCTCCTCCTTCCCCCCTCCCGCTTTCCACTCCACACTGTTGTCAACTCAGATTTGTTATTCATAGTTTCTCAGATCAGTCATACATGTATTATAAGATGTAGTCCAGCATACAATAGTGTGTTTACCAAGCTTTAAAAAACAGCCTGCCTCTAGTTACACTGTTTTACTGACACAGGGAGTTTTACCCCCTGACTTTCAGCAGAACCCCTCCCTCTCTACAGTATGTCTGCATCTAGCTATCAGCAGCCTGCAGTGGTGGGTGTAGTGTAGGTGCAGTCTTATTTTCTGGCTGTCATATTCACTCTGGGTTATGGGAAGGTGACAGGCCTAAGTAATTACTGATCCCGCATATCAGATACCTCCAGCAAGCCCCAAACCACACTGCAGCATACTGCCTGACTGGCTCTCTTGAGCCAGGAGAGAAAAAGACAGAGATACAGGATCTGGAGATCAGGTTCCATGGTCATTTACATAATGGTTGGCTATATGTATGCATACATATATGTATGTGGAAATACAACTTATAGGTATTGAAATGCAAAACAGAGCATTTGAAAACGGGCACATACCTAGATAGAATGTTAAAACCAACAGCAATTGCACCGAGCATTTTTATAGTATTTCCTTTAATGAAAAACAAAATGTTTTCTGTAGGTGGAACTGGCCTGCCATCATATTTAGAAATCATCTGACTTCATTCAACAAAACAAGATGATGTAATGGCCAAACTTCTTGCCGTAATCAAACTGCCTCATAAAGCACTTCTGAAGAGACAAATATGTAATGCTATTCTATTACTGTTCAGAAGTAGCTATTGCTTTTTGTAATTTGCAAGAAATTATTACCTTTAATTACTATATTGCGTAGATGTGTTACTGTAGGAATTGGACTTCCAGTGTGCTTGTGTGAATGTTGGCCTCGTGTGTATTTTAATGTGTGAATACTTGCTGCAGTGTTATGTATTTGAAGTTCAAACCGACCAAAGCCTTATTAAAAACTGAAAGAAAAACAAAAACAAATGGGCCCTTACGACCTAATATCTCTTTTTAAAGCATCTATTCTTCTCTACTATCTGCTATTTTCATCCCTCCTCTGTTCATGTTGTTTACCAGAAGTTGACTACATCTCCTATTTATCTGGTTTAGAACAACTACGATATCCAGCCTAAACTGATTTCCTCCAAATTTGGTCCACTTTTTCCACACTATTTCCTGAATATATTCCACTTGATGAGTCTGTTTGTTGTCTCACTGTCAAACTCCTGCTAATACTACTACTGGATCTTGTTTTACCAGGGTTTTCACCTTCCGGCTGACATCTTCTCTGTAAGTCATCTCTAACATGTTCCCCGTGTGTTCATTGCTCCTTTTAGGACCATGCAGAGATTAACTCCACCATCCTGCGAAGCCAAACTAACACTGCACGCGTGGAGGGCCTCAGGCCGGGTACGGTCTACGTGGTACAGGTGCGGGCAAGGACTGTGGCTGGCTTTGGCAAATACAGCAGCAAGATGTGCTTCCAAACCCTCACAGATGGTAAGGATTGTTGAGCCAGGAGAAACAGCTCTCGCTGTCTCTCTGTCACACACACACACACACACATACACACACACACACACACACACACACACACACCTCTTTCTTGTACTCTTGTCACTCTTTGTATTTGTTGTTGCATTATTATTAGTAGGTGAGATGGAGTGGAACTGTGATGTTGGATTGCACTTCTATTTCTATGGCTAAATTAATTTCAGGTTTGAATGTGTGGGTGGGTGCTTTGAATATGTAGAACTCTGAGTGTCTTTTGTTTGTGCTTCTAACTGTGCTTGATCCAAAATGCTTAGCTAATTGGTTTTTCACCCGGCCCTTCTGTTGCTGTAGAGCCGTCCCAGAATGCATAGCTGTGATTAGTAGTTGATGAGATTAATTTTTTGCCATGGGGGGGGGCTGGATTGTTGGAGAGGGAAGGGGATGAAGAGGGAAGGGGATGAAGAGGAGCTGCAACACCTGCTACACTGGCAAGGTTGTGGAACTAAGTTTATTAGTGTAAGTGCAAGGAGGCGTGTGCGCAGGGTTGGTGGCAGTGGTGTTGTGTATATCACGTCTTCATGTCTTGCTTTTTCATAGAACTGCCGGCCAGTAACATCGGTGCTAAAATTAACAAAGTGGGATTTGGCGTGCATGGCTTTAACATTTCACTGGATAACATTCAGAAGATTTCCCAAAGCGCATGCTTCACTGTGCCTTGCTGGACTACTTGACTACCATGCACGTATGGCCATAGCTCAAAATATGAAAAACAGGAAAGACATTTTCACATTGTGTTGCGTTAATGGGCACATTAACGATGAATGAGACGGTGATGATCTTGAGGGAGGGGAAGATGGGAAGGGTATTAATGATGATGAAGGTGATCATTGTGGCTATTTACGAGCGCAGAGCAGATGTAGTGGCACAGTCATAGCCTCCTTTGCATCACCCTCACCCACAAACAATCTTTCCCTCAAACACACACACATGTAGGTGCACACGCGTCGCACTCGCTCGCACAAACACCGTTTACAGTTCATCCATTGGCTCGCTGCCATAGCACGATATTCGTCAAGGCAATTAGCAGCAGATGCTCGAGAACTGCTGACAATCACACCCACGGCTCCACCTCCTGCCCCTCTGCCGGTTTCCCTCTTCCCCTGTCGAGCCGCTTCACTGTATCATGAAGACACCACCTCGCCACCACCAACGCTGCTCTCCCTCCATGTCTTTTCTTAAAGCATACACTCCCTTTTGTCTATCTTTCGGCACGTTTTCATATGCTTGTCATATGTCTTTTTGCCACCTCTAGACACGCATATTCGCAAGCAGTGAATACTTGATTGACAGGTGTGATGAAAAATAAATGATTGGTCCATCAGTAGGGTTACTGATGTCACAATTCTCCAGTTCTCTAATAGTCTGAGGTCCTTCTAACTAACTGATTGTAATAGGAGCCTATTTTCCACTGGAACAGGTAGCTGTCAGATAGACACATAGATATCATATATATATATATTTATATATATATATATATATATATATAGCTTTCTGGCTCTTAGGGAAAATCACCAATCACCATTCCCATATGGGTGATGGGGAGATTTATCGAGACTTCTTACGCCTAATGTGCATCAAAAGAGAACAGGCAGACTGCCTGAAAACTTGAGAAACCGGAACATCATACACACTGTTTGCTTGAAAAGTACTTAAATAAATGTGCAAGTTAAAAGAGTGAGCAATTCCTGTCACATTGAGTTTCCTTATATATCCCAGCTCTCACACTGCTTCGAAAATGCATTAGTTCTCCCTTTATCACTTTAATCCAATAGACCCATTCTACACGGGGGATTGGATTTAGAAGCTGCTGATTTGCCTGCAGCATGCTAAATCCCGCATTGCTTTAACTACAGTGTTTGCTGGTGCTAAAGTCGCGGGAAGACAGGCACACAAAAAGATAACTGAAGATTCTGCTGTGTAGAGTTTTTAGGCAGGCATTTAAGCTGTCCTCTGAACTACCAGCAGCCTGCCTCGGCTATGAACATAAAACATGTTTGGGCTACATGTGTGATTGGCAGTAGATAACTTCCTTTTCAACACCTGAGAAATAACATTCCATGGTGCACTTTCTTGTCTTCTCGTCTCTGACAGGTATTGTAGGCTGAGAGGCCGACCTCGCTTTCTACTCACCTTCAGTTTTATGCTTCTCTGTCACTCTGTGTGTCTCTCCTGGTTTATCAAACACAACCTGTCAGTCAGTCTTTCTAAAGCTCACTGGATTTCAGTCAGCACGGGCTCAGCAGAGAGATCTATATGTTTTCTCTAGCCATCCGTACACCCAGTCTAACCATTCAGCTCTGGCTCTTCTTCTCTCTATCTCTCCTTTTACCTCCCAAACACACACTCACATACACACCTCCAAATAAACACAGTCATGCTTCTGAAGCTCTACCTAAGCCCTAGTCCATGTCTGTCCGTCTGCCTTTCTCTTTGTGTCACACAGATGACTTCAAGTCTGAGCTGAGGGAACAGCTTCCTCTGATTGCGGGGTCAGCGGCAGCAGGAGTGGTCTTCATTGTTTCCCTTGTTGCTATCTCCATCGTGTGCAGCAGGTAACCACATTTCCCCATTCAAAGTTATTGAACTTCATTGCTACATTTCTCCCTGACGAATAAACTTATAAAAAATGCAATTGAACTTATTTTTATTCTCCCAATGAATTTATTTTTCCCCTTTCGAAGAAAACAGCAGCAAATCTAGCCCACTTTTGCCATTGTAATGACAGCATGTAGCTTCCTGGTGACCTTAAGCAAATATAGGGGGTGGACATAGAAATATGAACACCATGCTTTGCAATACATGAGGACAGATGGCAAAACTGCATGAAGATGTTTTCCCATCACATTCATTTTAAATCAGAATTCAATCATATCTTACTATTTTGCATAAAATACATTCTCTCAAAGTAAAAGTCAACAGTTACATCTGAAAAATGTATCTTAAAATGACTGGCATTCTTTGGTACTTAAACTAATCCAGTGCGGTATGTTTTTGAGACATAGTGCACTAGCAATATAGCCACATCTCCAGGTCAAACGTTGGAACACTCAGTATGTGAGCTGCCTCCATAAACTCAGACTATTTCGTAATAGCAATCAAATTGACAGAAAAGAAAACTAAGTTGACATATTTTAAATGGAGTCTTCCATTTCATAGAGAACCTAACAGCTCCTACTTTGCCCTGTTAAGTTACTTAAGTCAAGCGAATTTAATTTTGCAGCAGTTTGTCACATTGTCATATTCCTATCTTGCTCAGCTTTAAATATATGAAAGTCGAATTTTCTGCAGTGCTGTGTGCAACTTTGAGCAAGTAAAGTGTTCATCAAATGGGCCAGGCTCTTTTGATGCTGAGGCAGAAGAGACAGATGAAAAGCAGAGAGATCCTATCAAGGTCTAATTAAAAATCAGCTCATTTTCATAAACTTCATTTGCCATTGCTAACCCTCTGCAACTGATTCAATTTCAGCCACGTCATTTTCAGGCCATACAGCGAAACATGAAGAGTAATAAGGCCTCGTTTACACTTCCTTTCATCCTGTCGTCTCTCTCTCTCTCTTCTCTCTCAATATTCATTGCTCCCTCAGGAAAAGGGCATACACCAAGGAGGCGGTGTACAGTGACAAGTTGCAACATTACAGCACAGGAAGAGGTGAGTCCATCCTAACACTTAACGCCCCTGTAAGCACGTGGGTTTAGGTGTTCTCAAATAATCTTGGGTGTTATCAGGCAATTAGTGTGATTGTCTCTTGCCATGTTTATTTTGATGCAGATCTAGTTAAAAGCTTTCGAAACTAAAAATTTGAGGATTTTGCTACATTGGTCGACATATCACTTTTCTGATTGTCCTCGTATATTTCATTGATATTTGCTACACCTCCATTTTCCCCTTTGTCCAGTCCTCTGCTTCTGTCATGTCATGCATTATGTATGACATGTAGGTAAATAATGTAATCTTATATAATACATGAATGAAAAGGAAGTATGGTAAAAAGAGAAATCACCCGAGGTAGCAGGCATCTGTGGATTTAAAGGCATTTTCCTTCCTTTACACAACGACACTGACTGACAGTCATCTCTCAGGGCTCTACAATAGCTGTGATTGAGTCATGTTTCAAGTCCCCCCCACCCCCGGCACTGACTGATGAGGGGAAGAAGCCTGGAGGGACACACATATAACCTTTCACACGCACACTCACACACATACACACAAAAGAGTGTGTATGAGATTTGTACCTCAAATGAAAGCCCTATGTACTGCCGACCTAGCAGTCTGAAAAGGGGCTCACTCGAGGGGATAGAGTTTTGTTGAGTCTGACACAGCGAAGCGTTTCAGCACAGTTACTTTGTGTCAAAGCTACAGCAGTGGCATCCGGGGGGCTCATTAAACCTGGGCAGAAGAGCCGGTTTTGTCACAGGCTATCTTTGGGGTAACCAAATGCAATTAACATGAGTGGTGAAAACAAACAAAAGATCAGAGACACTTGCAGCCCTAATCATAAAAAGAAAGCGTGGAGAGGAACCAAAATGCTGATAAGGGATCCTATTCATAGGTTTATTCTTTCAACCTTCACACTGCCAACACTCATGAAGTAATCCCCCAGCCCATGATGCATTATTGTCTCCTATTCTCTCAAGATTTGACTGGCAGTTTTGTAATTACAGTATTCAACACAACAATTAAACAGCGCAGCTCAGCCAATTGTTTATGGTGAATTTCCGAAGAATGTGTTGCCGGCTTTCACCCAGCTGCCTACTGTTCCAGCTGTTGCCACACACCTTAGATATCTGCTCATTCCCAGCCCACCTAATGTGACAGGCGTCAAGTGGGATGGTGCTCGTACTGTAAATTCAGTAGTGCACACATTCTGTGTGGACATGGTTGTGAAAATGAGACCTCTAACATTACACCAAACACTGGATGGGATGTCATGACAAGCAGATTGGAACACAAGTATGGGTACACACATTATTCCCACACGTGAATCAAGTGCTGCTTATGTGGGTTTAAGGATTTCTGTTTTGTTTTAATTGCACACAGTATCATCAGCGTTCATCCCAACATATTCTACTCACCTCACTGCATCAGAGCATGTACATTTTTTCTCATCTCTTCCCTTTTACTCTTTCCATAAACAACCTGTCAACACCAGCTAATTAACGGATAGATATTTTTCTTAGCGCTGCATGTTTACTGTATGCCCTAATGCTTCTCTGCATATGACTACCAACAGATCCTTAAATCACGAATGTTCGAACCCGGTTTGTCGCTTTGTAGCTTCAGCTGTTGTTTGTACTTCAGCATCTTGCGCTAACACTGACTGAGAATGGGATTTGGAAGCCCATTTAACAAATCTAGTTGTTAGATGCCAAATATGTTCATACTTCAGTTGCTTGTTTTTTCTTGCAGCAGCATACTGCATTTGTACATGTGGATTCAGTGAGTAGGCTAAGGCCTTAACAGAATTGGTGCACATCATACTGTGACATTTGTCATTGCCCTTCACCATCCTAAGTAGTACAGGTCAAACCACATTCCTGATGAACCCAAATTGACATCTATATAAATGTGGATTGTTAATCCCATACAATTTTGAGATCCCCTCTTTGATTTCCATGCTAACAAGCTGCAGTATGTGTCTGACAAATGATTTACTGACATCAAAACGATGGATAATTAGTTTGTGTTTAGAAAATAAACTCAACTCATTATACTCACAAATCCACAACGTAGATTAGTGTGCATCTCGCACCAACATGAAATGGAACTGTTTAAACTAGGTGTACAGTGTCCTGCAATTGTGCATCAAAGTGGATAATCACATAAAACACATCATTACTATATACTGAAATTGCTAAATTACAAATATTGTCAGGGAGAAGGAGTGAGAAGATATTGTTTCTTTGGTAAAAGATTAACATATGAAATAAATAATTTAACTGAAAAAGATGAGCATTATTGAAGCTACAGTTTCACTTACTGACATTGCTGTTTGTCTTAAGGCAATAACAACATTCTGTGTAGTAGGACCTGTAATTTGATTGTACCCATTGCCAGTAATAGAATAATGTTAGCATAACTGCCTTAAGGTTGATTTGTGGATACATTAGGGCCATTCAGTTAACGAGCAGGGCAGACTAATAACAGGGTAAATGCTGGACATTGGTGAAAATAACATGGTTAAGTGCAGTGCAGTAAACTGTAATTTATAATTAAGGTCAACTAAATACCCTTAACTGTTGTGTCATAGCCTAGGGATATTGTTTAGATTTATAATCCAAATTCATTAAATTTATGGGTTTGACCATTAGTCTCATTTATGTTATACTGTATGCGGCCATGTAATTGAAAAAGGTATGAGGTTATGGTATGTGTTCTATGCCCATGAGTCATTGCAGCAGTCAAGCATTCTCTCCTGACAGGCTTGCTGTTGTATATGTTGGGTAAAAATAGAAGTGACGTTTGGATACATTTGCTTCATAGACTCAAATGAAGGAACTATGAAATATTAAAACAGGAATCTATTTTTTATCTGATAGTCATAAAAATATGAGTCCAGTTAGCCAGCGCTGCACCGGAGGGAGGGAGAGAGATGAACTGTTTGCATTTGAAATTATATATGAATCTGGGCTCTGGACTGTGAGTTAGAAAGTAATGGGTGTACGTATGTGGACGTATGTGCATGACATTTCGAGCGCATGTGTTCTCATTTCTTTTTTTGTTGTATGGCTCCCTGCTGAGATTTTGAGTTCCACCCAGTGGTGCTGTGTGAGCAGCTTGGCGACACTTGTAGATAGAACGACTTTATGAAATGCAAAGCTGTAAACCCTCGGCTGGATTAACTTGAATCCAATCTGTATGGAATCTCTAATGAGCAATTACATTGACACAGACAGGGTTCAAGGCAATTAGTGCACTAACTAGAATCAGCTTTTAGTCAAGAGTGAGGTGAGGCACCTTGATCCCTCCAAGACCAGACCTTATCCTCCTCATGCCTCCCGAGACCCCTCCCACTCTCTATGTGTCTTATGCAAATAAGCAGGCACAAATTGACTTGATGGAGATGGGTTTATTCCAATCATGGCTGCCAGGGTTTTGACTAAACAGCTTTGAGAAAGAGGGCTGCCCTTGGGTGTCACTGTAGAAATGATGATTTGACGTCTGCTTGCTCGCCGTAATGCCGTCTTGTGGCCCCGTGTATTGAATTTGTTTACAAGTGTTTTTCACCACTTCTCCCCACCCGGCCTGTCAACACTGACAATCTCTCCTCCGTTTACAGACATCTCCAGTTTGTGAACCGCGTCACCTATTGCAAAACAGCATAAAGAGCTAGTTGATAGCGCAATGGTTTTATCTCTTTATAAGCTCCCACAGGGGAAGGCTGTGAGGGAATTGGTTCCACCACTATCAAAGAGCAGAGACTGCTAGTCTAAGGGATAAAAGGGTAAAATCATCTTTCTACATTTACATTTTCTATATACACTCATCCCTTCATCTTTCTTTCTCTTTTCCGGTGTATTTCGCCATTCCAAGTACTGAATCATCAAACCACCATTTTGTTGTGTTTTCTACTCATAACTGAGGCCTGTCTCAAAGGAGGACAATAGGGCAAATGGAGTTACCATCATTTAAGAGTTAAGAGCGTGTAGTGATTGTAAGTAATGCTGTGTCACACTGTGATTTAGGTTACAACTTAAAAGGCAATTGCATTCATCAATTGTTAACACTAGACATTAGCCTAAGAAAAAAGAACAATGTCTTCTTCTGGAAAGCTCATTGAGCACTTTGGTTGTTCTAGAACTCTCTTTGCGAGCCGACATGTCTAACTGCCCCTCCCCACTGGGCTGCCCGACCCACTTCTCAGGCTCCCCGGGGATGAAGATCTACATTGATCCCTTTACCTACGAAGACCCCAACGAAGCTGTGCGAGAATTCGCCAAGGAGATTGACGTCTCCACTGTCAAGATTGAGGAAGTCATCGGTGCAGGTATGGAGAATGGAATGGGTGCTATGGAGCAATCTGTGTGTGTGTACACACAGATTTATGTGTAAATATGTCCGCAAGGTGAATGTGGATTGCTATATTTTCATGTGTTTCTGCATGTCATGTAACATGTGAACGGCTGTGTGCTTGTTTAGCCTGCATCTGTTCAATGTCATAAAGCACAGCCCTTGTGCCTGCCACATCAGATGGGAACATGTCAAGGGCCTATGTCAAGAGCACTAGCAGCATATAGGCCAGCTACCTTGGGACGTGATGGCATTAGAAATAACTCAAGCCTGGCAGCCTATTCCCTGTGCTTCTCTGTTTTTGGAGCCTATTAGTGTTAGTCTCTTACATGGTCTGGCTTGCTCCTTTCATTAACCTTATATGTAAAATAGATGGAGACATTTTTTATATCATTTTCTTATTCTTTGTTAAAATGTCTGTTAAAATTGATGAGCTGCTTATTAGGGGCTAATTGCTTTGAAGTAAATTCTGAACATCTGGAGGCTAAAATAACGTCGGCTTGATGTCCATGTGTCTTCAACATGTATCTTTACTATACGGACATTTTTTTACAGCAGGAAGGGCATGCTGGTACCATATGTTTTGGTTCATTTAGAGGCAAATAAAAACCCTGGTAATGAGACTGGGCCTGAAATAGATCCTGTGGAACGGCCTACTCAGCAAGCTAGGTGTGAGCAAGTGACAGAGATAGGATAGGGGTAAGGATGCAAGGGGACCAACTAATTAAAGATTTCCGTTTTTGTTGATTTCACTGTGTGGTGTCTCTGCAGGACACTAAGGTGGTTATAATTAATCAAACAGATTCTAGATATTTACCAGATAGTGCTTGCCTGTTATTCTTTGTTTGGGGAATACGAAGACACTTGGCTGGCTTTTAGAATAAATAAATATTGGGAGTCAGAGGAGCCACACTGTTAGGAATATCATGGAGGAGCAACACTAGAGGAGTATTGGACAACAGTCAGCATGCTTAATATAAACTAAATGAAGATCTATAATATCTGCCAAGATACTTGAGATGTAAATAAGCTTGATAAATGAATAGATTTAGATCTCATCAACTCTACTAATCTTTTGTGTGATCACTTTTTCATCAGACAAAAGTAGATCAGTTCTCATTTTTGACAGGGCAACCACTGTGCATCTCTCCCTATTTCCCCTCTAGGTGAATTTGGGGAGGTGTACAAGGGCCGTTTGAAGCTGCCTGGTAAGCGGGAGATCTATGTAGCTATCAAGACCCTGAAGGCGGGCTACGTGGAGAAACAGAGGCGCGACTTCCTGGCTGAGGCGTCAATCATGGGCCAGTTCGATCACCCAAACATAATCCGTCTGGAGGGTGTCGTCACAAAGAGCCGTCCGGTCATGATCGTCACAGAGTTTATGGAGAATGGTGCCCTTGACTCATTCCTCAGGGTGAGTGATTTCTGTGAACTCATAAATGTACTATGTCATACAAAATTGCAAACATTTATATGGGATGATCAAAAGTCATATTCATGAGTTGAATAGAAACCTTGCATTATGGAAATGAGAAACTAATTGGAAATTAATTGTTAAAGAGTCCCAGAAAAGGAGTCCATGCTAAGAATCCCTTCTAATACAAATTAGAATGAGCCTCCTAAACCTATCTTGCGCCAACAGAGAATATGTTTCATGACAATGAACATGATTCAATCATTCTTAATTTGAAAATGTCCATTAGTTAGCTCTATCAGCCCTTAATTTATCTATTAATGCTTGAAGCTTTTAATGGACTCTTCACTCTTTATTTTATAGTCAAGATTGAGCAGACATACAGCTTAATCAATATTCAACTCGCTTTTTTCCTCCTTCAGTCTCATGGATTGGTGTTCTATTCCACTTTGATCTAGGGTGGGTTTAAAGGGGCTCTTTGAAGTTGGCTTTGCTAACCGCCACATCCGACTTGTGTTTCCATCGATCTCCCTTACCCTCTTATTTGTTACTGTGTTTCGGGGGTTCAAAGCTTGCTCTTCAGAGCATTCACACAGGGGTTGGGGCACCATGCGTGGATGCTAAAGAGATGGATGCCTGCATGCAAGTCTACTTTTCCTCTGGATACTAAGAGGATTCGAAAGGCAAAAAAGATCTCAGAATGTCAATTTTGTAAAAGCAAAGTTTAAAAAACAACATATTAAAAACGAGTGGCAGAAAAAAAAAGCCAACACATATTTGTCCCAATTGCCACTGTATGAGCATGCACCCTCGGGCTTTGGTAGTAATGATCATCACTCCAACATCACTGTCGCTTGAAATATACAACAATATACTACAAGATCTTTATAATTCTGGTGGCGAGTCCGACTGGGCAGCCTTTCTGAAGACATTAAGGTGACATGTTGTCTGTCTAAAACATCAGAAAACAAACATGTAATTTATTTTGCACTGATCTAATAGAAAATCAGTATGTCTTTGAAATAACAACATTCAAGCCTGGAATTTTCAGTCAACATGACATCTCTCTATCCTCCTGCTATTCTCATTTATATTTATTGTGACAAAGTTAATATATAAATAACCGCTTTTAATTGTTTCGTCTCTGTCCTCTAGCAAAACGATGGTCAATTCACGGTGATCCAGTTAGTGGGAATGATGCGTGGGATCTCAGCTGGGATGAAATATCTCTCAGAAATGAACTATGTCCATCGTGACCTGGCTGCACGGAACATTCTGGTCAACAGCAACCTGGTGTGTAAAGTGTCTGACTTTGGCCTGTCACGCTACCTACAGGATGACACCTCTGATCCCAGCTACACCAGCTCTCTAGTGAGTACTTGCAGTGTTCAACTTTATTTCAAGGGGTCATGGGTAACATTTTCTCTTTTACTAGTCTAGTTTGTATCTGCATGTAATGTATCTTTTAACTGTCCAGTCAATTTGTTATTGACATTTACAACAATCGAAACACTCTAAAAACCATCACCTGTCAGTCTAATAATCATTGTTGCTTCTATGACACTGTCTCATTCTTTTTGAAGGTCTCGGCAACCTTTCACCTTTTCAGTGCCTTTCATTCTATATTAGCTGTCTGTCTTCCTCATCATCCTTCTTCCTCTTTCCTACACTCTGCAAGTCACGGACCAGAGGTCTGTCACATCTTCATTAGTGTGGAGACAAGCCTCCTCTGGGAAGGCTCCTCTCTCGTTGACATGCCCAGAGTGCGGAGAAACCAAAGGGCATTGCGGCCTCTCAAATTGACAGCTACCACCCCCTCTCTCTCTCCCTCCCTTCTCGCTCTCCCTCCTCATTCATTATTACTCGGGCATCATGGGAGGCTTTGGCTCCTCATTAACTCCTCCACACTACAGATCTGTAATTATTAGCAGCCATCGTTAGTTCATCTTCTGCCTCTCCTCTTCCTAATTCAAAACACATTCTTACACCCTCTCAAACACACAGCGCAGGTCATTAGGACTCCCGACTGCCCGAGTTTGTGCGTGTGTTGTTTTTTCATGTCTGTGTGTGTGTGTGTGTGTGTGTGTGTGTGTGTGTGTGTGTGGGGGTATTATTATGATGTATATCTGTGTGTGCAGGCCCATGAACATGAGTCTAGTATCATCTTATTGGCTCTGCTTTGAGACTTTGGTGCATAAAGTAGCTTGTTTTACTGTCAATTTATCATGTGTGTTGGTGCATTTTGATGAAAGCAAGGTCTTGTGTAAGCAAAACTGGTCAATAAAGGATAAAGAACATGGTTCTATATTATTATACCTAAAGGTATATATAAATATATATATATATATATATATATATATATATGTATATATATATATATATATATTAATTCTACTTACATTGTAAGTTGAATAAACATACTATATAAATATGTTTACGAAAACCATACATTTCTGCCGTACGCTGTTATTTTGCAGGTCACTGAACCATGTCCTGTATTTTACCTGTCCTCCTCTTATTTTGAGTCAGCAGCCTCCAGTGGCTCTACACAACCTATTCTACCAATCTTGCCAGGGAGTAGACATTTTCACTTTTATTTCATAAAACCACCTTGGGGGATCTCTCTGAAAATGATGTATTGTATACACTGTGAATTTACAGCATTGCAGTAGCACTGTATATATTATGAATATATATATATATATATATATATATATATATATATATGAGTATATTATGCGATAAAAAGAGCCAATTCTAAAATTTGTTTCAGTGTTATTTCAACACATGCAAAACTTGAGATCAAAAGTATACAGTAAATAGCATGTGAATCAGTGCTACACAGGTACAAAAAGAGAGTTCTTAAAATAATTTGTCTTCATCTAAATGTAGGTGAACAAAATAACAAACAAAGTACTTCTATTTTATTTCCTCCTAAATTCCTCAAATTCCTCCTGAGCTTAAGCAGAAAAGAAGGTTATGATATTGTAACCCTATAAGCGCAGTCGTCTACTGGACTCTATGGGTAATACTCCCCTCCAATCACAAGCAGGCGTTCGTCCACTGAACTTTTGCGGGCAGTTCCCACTGTAGGAAGGAGGCACCTATAACTGGGTGTTGCCTCCTGATCCCCTCCAAGAACTGCTTCAAGAGAAGGTGGACAATGACCAGTTGGGTGCTGCACACACTCTAATAGTGGCATGAGACAGCCCTCTATCCACCAAACACTGCAAAAAGAAAGAATAGACCCAACTGCTTAGGACAGGGGATCTAGCCTCCTTTCCTCGCACCAACATTGGAACCCTGACCACATTGCCTTGTGACAGGCAATGGTGGATCCCGTTCTTGCTGCCTTGATGGTCTGCACAACCTGTATAGACAGTCCAGCCCTCCTCAGTTTTTCCCTCTCAGGTGCCAAGCCTGGATAAATCGGCCCATGTTGGACAGCAGGCATATCGCACCTGCTTCCAGAGACACCCAGAACTGGTCCAGGGCTGGGCTGCCATCATCTGAGTCATTTCTGTATAACACGGCGGCGAGTGGCAACTCTGGTTTAGCAGACTGCCTCACTCTCTCCAACAGGAGATTGATGAGGCAGAGCAGCGTAAAGCAGCTTTGTCAGCCATGACACTTGTGCAAATGCATCCACTACTAGGTTGGTTCATCCTGTTCTGCCAGGGAGAACCATAGCGGGTGGTGGATGTTGCATCGGTTAGTGAACATAATCCACTTCTGCTTTCCCAAACCAGGTCCAAATCCGCTTTACCACCTTGGCATGCGCCTCTATTATCTCATCCCACAACCACAGGCTCACCACTTTCCCTAACAGGGCAGTGACAGACCTCCGCCCTTGCCTGTTAATGTAGGCCACCATGCTGTTGTTGTTTGTCTGAAGTGTTGGAAGACAAAGAACACTACCTGTAGCTCGAGGAGGTTGATGTGTTGGTCCACACACCACCACCACTCTCCCCAGGCAAGCCGGTCTATAAAACCATGGCAAAGAATGCTCACCGGCTTGGGTGGACGCAGCGGAGACAGCTGTAGGCAAACACGACCAGCTGCAGTGATCACCACTAGCGGGACTATCCAGCGGAGAAATGTCGGTGGTGGACTTTCACGGAATGCTGATGTACCGGACACCAAGATATTGAAGTCATAATTTTCTACAAACTAGGGTGGTATCTCAGCAGGGATGACCGGAGGCAGTGGTAGAGCATTCATGGCTGGAGTGGGGACCTAAATGGCATCAATCTCGAGCTCCAGCTTGCCCTCATCACAGCAAAGCATCAGAAGAGATCCCACCGCTGCTGGCATTGAATCTTGGGCAACGAGGATCTTATACCGTCGACTCCATCAGTGGAGATGAGCAGTCAGTAGCGAATGTGTAGTCATAATTGGAGGATTATAGTCATGATTATTACTTCAGGTTATATGCAAAAACACACATGCACAGCAAAACAGTGTAAGCAATTGGCAGGTGGTAGCTCGGGGGTGAATAAGAAGTGTTATAAGGGCCAGAGGAGACATGACTTCACATTGGTGTGGCTAGGAGCTAATCGCTGCCTAGGAATAGCTTGCTTTGTATGCTTTGTATGCTTGACCCCTCTGGGTAAACCTCGTTGAATGGGTAGTATTTAGCAACAAAGAGGAGTAGCACCCTGTTGTCTGCGCTGCTGAGCTTGCTAATAAAACAGGGTGTAAAAGGTATGGACTGGATCATAGACTGCATTCCGCATTTCAATGTTGTTTAAACCAAACAAAGTATCCTTGAGGGCATTATCTGGAAAGTCAATAGAGCAGGTGAGGTTTGAAGTCTGAACCAAGGGAACTGTTATGATGAGAACACACTCAGTTTTTTTTGATGATTCGTTGTTTTTTTTTACCTATAGAGATTTTAAAACAAGCACATCAAAGCTTTGGCTGAGCTTCACTTTCATACTGAATACTGCCTTATTATCATAAGCATCCAGATGAAATCTTCAGTGCTATTTTGGTTCCTTCTAAATCGAAAGAGCAGTTTCATTCATATCACATAACCAGAGTCCTTTAATATGCCTGTGAAAGTCTTGAATAGAACTAAATTGTGATCATCTAATATGACGACAGTTCATAAAGACCTAGCTGATGTTGCCACAGACTTTCATTTCACCTGTCCTCCTAATTCTACATCCACTGTATTCAGGAGAACATGCAAACAAGTGCGGGGGTGGGGACGTCCACAGGGTCCTCCAAAGGGTCCTGTACTGTAATTAAGCTGTGCATGGTGCCCTTCACTTCTTGACTTCTTCAGCTATGACCTGACGCTAACCAATCAGTGAGCAAGGCTGGCATGGCAGACAAGGCCGGGGAATCTGGAAAATTAAATTGCGCTGACATGCAGTGATTTACATCCCCATCGACCTCCTCCTCCAGCAAATTAATCACCTCTTTCCCTCTACTGCTTTTCTAATTTTTTCCTGCAATTTGAAGCACACCAATTACAGTGCCTGTGGTGTGATGCTGGATGTATGGTTAGGGGGACATGCTGGTAATTGTGTTAACCCTGGATGTGGGTTCACTCTGGAGCATTTTTTGGGGCGGTTTCAGAGAGAAGGGGACTCTCCTCGCTCTCTATTGGCTGCTAACCAAAGTCGTGATTAATTAGGCTAACAGGACAACGCTTGGACTGCAATGGTATTGCTCGGGTGATATATGCTAATTAATTGAACGATTTTAAAGACTGTACGTTTCAATGCAGCGCTTTTTTTTTGTATACTTGCATCATTGCATGATTACATATACATGGTTGTATCGTTTAAGAGGTTGCCCATAGGAGCATGATCACAAGACCAGGTGAGATGTGAATGACCCTGCTTACCTGACAAAGAAGAGGATTGATTTCTAAACACCCGGCGAACCGAGGAGACTTTCGCATTACTCTCTTTATTCAACAATCCATCTGTCTAAGGAGCCATCCATCCATGCATCCATTTCTTTCCTTTTTCTCCAGCTGTCCACTTCTTTCCCTTTTCAAGGCTTTTCCCGCAACACAAAAGCACATAAGAACGACATACTCAGTGCAGATGTGACGAATGATGCTGTTTGCGGTGGTGATGCGTCATAGGTTTTTTTGTGTTTTGCAGTCATGGGTGAGTGAAAGTCAAAGGACTGGGCATTGCCACTGAGGTTTAATGTTAGTTTGTTGCTAAGATAAGAGAGAAAGGGATCAATAGGACATTTGTGTATGTGGTTTCCAAAATCTGGCATGTGAGAGTAGTGTGTCAAGTGAGAGTAGTGTGTGAAGTCTATCACCTCTTAACCACAGGACCATAGTGAGGAAGGCAGGTATGGGTCAGGAATTTCAGCTTATGCCTCAGCTGACAATTTAAAACTTCTGTAACTGCCTTGCATTTCACGCGATGTGTACTATACATTGTGACTGAATGGGCATGTATGTGATTAAAAGTGTGTGTTTGTGCTGTGTTCCTGGGTATACACATAAATGTCCCTGAGGTACTTTTCTCTGTGTATGTGTTTTTAGGTGTGTGTGCGTGTGTGTGTGTGCGTGTGTGTGTTTGTTGTTTGTATCATTGAGGCTGAGAGGGGTTGAAAGGCGAGGTCACACAGAGCCAGTAACAAAGCTCATCCGTCAAATCCCTGTGACCTGAGTGACATTCTCTGAGCTCCGCTCCAGTGCTCACACTATGTGGATTGCGCTGTTGATTCTGTCATTTGTCTATTTTCTATTTGCATCCTTTACGCCTCTCTCTTTGGCTTCAGGCCCATGCACTTTTTTGGCTTGTCTACTCAACTTGTAGTGAAATATTTATGCAGGGCAAGTTAAAGGGATAAAGTCTCTGAGTAAACAAGAAGGGAAATGGGAACATAGAAAACAAGGGGACTTTTTCTGACGTATCAAATTTCTTTGCAATTTTTATGTGTGTGTCACCACGATGGCCACAACTTTTGGCACTGCTGGCCATATCCATACATCATAACATACAGCAAGGACACAACTCAAAATCTCCCCATTATGACAGCCATTTTCAGGCAAACAGCAAGTTCATTTACACAAATGTTCAGATAGAGATACACAAACTAAAAATTTAAATATACAGATAAATATATACTTTTTAATTGACATTTCATGTGGAAAAGATTTGGCAAAATCTGTGTTAAAAAGCATTTGAAAAAGTCAACAGCAGTTTCCACCAAGCCACTTACAGTGCATACACTATTAAATGACTGTCAATCCATATCTTACATTTGCTGTGTGTTTCACACTACGCCACTACACTACAGTATTGTCAAATATTGGTATGTACCTCACTCTTAGTAATATAAAAACATTTTATGATTGAGATCTTTTTTTCTTTATTTCTTGATATAGTTAAAGGAAGATGTAATCCACTGATTTTCTTTGATGATGCACAGAAGTCGGACATTCTCCCTCCATATTTCCACAGACCTACAGTAGGTTAACTGTAGTCTATTTTTGATGTTCAAATACAACCTGTGTACACAAATATGTGTTGTTCCTGTTTGTAGCTTGAACAACATATGTGTGTACACAGGTTGTATTTTCTCAAACCCTCACTGGCTATATTTTGCAGTGTAGCACGATAAAGTAGAAGTTGTGTTTGAAAACAATGCTGGGCCGATATCTCTAAATATATGAGTTGGCAATTGGTTTGAACTGGATGTCACTCACATGAGATGTGTGGAAAGAGCATCAGAAAAATGTTCAATGTAATTGTTGGCATTTCCCATGTACCCTGCTGTTTCCAACTCACTTATTTAAGCTTGAGGAAGGCGTTGACTAGTACATTCACATGCCAGGTACTTACTGTCATCTGTCAGTTACATCGGAAGAACACATAGAGAGTTTCACGCTCTCCTGTGCAGATCCTCCACTTCCCCACCCCACATAAGTATGAGTCACCACTGCAGTGACGATGCATGATCCCTATGTGGCTTCCCACTCGAGTGTCCTGCCAAGCTAAAGTCGCTGCTGCTGGAAATAGAACCACCGTCATGCTCATACATAATTGCAGCGAAATAGTAAACATGCTACCCTACCTTGGTTTGTTGTAATCTTTCGATTTTTTTTATTTGAAACTAATTAAGTTGTTTTCAGGCTATTTTTATTCAGATTACAGAGTTTAATTTGCTCAGTCTTTGGGTTGAATATAGCAGCAGACAATTTCCAGGAATGGAAAAGAATATGAAAGTGGAGGAGTTGTATAGGTTCTGAAAAACAGAAGGAGAGTAACATGATCCATACCTGGTCCCTGCATCAAAGCGGGAGCAACCATCCAAAGCACTCCACCTTGATTTATACCTTCTGTCGTGTTTGCCAGAGTCAGTATAAGGTGGGCATTGATTCGCCATCTGCGGCTGTTGGACCGCATTTGCATCTGAGCAGGAGTCACAATGAAGTGGTTTGTGTACAAGTAAATCAGTGTAAGAGATACCTTCTTTGTTTGTGAGCCTGTGTCTCCTTATAAATAATATACTGCAGACTGCAATGTTAAACCAAAGCAGTAATTTCCAAATAAGAAGATTTTTTTAATATCTTCAAAATAAAAGTGTTGACATGAATATTTAAATTTTTCATATTCTTCCTCGACAAAAATCCAATAGTATTTATGCATATAACTCAAAACCGATTGACGAAAACATTGCCTTTGAGACAAGGGAACCAGAAGTGCAAAAATGCTAACTCATTTCCGGGTTTTCACTTTTATAAATTACATGTTTTTCCTTTTTGATGGTGAAATCTGGGCATATGGACAGTCAACAGTCATTACAGCACCTATTATACAGTATGACGGTAGCAGTTTTACCACTCATCAATCTCAATTTTTATCCAGCTACCATCAGTTTTGCTAAAGCTACAATTGTCATTAGCAGCTAGCTAGCTAACTAAGCTAACGTAAACTCTGAAATCCACTTATTAAAGTGGATAATAATCCACTTATTAAATGAAGACTATTGAAACAGTAAGCAAGTCCTGAACATTTTGTTAATGACACAGGAGAAATGTTGCACTATTTCTTTACACCACTTTATTACCCTATTGATTATCAGATTATTGGGATATAGTTGGACTGGTGCACTTAATTACATTATTATCTTATGTCTCAGTTAAAGCACGTTATTTAAATTATGGGCTAAACCTTAAACTATTTGTCTTTTGGTGTATTGTCACGTATACTGTAACCTGACTGGATTTGAGTTCCTTTCAGTAATTATTTTTGTAATGGGATCAGGACGCTATAGAAAGAAAGTTCCTGGCAATATGAAGCATAAGTATTTCAATCTCTTTTTTTCAGAAGTAGAGCAATTATGGAGGGCTATTCTGGGTGTGTAGTATTTTTTCATTCCCTTCTCTTATCTTCCCATGCAGTATAGAGATATTTTCAGAATGTGTTAATCAAATCCAAAGACAAACTATTCCCAGCCTAATGTGAGACTGTCTGGGATTTTTGTAACACAAAATAAAGCTGTGACAAATGCTTTCCTCGAGTTTTGCACGATTCCAATGTATATATGGTATACATTGTGAAAGACATGCGTCTTTCTCGCCACCATACATTCCCATGGGTGTCTGAGAAACCAACATCTCTGTCACCAACCTCCACCCCTTTTTGTTCTATTTTGCTCCCCATCTCTCCATATCACTCTTCCGTTCCTGGCCTCTCTCCATCCCACTCTCTTTCTCTTTCTATTTGGGCAGACATCCAGGGCAGATCGTTGCTCTCAGGATTTCATTAAAAGGATGTTGATGGAGCACTCTCCCCAGCCTAAGTAAATGTGCTCAAGTCCATTTGAGTGTGCATTGTTTGGAAATGGATAACTGAAGTTAGAGGAGTAAAGGAAAGGAGAAGAGAAGAGAAGAGGGAACAAGGGAGAAAATAAGACAGGGAGAAGGATGTCTGCATATTTGTTTCCAAGATTAAGGAGAAAGTTTACTTGGAATCTCCAAATAGTTTGAGTGAAGTGAAAATGCTGAGTAAAAACAAGACCCAAACACTGAACTCTTCTTTTTTTTCATTTACAGTACGTTTATCTGGGACATCATTGCAGTCCCGTGTTGACTAGTCATTGTACTCTGACAGGTATATTTGCTTCAGATTTTACTTCATTCTGCAGCAGCATGTCAGTGACAGTGTACATGAAGATATCTGGCACATTGGTGGAAGGATAGCTTAAGCCACTGCAAAGATATGACAGGTGTTTCATATCCCTGCTTTATTTATCAATGTCTATACACACACGTTATTGGGCCAAGAGACCATTACAGACACCAGTAAGTACACACATTACCTCGCCACCTTATGTTTATCCTTTATCTGTCGGACCTGGCTGTCACAGGAACACACTCGTCTCAATGAGATACCTCTTAACCTGACAGTCCCGGCACATCACTGTTCCAGTTGCACTCAAGACATGTCGCTAGCTGTCACAACTGGTCACCGCCTGACACAGGCGGTCACAACCAGGTGGAACCAGTACTGTAAATCTCATTCTGGTGACACTAGGTCGACAGCACACTTCTGTTTCTGCTCAAGGTGTTCTAGATAGGAATTATGTGCACAAACATGACTGGATGTGTTGTCCACGTGACTAATGTGGAAATTTAGACAAAGAACAAAAATTGCTAATGTCACAGAGTGTGGAAAATGGGCGAGAGGTTTTTTGACAGCATACGGGTTAGGCATCTTTGTGGCACATTTATTTCAGGTTTTCACCCCCTCATGGCCACTCACTTTTTCTTCACAGTGCCAACATTTATCAACCAGAAAATAGACCCATCCAGTATCTCTGGAGAATCAGGCACTCTATGTCACCCACTTTATTTATTATCATGGGAGTTTTGCAAAGTGTCACTTGATATCATTACAGATTACTCCTCTCAAGGCCTGGAAGTTCTGCAGCAGCAGTGACTGTGCTACTGTCTGGCTTATCTACACAAATGCGGAGTTAACTGTCCGAGATAATAGCAGTGTGTGAATTCAGTTTCAGGGGTGATATTTCACTTCAAGGCAAACAGAAAACAGCTTGTTCCTTCTTCGGTAGCCAGCACAATATACCATATCCAAAGAGCTCTCCCCATGCTTCGAGGCACCACAAAGCACTCCTGCTTTTGTGTTAACTTTAGGTCTGTTTTAATTCCCATCATCACTTCTACTACTCCCCAACTCATTCCCTGTGGTATTAGTGCTCTTTTTACTGGAAAAAATGCTTTTTATCATGTTTTTGCCTTCTTCCCTATATGCATGAGCTGTTCAGCACTTCATGTTATTAAAGCAGGATTTTGGCAGAGCTATCACTGGCCCACAGCAGTAATTACTAAGGGTTTGCATAGCTGCCTCTGACTCACCCGCCTTGGAAATGTTATTACTAAAGTCTGTCTCATTGGAGGCGCACAAGGACCTTCTTGTGAAGCCTGTGTCTTTGCTCAGGCCATTCCAACGACACTCAGCCCATATCCCCAACAGGGTCCTAAGGCATGAGACCAGATGTACAGCGCAAGGGAGGGAGCTAGCGAGTAATGATAAAGAGGGGCCATAATAGAGAGCATTTTGCTTGGAGCGGCAATTGTTCTCATGTTATTCTGTTTATTTCTTCGTTTTTCATCTTATGTATGTTCTTCCAAATAAAATAATTGACTTGACGCATTGCCCCTGCCAGAGTGACAGATGAAGAGGGAGGGGATTGGCCCTTTTGCTTTTTCTCAGGGATGATATTGGGCTTGTATCTGTGTAGCTCCATTTTGCCCTCAGACAAAAGAAAGGGCAAGAGAAAGTGTCTTGGGGTCTTAGTAGCGATGAAACGATTCAGATATGAACTAGTCTGAGGTATCAGAAAAGCACTGAAGTCGCTGGGGCTTAGACTATTGATCTCTTTCTCTCCGTTTTTCTTTCTTGTTCTCTCATTTTCTCTGTCGGTCACACACAGACAACCATGCACTGCACCATCGCCAAATTCCTTCAATGCTTCATGTATTCTTCTCCTGTGGCTGGTGTGATCATTGAGAGCGGAGTGTTGCCTCTGCGTCTTGCGGTGTGTCCTGATAGCAGTCTTCATTCAGGGTCAGATGTTAAATCTCTTTTCAGCATCAGCAACCTCTCAAAGGTCAAACTCAAAAGAGGTGCTCGTTAATGAGCTCAGCCGCAGCACTGACCTGTAACACCTACATACCTGTGTGTACAGTACACATACAGGAATGCACGCAAGTAAACCTGTTTATCATTATTCTTGTCCAGCGTTTCAAACGACCGCCTGCAGTATAGAAACACTGCAGAAGAACTGTTTTCTGTCATTAAGCTCTCATTTCTCTCTCTGTCTCTTTCTTTACATTCCTCCCTCCTCTCTCTCTCTGAGTCTTCTCTTACTCTCTGAGAGCAAGCAGAGAACAGGGTTGGTCTGTGTAGGTTGCTTTTTGGGTCTGGGTTTGTCTCCAACACCGGCTTATCTGCATATGCTCAGGTTCAGCTAATTGGCATTATTAAACTGGTGGCAAGCTCAACTCAGATAAAAGGGGAAGTGTTGTTGGGGGGGGGATTGAGAGTGGGTGTGCACACGCATTTGTCCATGTCTGTGCCTGTGCATGTTCCCAACAGTGTGTATATATATATATATATATATATATATGTGTGTGTGTGGAATATTAAACAAGCAGCTGTCAATTTCAGTCAACATGGCGCGTGGCATGCCTGAGGCCCAGGTAGCCCAATTACAGGCAGACACGCTCGATATACGAGCCGAAGCCTAGGCCTATCTTCCTTTATTCAAACACTGCTCTGGGAGAGGAGACGCTAAATGTGATGTTGGTCGATGTGTGAAGGGCGGACACTGTTGGGAGCTGCTGCTGAGACAGAAGCAGAATCTTGTGTATGTTTTGGCTGCTGGAGTATTGATACTGGCTGAATGAGGGGGGATAAAGAGTTTTAGTACAGCTGAGGCAAGCACAGTGGTGTTCAGGGTAATGGGAGACTTTAATGTGTTACAACAAAAAAGAATGTTGGCAATAAACAAAAATGTTTCTTAAATTTCACTTTCTGCCTCTTTTTTTTCTCTTTCTCCTTTCCTCAGGGTGGGAAGATCCCAGTGAGGTGGACAGCACCTGAGGCCATCGCCTACAGAAAGTTCACCTCAGCCAGTGACGTTTGGAGCTACGGCATCGTCATGTGGGAAGTGATGTCATTTGGAGAGAGGCCTTACTGGGACATGTCCAACCAGGATGTAAGTGTTTATTGGTAGACCAATACATTTGTATTATTACTTTTTTATGTGATGTTTTTCCTTTTAAAAAGGATGTTGGGGCAGAACATTAGATAGTGAGCATAAACTGGGCTTTCAGTTATAGAGAGAAAATACTTTTTATTTGATATGACAGGCTGAATTGTCAAATAATATGTTGACTTGTTAGTTACACCCACGAGTACAGCATGGCGTCAGCACTGAAGAGGCACCTCTTACTAGCAAGTGGCAGCTTTCTAGAAAGTTTAAAGTGTCTATTTCATGGGATCTTAAAGAAAGATCATAAAAAGAAACATTTAAGTCAGTGTAAAAAACAAGTTTGAATCTGAATAAACTGCCTCATTAAAAGGATGGCCATTTCCGTACAGATGTGGTTAAACGATGTGTCTTTTCACCCCATGGATACACAATCAAGGATAACTCATAAGAGAGGAAGCTGTAATAAATCACACATTTTTATCGGATCCCATCTCATAGCATCATCACTGAAGATGTCCTTGACTCTGACTTTGAAAGCAGACGTATTATGGACACAGTCGCACACTATCCTCTTTCCTTCCTGGCCAGCTTTTGAGAGCAATGAATGATTGCTGAGAGCTCTGCTTTGTTCCCCATGTCCGTTTGGACAAGGTCCACACACAGACTCCAACAAACACACAGGCACCAACACCAACACCCACGACCATTGGCTATAGTCCCATACTACAAAGTCTCTCTCGCTAAGCTCCCTTAGGGAGACAATCAGCCAACCATCAGGCCTCTATGGACCCTGCTCCACAAGGACCGTCCAACCCAGCAGATGTTGCCTCAGTGGGCCAGCAGCAAACACTGCCTGGTGGGACGAATGCAGAGAAGAGGACTGGCACTGCCCAGCATGTCCGGCTGCTCAGTCCACACTCACACACACACTCTCTCACACACCCACGCACACACACACACACACACACACACACACACACACACACACACACACACACACACACACACACACATACACACACACAGACACACGCACACACACACACAACCACGTCTCCATATGCACCATTTGTCAAGATTGTGCTGAGTTGCACTCAACTCCGGGGTGGACTTGGCAACCTACAGAGCAGCCTCTAATTTTTAATGATAGTATCTTTTAGACTTCATTTCACACCAGACCCTTATCTTGCAACTATGCATTTTTAAGAAAAGATTTTATCTACAGACAGTTTTGATACATGGATATGGGTGAGAGCTGGGTCCATCAATGTGCAATGCAGCATTCTGGGCGTCTAAGAGTGTCTTAGAAGTGGCTTCATAGCTGCAGATTAGGCTTTTTTTATTTTACTTTGGTATAATAGTTATGTTGACTTAATTGTTTGTAAATGTATTACAAACCATACATTATAGTTAAAAAAGAAGTGAATGGAGTTTGAAGGGTGGTCATTGGATTAAAGGTACTCCTCTCTGCCTAAATCTGCCTCAATTCTGATCAAACTTTGTTCAACTCTTACAAAACACTTCACTCTGACTACCCTGAAACTCTTAATTGTAGCTTTTCTTTAACGAGGCCAGGCAGCCTTTAAGAAACATGTGTCAAGTGGCTGCGCTTCACAGTGTTAATTATATGCAATCTGCCCATTCCCAAATGACTTCTTTCTACAGTGACACTGCCTCTGCTCTCCTTTCCGTCTCTTTCCTCGCTCTGTCCTCCAGGAGTGGCATATGATTGTCTGGAGTCAAAAAGAAGGGCACATCAGCATGAATGCTAACTGTTTCTTGAGTGGCCAGAGGGAGTGTGTCCGTATGGGACAGGGCCGGGATGAGCGTGTGAGGATTACAGAGTGGATATGCTAAATATCATGAGTCACTGCAAACTCAAATTGGTATTTTGTTTTCGATGAAGTATATTAATGACAACCAGCCAGCTGGGAGAAAAAAAACTGTGACTGATGGCAATAAGTTGTAATTACTGTATGAAGTGTGGTATATAATATTTAATCATCAGTTATATCAATATCTGAATAAATAACAACCCAAACTTCCCCTTTCCACCCTTACCCCGCCAGGTGATTAACGCCATTGAACAGGACTACCGTCTGCCGCCACCTATGGACTGCCCCAGCGCTCTGCACCAGTTGATGCTGGACTGTTGGCAGAAGGACCGTAACGTACGACCCCGCTTCACCGACATTGTCAGCACCCTGGACAAGATGATCCGTAATCCCACCAGCCTGAAAGCTGTAGCCAACATCCCTGCAGTGTGAGTAAAAACACTTTTTAGCACATAACAAGAGCATTCACCCTAAAGTGGACATTAAAGATACACAAATATGCTTTTCATCTGTTTATGTATACAGTATTTACACATGCTGTCTGCACAAACAATCCAGCACGCACATGCTGGCTTTTTTATCCCCTCATAAAATATACATTAATTTATTACTGTTGATTGCATCAAACCTGAACTTTTCCTCCTACCCATCCTCACCCCCATATTGGCTTTAAAAAGTTTGATTTTTCCACATTTTGTGGTGTGTTTTTTAAATTAAAATGGTATACCAAAAACGTGTTTTTCGAAAAATGTAATGAGAAATATCCAATTTACATAGAAATTCAGAATGTTTATTCGTTATTTTGTAGAGGGACCATTTGCCTTGATTTGTTTTGAATCTTATGGGATATGATATTGCCAGTCCTGCACACCTTGTTTTGGGCAATTTCTTCCACCCTTCCTCGAAGATCCTCTCAACCTCATCCAGATTGGTCGTGGACTTTCTGTGAACTGCGAGCTTTAGGTTCCTCCACAGATTTTCCATTCCATTCCAAACAGTGAGGGTCATTCAGAGACTTGTCCTGAAGCCACTCGTTTTGCTGCGTGCTTTGTGCAGCTGCCATGTTAAAAGATGAACTTCTGGCTCCGTGTGAGTTTGAGTTTGTGAAATGGAGCCTGTTTTTCATCAAGGTCCCTCCTGTATTTTAGCTCAGTTCACTGTTTCTTTAATTGTGACTAGTTTCCTACTAACTGACACTGAGAGAAATCCCAATAGCATGCTTGTTGTAAGGGTAGTATTTGAAGCTTTTGGTAGTCACGGCACTTTCATTCAGGCCAAGGAGTGGAGCTTTTTCTATCTATCTTTTTCCCTAGATAGATAGACAGATAGATAGATGGATGGATAGATACAGTAGAAACACTCACACTTTCTATTTCTCCTTTTTGCATCCTCTCACACACACCTACGCAAAAGCCATAACCACAGTTCCTCTCTTTCTCTTCAAATCATCCTTGCTTAATATTGCATCAAAGCCCTGCACCATACTTACCTCCGCTTACCTCCCATTTCCCTTCTCGCCTCTGCAGGCCTTCTCAGCCACTGTTGGACAGATCCATACCTGACTTCAACACCTTCAGCTCAGTAGAGGACTGGCTCTCTGCCATCAAGATGAGCCAGTACAGAGACAACTTCCTAAACTCAGGTTTTACCTCCCTGCAGCTGGTGGCTCAAATGACCTCAGAGTGAGTTCACCTGCTTGCGTGCAAAGGAAGAGCTCCATATCTATACGGCACTTGATGGGCACACTTGTATGAAATTACTCAACATCAAGTGTGTGTATTTATACCATGAATGAACCCAGTGACTCAAGTCTTTCAAGGATTGCATCGAAAATATTTTCTATGAACAACTTTCCAAAATGCAAATGGATGTAAATCCTTTAAATACACAGACAGAATTATTTGCTGCTGTTTATGTGTTCATGAGTGTGAAGCCTGGGTCATGACATCATTTCTCATAGCACTTGTGGTACCAATAAACATGCATATTGCACTTCATTTATTTTAATTAGCAATGTTGCTTGGTCTACAAATTTATGTGAAAATGTATAATCATTTTAACATTTTTTATTAAGAATCTATGCTTGGGGCTTGATGGCATTTATGCAGTCTCTTTGCAATGCAAAGCAACATGCATTACTAAGTCTTCTCTCAAGTGATAGAATTCATTTTGTAAATTTGTGTTTTCTGTTCATCGCCACTAGCTTTTCACCCTGATGTTATGACTGTAAATGCACCAGAAAATGAAAGCCTTTTTTTTTTTTTGCGAGTATAATGTCTTAATACTCAAATAATCCATCCATCTTCAAGATGATGGAAAGTCTTTCATCTATTGCCTCAAAAATGTTCTTCCTTTTCAATTTTCTCTCTTTCTCTCTAGGGACTTGCTGAGAATAGGAGTGACCCTGGCAGGCCACCAAAAGAAGATCCTCAGTAATATCCAGTCCATGAGGGTGCAGATGAGCCAGTCACCCACGACTATGGCATGACTACAGGGGGCGCTGTGCCATGGAGCAGGCAGCATTCGTAGGACCAACAACAATGGCAACCCTCGAATGACCCCTGATCCATCGGAACGCGCCAGAATCGAGACTATTGTCTTAATCTAATCCACTACCATGACAACAGGAGACCAGGGTCTACACTACCACATGATTAACAGTTATCACACTTCATGCAATCCACGCCAGGATTTCAGGGTCCAGACTTGATACTGTTTTCTCCACTCATCCACAATAAAGGAAGGAAGACAGAAATCAGTTGATGTGGTTATGGACTGCCATTCATGTCATTTTAAACCAAAATAACTCCAACCATCCGACATTGACACAGGGACTCCCTCACAATTTCAGACTGTATGGTAAAATGAGTGACATTGTACTTCTTTATTATCTGGACTTGAAGATGTTAAAATTGTAAACCGAAGTGTGAGACATTTAGAAACAACGTGTGACCTGTGATTTTACCGTCGTCAATGTGTGCAATGAAGATGCCTTGACCTGGCCAGAAATAAGTCCCAGAAGAAAAAGCAATTGCCGATTGGAATAATTAGAGGGAGAAGAATACAGGGATGTACAGTGGAGCACCATCTTCAACTTTCACATCATATTTTGCTCGTTTGAAGAATTTGAAAAATGTATTGTAAACGGACTGGTCAAAATTTAGAGCCAGTTATATTTTTGTCTTTTACCATCTGTTTGTCTGTTTGTTTTTATCACTATAGCAAGATGCCGCCCACTCATATTTTAACTTTAACACTACCTGTGGTAACCTTGGTGGAAGGCCTTGCTAAAGGACTTCTTATCCAGCGCCACCCAGATTCAGAGAATATAAATATGTTTATCTCTTGCTGAATATGATTATATATTTCATAATAAACCTTCATATTGAAGGTGATATGTATGAATATGTATGTACAGAACTCTCTGCTTGCATTTTTGGCAAAGACATGTTTGTTGACTAGATTGTGATAGACACATGCAATGTGTAGATTCCCCACGGTGCCCTGGTTCCCTTCAGGCGACCGGACAACAGACACTGGGTTGTACGCCTCCCTGCTTCAGGGGCACAAGGACAATCCTAACTGGATCTTAAGCTGAGGAAAACATTAAAGGAATTGTAGGCAAAAAATTGGTATTGTAGATCTATATGACAATTGCTGTAGGAGTTTAAATAATTGACAAAATATCCGTTTATTGGAGATCATGTTTAATGTGGCTGTACACATTCTGTCTCTTGCTGGTGAGCACTTACTTGTACAGATATGTTTTATGTTTTTATTTCTTTTTGTTCTGTTGTTGTGTGTGTCGCAAGTGCTCAGCAACATCCAGAGGGGAAGGAAACTCCACGCCTCGGCTAGCCCACATCCATGGTAAATATCCGCTGACTAAACATAAAATTGCTCTGAATCTGATAGATTTTATTTTAGGCAAATCCAGTTAGTCTTTTACATGGGTTCTGCAAGTATCTTGGGCGAGGCAAAACTCGCTGCAAGTTTGAAATGCATGGTAAAGTAGCTAATCAAATCACTGGAAATCGAAGTGAATCAACTTCACATCTCTACACATTGAAAATGAGCATCTGGGCTGAGGTTTGCCAACAGACGCCTGATGCCATTCCTATGAACACACAGGCTTAAACAGCCCACATGGGCACACTGCTCACAGTGTAGCAAAGCCTTCCACAGACTGCTGTAGCTAAGCTGCTGAGTACATCTATGCACTCCCACTATATGCTGCTGGCATATGGGTAGGCAGGTTGAGGGCAAACACTTTGTGGGAGTTTCATACGTATATGAATCTGTCCATAAGTCTTAGCTGCAGGAATTGGTGTGTGGAAACACACTCTTTGGTAGTACTTGATTGCAAGATGTCTACATTGTTCCTAAGGGATGCTGTGGATGGAATGTCTGTGAAATTACACCGCTGTATATGGAATGTGTTTTGATGATATTTCTGGATAGTATACAAGGATGATTTCTCTTTATTAGTCTGGGGATGGTCTGAGCAATGCGATAGTGTCAGAGCAGCTTGGTGATGAGTGGTGGTTTTTGCTTACTTATTTTTTCTTTGGAAAGCTTTGAGGAACGGTTCTTAAATTTTAGAAATCATGTTTTGTCAAGTGCTGAAATAGTAATAGTAATAACAAGACTGGCCTTTAAAGTTGAAAGCAAACTGACCTGAATGTCCCTGTGGTTATGTTCCCTTGACATGCGGCCATGGTGGCAAAGTATCTTATTCACAGACAACTATCATGAGCTTTTGTATCAATTCTCTGCAGTAGCTGTGACCCTGCTTGTATCCCTTTTGGCCCTATTTGAAGAGGCATGACTAAATACGGATCTAACCACCTTTCATCCAAAATTAGAAATTGATGGCAATTAGCAGATTATTATGTATACCCGCCTTAAGTCATCTTCCTCCTCTCTCTGTCCTGCCCTCTCTCCCTGGTCTCTCTCGCTAGCTGGCACATCTCCAGCTCGTTTATCCTTGGTGTAACCAAGCTGTCCTGGGCGGGGCTTTGCCAGGGCCACGCCGCCCTGAGAAATGGTTGGCGCCATGCTCCAATGGGCCCAGGCAGAGATGCAAACACCTGCTGGGACCCCCATTTGACAGGCATCAGATCAGCCACGGTTAGGGAGGCTGATGGCTGAGCATCAGGAAACAAATACACACAAACTAAGAAACTCTCAATTATGCTTTGCCCACATCTGGTTTCCAGCCTGATGCTTAATGAAGAGAAAGTGGGCAGAGACCCGACGGAGTCTGTGCCTATGCGACAGAAAGAGGGGGATGAGTCAGTTTACAGAAAGGTGGGGTCACAGGACAGAAGTGGCATGAAGACGGGATGAAAATCAGAAAGTTAGCTTATTGAAGTTAATTGGCATTTTTTTTTTATTGCAATTTGGTTTGTGTGGCAACATCTTTGTAATTGTATAATGTTAATTTCTTTGGTTTGGTTTGGTAATGGAACATACGGTAATCAAGCAACTGGTTTGCTTCATGGGCAAAATCAATTACTTTCTCTTTTTCCAATTATTTTAATATAATAATAATCACATACTTCTTGAGATTGCCATAAATCCCTTTTGCAGAAGGCAATGATTCAATTTGAATGCATTAGTCCTCTATTCAGCTCAGTCTCATGTATTTGCTTTTCAACCCAAGAGCCTGTGAATGAGATGATAGAATGCGTTCATTATGCAACAGTGTAATTCTCCATTTGCTCTGTTTGTCTTTCTAAATATCTGACTGTAATGACACTCGAGTGTGATGAATGGAGAGGCGGGTCGCCATCCCTCTCTGAAAGCCGTTTCATATGGAAGCCATTCATCACACACTGATACAAAACACAAGAACAGAGCTTGTAAAATGTTTCATGGTGCTGTTAGTGTCAGAGAAGTGACCAACGATCCTTTTAGTAGCTGATTTCATGCCTATCATTTATAGGTCAGAACTGTAGAAGCCGTGTTGACCTGACGCGACACCCTACAAAACTACCCTATTAAACTACTCCATTCTCTTTTTCCCCTCTGTTTCAGACCGTGGACTCGATATACACACATGTTAAAACACAAACACACAACACTTCATATCACACTTTCACATGCACACACACACACAAACACACCATGTGAACACTTGAAGTTGCTGTGGGAAGCCTCTGGGCAAGAAGAGCAGGTGAAATTGGACCTTTCAAGGAAACCAGTCATAACATCCCCCTATGGTACACAATGGATGGTGGAGATGGATATGAGCTTGCACATGTCATACTTTGTTTATTTGTGTGTGAGAGAGTGAATGTATGTGTGTGAGCATAGGAGGCACATTTGTGTGTACAGACATTTATGTGTGCACAGGTACACTGTTTAAGAGCGTGAACAGTTTCTTTGTTTTTTTTTTGTTTCTGTATAGCTACCACTTGTAAATTGTGACAAGTACGTGTCAAGAGTTTGTAAGCTGTAACTTTCTGAGAAATATTGTACTAAAATGCACTCAATAAACGCCTTGGAAAACAAGTCAATCACTTTAAGGTCTGTGACTCAATGGGCTATAATTCTGATTTCATTAATGGTGGTTCAAGAAAGTGGTGAGGAAGGGTTATTATCCAGTAACACTTCTGTCAGTGCAGTGCATGAGCGTGACGTCTAATGCTGGGTTTCATATTGGAAATAAACAACATTTTGTTGCTGCCGGTCTGGCTGGCAGCTTGGGTTAAAAGCAATCAGCCACTAATAAATGTGCCGTCACTTGGATGACACGCAAACCCAAAAAATGACTCTCAAAGAAAAGTACCAATATTTTGACAAACTGGTAAAAAATTCTCCTCCCTTGTAAACTCTTATCAAACACACACTTGCGCAGATATGCGTACAAAATACACAAACAGTAACAGCAGTCTTTTAGAGCACTTCGCCCACTGGAAAGTGGTTTGCACAGTAATGATATGGTTAATGAGGTGAGCCAAAAGATGTGGGTATGTAGTCATTTCTCAGCATTCCCCCATAACTTTTTATTGACTCTAATTGAATGATAATATCCAGCTTCATATTAGCGGAGACTACTGTGCCAAACCAAGAGGAAGCCAACAAGTATCATGAAGATATCGTTTTATCAGAGGAAAAGCAATGATGTCACTGAAGAAGTGGTGAAATCGACCGCTGTTTTCCTACAAATCTTTTGACATGGTGTTAGTAAACATGTGGAGATATTTGAGGTAAAGAGTAACTTAACACTATATTGAAAAGGAGGATTTTACTGAAAGCACTGACCGTTTCAAGTCTGTTTTCTTTCTTTCTCTGAATGTGGTTAAGTTTGCCTGTAACCAGAGATGCTCACATGTCATTTTTTGCCGAGTCCAAGTCAGGTCTTTATGCTGAGATGCAGTACTGAAAAACTCTACACTCTGAGAGCTCTGTCATAAACTGACTTTTAACCTAGTTTAAGCCACAATTTTTAGACATTGATTTTTTTAACTGTGTCTTTTAATAGGTATAGATTTAAATTGATCAGAGAAACAAGCAGAGCTACTCAACAAACAATTAATGAAGCACTGATTTTTAATCAGGAATTGTTTCAATTCAGTATTTTTAGCGGTTTTAGTCATTGACTTTATTTGTTTGTAAGAATTGTTATCCACTAACGTGGATGGCTGTGTGTGATTCTTGCCATCTGACCTTTTTTAAAGTTGAAAAACAACATCTGTTATTTGAACTCAAAAACAAACTTGTCCTAGAGTTCTCGGCCGTCGCTACTGCCCAGGCTAAACAACTTGTCCTGGGCTCCACTGGCCGAGACAACGCTACTATCCCTTGGTCCTGCTCAGTTCAGGCTGCCGCCAGTCAGGCTGAAGATCCCTGAATTCTAATTGGCGCTAGACCCAAAGCCAACTCAACCCTCTGTACTAAGTCTGCTGAAGGATGGGCTGTCGTTGGCAGGGAAGACACTGTGGCAGCAGGTCCTGCCACGTTTTAAAACCTCAGGAAATCAGACCAGAAAATAGATTCAACATCTTTGATCTGCAGGAATTTCCCCCATTGGTTTGTCAGCCCCCTGCAACCAAGCAACTGCGGTTGGGCATCGGCGCCTCGGAAAGGAGTCAGGCTCTTCTCTGTTGTCTCTGCACCTGACGACGGACTGCTCTCGGACCATCCATCAAGGGAGGAGTGTGGCTCCACAGCCTGCTCTTCATCCGCTGAGACCCAGGCTGGTACAGCGCACTGCTGGGGCCAAAGTACTCGACATGACAGACAAAATTTCTGCCCTGATAAAATCCCAACCAGAGGTAGACAGCATTATCATTCATGTCGGCATAAAGGACATTCCCAAGCAGTAGTCTGACATTTTTAAAACATGATTTTGCTCACTTGTTTAAACACACTCAAATGAGTAAAATCTATATTTCTGGACCAATCGTCACATTTGTTTCAGTAGGCTGCTTAGCTTGAACTCCTGGCTGCCCTTTACCTGTGTTGCTCATGTGTTTTTTTTTTGATAATCTTAATGTCTTCTGGGCATGAGGGGAACCTTTTTAACTCATATGGTCTACACTTGAACAAAGCTGGAGCTCAGAGGCTAGCTGCCAATTTATGATTGGAAATCCTTTTGCTCAGGTGTTGATTGTAAGAAACACACCATGCAGTCCAGTTACTTTTGTGACCGTAAATGACTGTTCCGTCAGAGACTGATGACAGACCAGACATTTTCAACACCCTTGTGAAAATCACCTATAGAGGCCCTTGGACATTTGCAAACAAACAATCTGGTGCAGGTCCCAGGAACCGGATCACAATTCATGTTCTAAAGCTGACTTAAGGTTTCTGGCTCGGCGCAAAATAATGTGGTTGTGGTTATTGTTGTTGGAGTATCCAGACTTCCTATGGCTTCCTCCTCAGAAAATAGAGTTCAGAATATACCAAGTCCCTGGTTCTAGTCAGACATTTCCTTTTTACTTGCTTTAAGAAACAAAATGCACACCTGCAAAAACAAATCCTATATCTAATTATTATTAGATATATTTTTAGATCTCTTTATGACACCCACAGCTGATGGGTGTCCGAAAGAGATTTTTTTCCTCTCAGCAAATTCTAATCCAAGCCAACACCAATTGTGTTTTAGATAAAAGCACAGCACTGTTAGTCCCGCCACTTTGGTTTAAATTATCATGGCTTTTGATAGAAAGAAATATTGTGTAGTTCTTTTCATTGAGCAACATAATTCAATACAGTTGATCATGCATTGCTTTTAAAAATACTTTATTGCATTTGATTTGATGATATTGCATATGGTTTTGGAAATGTTAAATCTGAATTTGTGCAAATTGCTAAATGTGTCCCGCAAGGCTCAATCCTGGGGCCTGTTCTGTTCACTCTTTATACTGATGATATTGTGTCTTGTGTAACTGGGTGTAATATCTAACTTTATGTTAATGATTCTATTTTATACTGTTATGATGATGCTGTACAGCCTGATGTTAAATCATTTCAGTACTGCTTTGCAGATTTTCAAGTTCCAGTTTGACCCATTGTGCACCTGGAACATACAATAACATGCAGAACAATCTAAAGCTTACCTCAGTGTTATCCTATGGGCCATTTAATGTTTTAACTCACAGTTGCTCTTGTTTTAGTTGATAAAATTGCCTTAAATTATAACTGCTTAATTTATTTTGATGTTTCTTATTTGTGTTTCTTGTTGCCTATGATTGTTTGTTTATAATTGTTTTACTCTGCTATATTGGTAATGAGGTCTCTACATCAATGTATTTCTGGTTTAAAATAAAGATTGAATGAATTAATGAAATGAGTGAAAGTCTTTGAGGGGCAAGTCCAAGTCAAGTCTCAAGTCTCTTGTAATAAACATTCTATCATCTGCTGCATGCCATCCGGTCTGAGAGAATATGGCATAGGCATGTAGGCTGCTGTATCATCACTCCTTTATCTATTAGCATACAATATCAGCATCGATTAGATTTTTAGCATATGGTCATTTTAAACAGGCTATTGCAATGCAGTATGAAAAAAAACATACAATGAATGACAACTTTCTTTCAATGTAAATAAGCTGTTTTGCCCCTTAAAATGGATATAGACTTATGCAGCAGGGTAACAAGGAAATATTGCTAACATTGTTAGGCATGCATTAATAACTGTAACCCATTTTTCAATAACAGTTAGAGTACAACCTTATCGTTTAATTACTCTGGCTCTCCAAATAATGTCAGTTTCCGATCTACTAGTGACTTAACACATCCCTCCAGCCTCTCAAATCCAGAAAGGCTCACAAGTCATTTTTTTCAAGTCCAAGTCAAGTCTCAAGTCACTGTGTGTGCGACTTTAGTGTGTGTCCAAAGTACAAGTCCCCATTTTCTGCTTGTAACCCGGCCCAACAGTGATGTCACAGTGTCCTAGAGTACACCTATACATCCCTTCAGCAAGTTGAGAAGTTAAACCACTGGAGATCATCAAAACACAATTTTTAATGGGTGTTAATTTAATCGTTATGTTAACATGTTAGCTTTGTGTTTGCTACCTGCGGCAGCTGTGGCTCTGAGAAAAGAGTGGGTCATCCTTTAATAACATGGTTGGCGGATCATTCCCTGTCTGCTCCTGTCCGCATGTTGAAGTGTAATGAAATGAGGCCCCGGGTGCTTTACATTAGCCCACTGCTCTTAATGTATAAGATAGGTTAAATGCAGCTCAGATTTCATGCATGTCTTTGGTATGTATGTGAAGATTTAGATGAAGGCTTTGGGGGGGGGGGGTTTCAAAGGAAAGTCCTGTTTTACAGATAGGGCCATCCAGCAGTAATAATAGCATTGTAACATTGTTAACTGCTAATATTTGGAGAAGTGGCTTGAAAAAACAGTCAGAGTTGGCAAGAAACGCAAGCAGACAGACAATCGGAGATGTTTTAAACAAACCCCCAGATTAGCCAAATTGTCTGAATGCTTGTATCCAGCCCTGTCTATGCCATGCTCCCAGAATTAAATTATTACTCTAGTGAGTAAATTAATTCACCTTTAATGGATAATGTTCTTTGAAAGGAGATGATTTAACACAAACCTTCTCACATACTACCTCCCACAGAAGAAGCTATATTGCTCAGGAGACAGTCCAAGGTCATCTGGATGCTTTAATTGCACTTGTAGAGCTCCACTAATAGTTAAACAGATGTAATGACCATGGATACGGTGATGTTCTTTATGGTATCCTTTCACTACGCCTTCAGCTTAATTGGACCTGTTTGCATTAAATCAATAAGATGGATAGTGGAAGAAATGAGCCTTTCTCTCAGTTAGTACCATATTACATTATGTGTGAAAGCTGACGTGTGTGTGAGTGTGTGTGTGCGCGCGTGTGTGTGTGTGTATGTATGTGCGTCAGAGAAATAGGATGAGATGGACTGATTGAGGCTGACAGAAGCCAAAGAGATGAAGACAGAGATGAGTGTGGAGAGTGTTTTCTTTAAAAGTATGCTTCATCCGTAACAGAATGTTTATCACTGACGAGGGACTCAGCTCACTTTATTTCACATTAAAGTCACAGGAAGTTTGAAATAGTGACTTCTCAGGAGTCTGCCTTAATCAATATTCCCTGAGCAATCACCTGTGAGAAAGGGATTGGTGCACAGCAGGGAACTCCTGCAGAGAGAAGGGGAGAGAGTTGGGGGAGGGAGGTGTGGGGGGGGAGAAATCCATCCAGCGGTGCAGATCAGAGTGTGGGAGTAGAAAACTCTAAGTGAATACCGAGTGAAGGACAGCAAAGGAACATAGTGAACTTACAACCATAGGACAAATATGACGGCACAGAGATGGAGAGAGAATGTCCTAGCAGGACTTAATACGTCTTTGAAAAGATGTCATCTTTTCAAGGATATTAATTTAGCAAAAAAGAGAACACAACATAAGAGTTATGTAGATCCCCAGTGACTGGCTTTATGAGATTGTCCGAGCCCTAAATCTAATCTCAGCTCTTGTTGGCTGCAGGGCCTCAGTAAACTGTGCATATTTACAGTGATCTTGGGGGTTTAGGAAAAGGCCACAGGACAAACTGCTTGAGTAGACCGAAATCTGAGTCACAAGATCAGTGAGGGACACTGTTGTTTTCTGATAAGCATTATAAGTATAAGTATAATAGTATAAGTATACTATAAGTATATAGTACATAGACTATATAGAATATAGACTTTTGGACATATGCTATGTTTTTACCGTTTTTGATAATACCATTCTATACATTTTTGTGACCATGTTTGACTTACTAAATTAGGACTTTCGAAATATACTATGACTTTGTCCTTTTTGACTATACGTAGTACAACTTTTGATAATTATATTACTTTAGAAACTTTACAATGACCTTAACATACTATGACTTTTTAGGTTAAATGCTATGGCTTTATTTTTTTTAGATCCTATACTATGACTTTTATTGCTTCTTAAAGATACTTACCACGGCCATACTAAATTACTCTTTTGGACATACTATAAAAAAAAACTTCAGACATTTGATACTACACTTTGCTCACTTTTTTTCTGCATACCATGATTGTTTGGACTTTTTTCCCCCCCACAATATTAAGACTTAACTTCTGTGATCTTGTTTATGCCACACTATACTGTGACTTTTGATATATGACTGACTTTAATGACTTTTTCCCCGACATACTATACTATTGCCACGGTTTGCAGATTCAAAGAGCAGGGGAAGGACCCAAAAGCAGACTCAGAGGCAGGCAGATGCAATAAAGACACTTTAATAAAGAAAACAAGCATACAGAATGAGACTCCAGATGGCTGGCAGTTAACAAGGAGGTAACAGAAGCTCCAAGCAGCAATGAAGGAAAGAAAGGTGAACCAACAGAGGAAAGACACGACTATAAATACAGAAGAAACCAATCAAAAAACAAGACACAAGTGGGCAGATATAAGGGCAGAATAAAAAATGATTGGTGGAAGGAACAAAGGCAAAGGCTGACAAGACTAATACAACACAGGTGATACACAGGAAAAAAGGAGGAGAATCCACAGATTACAGTACACAAGAAGGAAACTTCAAAATAAAACAGGAAACATAAAAAAAAAAAAAAAATCTAAATCACAAAAATCTAAAAGTTCAACTTAGAATGATTCTGCTGGGTCCATAACTGGTCGGTTTGTTCACAGTCTGTAGATACAGGGGAAGGACCCAAAAGCAGCCTCAGAGGCAGGCAGATGCAATAAAGTGGTAGACAGAAACCAAAGGAAGCAACGGCTATTCTCGTGGTCGGGGACAGAAGGCTATGGCGATTTACCAGGGCAGAGGCAAGGCAAGAATCTCGTGGTTGGGGACAGAAGACTGAGTCGTTTACCGCGGCAGAGGCAAGGCGGAGAAGTCCAAACAGGCAGGGTCGGCAACGGGAAACCAGTTGGACGGTAAACGCGGGAAAGTCTGGCATAATGCAGAGAACGATCTGGCTTTGAGTGTGCGTGAGACTGGGGTTTTTTACTCGTTTTTGTCAAAAACAGCTTCAATAACAAAACGAAATGTTTGATGAATAAATATTTTGAACATATATAATCTCTGCTTGCATTACTCTGATCTCATGTGTTTTCATGTCTCATCTTTAATCCTTTATGTTGTTGTAAATGTAATTTATCGGGCTGAACACCCACGTGCCGTCCTCTTTGTTTACCTTTTTTTTACGGCGCCATGCTTCCATTGGTAACGGCGTGTTTAGCTATGAATTGTGGGTAATTCCCTTGGGCAAAGTTGGCATATCATGCTGACTTACGGTAAGGGTTCATAAAGGGCTCAAATGTCTGCCAGATTTGACAATGGGACAGCCCTAAACCCTCACGGACATCGGGGGAGCGTGCCTCAAAGTCCGTGAGTCCGTAAGAGTGGAGAATGAGATTGGGCCATAGAGTGGCAGAGCTGTGACGGGCTGGTGTGGTGTGAGTGACTGAGAGGTGAGTGTGATGCAGAGTGGCAGGAGAGTATGGAAGCTGAACTGTGACACTGACTTTAATATGAATTTATTCACCTACAATAATATAAGATTTTATATTTATTAATATTTATATTTTGGACATACTACACTATGACTTTTAGCGAAATACCATTCAATGCCTTATTTCAACAAACTATATGTTGACTTTTTATGACTTTTTTCCGATATTCTATACTATGACCTTTTTCAACACACAAATATATGATGATATTTTTATGACATAGTATACTATGACTTTTATATGACATTATGAATTTCTTTGATATTCTAATGACATACTATGGCTTTACTTTTTCTCAATGTCATATCAACTGCATTCTATACTATGACACACAGTTGCACATTTTGCGACAAACTATACTTTGACTTTTAAATTACTATTTTCAACTTTATTCGGCATCAAATGGTGAAGGCCCAGCCAGCTGTCTTATTGTCAAACACACCTTTTAAATAAATGCATCACATTATAAAACTGCATCAAAAAAGGCTTCAATAGATAACAATATTGAAAACTGTTAGTATACTAATGATTTGGCAAAATGCATTAAATAACTTTGAAATTGACACCCTTTAATCCTCATCAATTATTGTCATAATTTAAATATAACACATATTGCGAAGCTTCGATATAGATTTCAAAGCCTCCGAGACCCCCATATTTTGAAGACTCCAAATAATATTAGTGTAGCCTGATCTTGCTGCATCTGCAGAACTACAGAATTAACAGAAAGAATAGACTTGCAAAAAATAAGCTGCATAACCCAGTTCTACCTCTCGGCAAACATATTTCCTATAGAAATAGGGGCGAGGCAGTATTCTGATTGCAAACAGCGAATTGCACCAGTCAATTTGGAATGATTCTAATTCACTAACATGGTAAGAACAAAATTGGCCTGTAACATGTTAGATAACAGTGAGTATTAAAACTATGAAATGTATAATTTACTGGTTTAAGGATATTGCCAGTACAATAACTGATGTTGACTGTTCATATTGGTATCAAATGATAGTAGACTATCCAAGATAGACTACAGCCAGACCTGGGTCATCAGAAAATCTCTAAAATATATTTTTGCCGCCTTTAAATCATATATTTTCAGCAGCATTCTATCTGAATGTGCTCCAGAGTGTAGACGGTGGCGATGTGTAGCCATGTACTTTGGACTTGCTTCGAGCCTCGCCTGAAGTGCTGCACACAGGCCGAGGAGGCTCCTGGCTGTGAAAGGATGTTGGCCTGGCAATCCACCCAGACACCCATTGAAATGTGCTGTCCTTCTCATCAGACATCATATCTATTGTACCCTCCATAAGTCAATGTCCAGCTGCTAGCATACTCTGCCTCGCATACTGTTTGCGTTAATTATATTAAACTTATACCTGTTTATGACATAAAAAGTCACAAATGACATTCTTGACATTTCAATGACAAACTACAACATTACTTTTTATGACATTTTGGTCCATCCTTTGCTATGACTTTCTATGATATACTATACGATGACTTTTTAAGGACTTTAGGGCATACTTTACTATGATGTTTAATGACATATTTTGAACATACTATACTACTATGGCAGATGATACTATATTTTTATGACTAACTATTCTTTAACAATGTATTACTTTGTATGACATACTATACTATGACTCTTTAATTACTTTTTGTGACATACTATACCGAATTAGTTTCTCAAACGACATTAACGACATTCTAAAGACATACTACACTATGACATTTTTGACATTTTACTGACTTACTATACTATGACTTTTTTATAACATAATTGTGGCATATTAATACTAATAATGACATAGGACACTGAAAGCACTGCCTTTTTCCACCTCCGTAACATTGCATGAATCAGGCACATCCTGTCTCGAAACAATGCCAAAACAATTGTCCATGCATTGGTTACTTCTAGACTAGATTTTTACAACTCCTTATTATCAGAGCTAATAATTATTTTAAGTTTATCCAGAATGCTGCATCACATGCACTGATACAAACTAAGAAAAGAGATAATATTACTTCCATATTTGCTTTCTGCGCTGGCTCCCTGTAAAATCCAGAATATAATTTATGATCCTTCTCCTCACCTAAAAAGCCACTAATGGTCAGGCACCATCATATCTAAAAGAGCTCATAGTATCCTATTACCCCACTAGAGCACTGCACTCCCAGAATGCAGGATTACTTGTGGTTCCTAGAATCTCCCAAAGTTGAATTGGAGCCAGAGCCTTCAGCAATCCAGCTCCACTCCTGATGCAGCTTCCAGTTTCAGTCCAGTGCACAGACACCCTTACCACCTTTAAGAGTAGATTCATGTCTTTCCTCTTTGATAACACTTATGGTTATGGCTGGACCAGCCCCTAGATATGCTGCTATAGGCCTAGACTGCCGTGGGACCTCTTATGATACACTGTGCTCCTGCTCCTCCTCTCCATCCGTCTGCATTTATGTCCCAAAAATGCATGTTACTAATTTGCTGTCTTCCCCAGAGTTTCTGTGCTTTCTCACCTCGCAGGTTTCCATGGATTGTGATTATACTTGGACCGTTGTTGTGCCTACTGTTGTGGCCCTGCCTGACACCCACTGCTACTATTATTATCATTAGCCAGATTTCTTTTACTATTACTGCTTTTATTATCATTATCATTCTATGGTATTCACTGCTGCTGATATTAGTAGTAGTAGTAATTATTTTCTATGATTATTGATGATTATTAAATTGAATTGAATTGAAATCAATTTAGTTGAACTTCCACCACTGTATGGCCTACATGTGTTGAGTTTCTTCAATGAGACAGACATACATTAAATAACTGTCAATCAAACCTCAGTTTGGGATGGGACGACATATAGGACAAGATAAGGAGACTGAGAGAAAAAGAAAGAGAGATGGTGATGGAGATTAGAGGGGGCAGAGCAGGTACTGCCTATTATGCCCAGGATAGGATTAGCATTGTGTCCCTGTGCTGTTCAACACGAACAAAGATATACTGTATGTCTTTTGTTAATTACAGTGGAGCCTAAAGGTTCAATTTAACAACACAAAACACAGAACATAATGATAGTGTAATGGCATTCCACTCAAACCCCCTCGTAAGCTCACTTTTTGGACCTTGATATTTCTAAAACCCTGCGTACAGCCATATGCCAGGACATGCAAACTCCAAAACATTTGTGTCTACAGCTTGCTTTTAGGAGTGAGACAGATTTACGACTATGAAATAAAAACAGTAAATGAGTAGAAGACCATACTCTGTGTCTGCTTTTATAAATAGTGTCCTTGCACAAATGCGGAGCCCTCCAACTAATGCAGCAACGTGTGGTCTGGCTGAACAGTCGTTGACCTTCAGATTTTTTTTCCTCGCTTCAGAAGCTACATTATTTCTTTGAGGAACAACATATAATCCTGGTCAATTTATTCCCCATTAATCATACAAGTTATTGATGGACCTCAGTGAATACGGTAAATGTGGAAATACTGCTTTGCTTAATCAAGATGTCAGTTGCAAGATTCAAAGTGCATATCTCTTAATAGTCGAGGGCATTTCTCCTTTTGTGTATAGGAAGAGAAATCCAGCACCTGGGTCAAATGAGATTTTATGTCTCGGAGGAGTTCATCAAATTTAATTATGATACATATAATTACCAAAAGCAATCTTCTGTGTGGTAGGAATAATCATTTCAGAGAGTCGTTGGCACCTGCAGGGGTAAGGCGTAATTTAGAGACAGGTTAGAGTGACAGGAGGAAGAGAGTGAGGGAGAAAGGGACAGAAACGGATGATTGTTGTGTACTCCACTGGGAGAAACGCAGTCAGCTGGCTTCAGTCTCCTCTATCTTACTGTAAGAGCTTAGAAAATTTCAGAAAATGTAAACCCCACCGTACAAATGTTAGTGTCATTCTACTGTTTAATATCCAATAGGATTACAAAAGAACATTTGAAAAGTACTTGATTTTGGTGATTACGAAAACATGACCATCTTTCATTATACTTGCACTTGGGAGTATATAAACAAAAGCCCTGTCAAATCCAGATGTTTTTAAATGAGCTGCATTTATCATAACAATATGTGAGAATGAAAGTCTGCAGTTGTGCAGCAGTTACGAAATGAACAATGGGAGCTGGAGGAAGAGGTGAGTTATGATGGCTCAAGGATCACAGCTTTAATTGGTTCTTTCAGAAAGGTGAGAAGGGGTAGGACTTATGAGGAGGGACATTATCCCCCCTCACTCCACACGCACACATGGCCTCGCAAGCGTCCCACCCATTCCAGAAACCCCCCGCAGAGTCTAATCCCACATAGAGCCCCTCTCAGCTCCGCCCGCCTTCGATTGCTGCAAAAATCAATGAAATATTTTCCCACCAAAATGAAGACGAACAATGGATGAGATCCGCACGTCAAGGTCTTCCTAATTAGAGAGTTCACACAAAAGGGCTCCTTTGCTTCATGGCTTGCAGAACAGAAGGAGAGAGGGTGGAAGAGGAGAACGAATGGCAAGTGAGTGATGAAGGTCATACACTTCACACTTTTTGCTCCCATCTCTCTAATATCAACTTCATAACTCACAACCTTGACTGCCAAAGCACATCTGAAAGGCTGACTTTTCTCCATTTTTCTAGCAATGGCTGGGCACACAGCGTGCCATGCCAGACGCTACAAGCTTTTGCTCTCATTGTCTCCTTCCTTGATGTGTAAAGAGACATGTCACTGTGTTTTATCACATCTAACCCCTTACACATGCAAGTGGAAACCCTGCCATATTGTTGTATCATTGATCTACACTTACCCATTGCTTTGGCTAAGTGTCGATGGTAAACTGTGTTGTTCTTGTGTAGAAATTCCACAATGCCCTTAACTTGACTGCCCTCCCAGGGTGATGCAAGAGAATAAATCCTGACCTCTCTCTAATGAGGGGGATGAAGATATGTAAATCTCCCCCCAAGTTTGTCTTTAGCCTTTTGTGTCAAGGAGACAGAAACACTTTACCTCTACTTCTGCCACACCGCACAGACCTATATTTTCCTGACTCCAGATGATGCGTTAAAACCTTCCTCAGCTGCATGATACATAATTTGGTTCATCATATAAACGCAGCGCATTAATCTTTCCCCACACTTACAGATAATTCTCAAAGTATGTTCTTCTGGCCAAGCACGACAGAGTAGTATGTGAAGCAGAATTATGTAGACCGGTGAAACATTGGTTAATGGCAGTCATTACAGCTCTTAACCAGCGCCTGCCATCTTAACATATGCTCATAGCATTGAGAGGTACGTTCCATAGATACACTTCAGCTGGTGTAATGGTATTCATGCTTAGTGAAGAGGGCTACACTGCACAGTCATACTTTATGTGATGCTGTTTAGTGGCTGTTGCAGAGCTCCAGAGGGAACTTACAACATTCAGCTTTTATGACTTAACAGTGTAAGCATACTGACCAGAGAATGTATAAAATGTAGACTTCCAGTCCCCAGTTCTGCGTGACTGACCCATGTCAGCTAAACACATAACCAAAAGCGCCTCATACCAGTACTAGAGGTACTGTGACAAGCTAGAAATAAGATATCATGTCAAACAGTGTGATTTTATCCGTAGCAACAGGCTTACCATCAACACGACAAACACTCTGACTGCCCTGGTGATCTAGACGTTAAGGTGTCCTGGTATACATTTGTCTGGGAACCTTTATTGAATGTCATTCTCCATCTCTATTTCCCCCTAACATTGTCATCTCTCTAATGTCAACTATCAAATAAATACAAGAAAATCAATGGGGGAAGTTTTTGCAGTGGGACATCAGTGCACTCAACACAACTCAAGGTTTACTCCATTTAAGTGGAACAGTGTAAAAATGATTTAAAACGCAATACCATCAGTAACAATGAAGGAACACAGAAATGCCAGAAAGGCATACCTAGACCCAGGACCTACAGAATAGTGCCTGGTGGAAGTATAAGGGAATTACAATTACATAATCAGGATTGTTTCAAATGCTCAGCTGACACAAATTACAAAAAACAATAAAAGAAAAAAACTGAGTTCTCACTTATCTATATGCTATCCAGCCATGCTAATAGATTTGGTTAAATTTTTTCAGACTTGAAGATATCTACTTCTGAGATTCTCCTGTTGGAGAATAGTAATAATAAGTGAAATTTCGTATTTGATGAATGACGTATTGAAAATGCAAAGAAATACCAATGCTCAAAAGCAACATGTCTTTCCAGTAAAAAAAAAAGGTAATTCACAAGAGAAATGATCAGACAGATTGATAACGGCTCAGAAAGGCATTAATCTCACTCTGCATCCCCACATTGTCCACCAGAAGCCTTTTGATAAGAAAGAGAGGTGTATGTTGGAAATCCCTGTCATTTAACCTACTTCACCACTAGAATCTGACGACTGCTGTGATTCATAATTCATGGCTGCAGGACCCTGAGAAGCGGTCTCTGACCTCTCAGGGTCAATAGAGTGCACTATATTGCAGTGTTCATGAATGCACATGTGTATCCTTTCTTGAGTGTTTCCATGAGTCTGTGTTAGCGCGTATGTGTGTGCGTGTTTGTGTATGTATGTGTGTCCAGATGGTGGCTCCTCTTACGGGAGTATGTGTGTTGGTGAGCTGTAACTCAAGAGGCTGGATGGAGGACAGACTAAGTGGCTCTCAGGGGAGAATCGATCGTTTGTTAAAGACAGAGGAGAGGGACACAACAGCCTCGGCGCACGCTAACAGCCAAAGCAGTCACACAGTCTTGGTTAGTGTAATTGCTATAGACAGGCAGCCATCTGAACGCCCTCTCTCAGTCATTCTCTATCCAACATGCTCACAGAGGCCTTTCACCTTTCTGTAGAAACTTTTGCCAAAAAACAGGATAGATTCTAGTGGCAGAAAAGTAGAAACTATTGGGTAAAATATTTTGCCATAGAGTCTGCGCTCTCGTCTCACCAGCAATGTACCCACCAATTCTGTTAGATGTACTGTGACAATTAACCAGACAGCCCATGCAAATTTGATGGTGTTTCAAATGAACCCATTCATCTCTTAATCCATTAACACAGGTTTATATTCCTCACAACCCTGACGTGTATTCAGTAATTCTGTCATCAAGAGTAAAAGCTTCAATTGTCCTCAAATCAGATGCCTGTGGTACCAGTGTTTGTCACAAGTCAAAGTTCGAAAGGCTTGGAGGAACAAGGGTAGGAGGGTGGGGTGCCTTCAAAACTTCAATGCAATTATAAAATTCTGTCTACCTAGAAGAAGATCCCTCCTTTCACCAACACCCACCCCTTCCCCATCATACCTCTCTATTCCCCCTACACCCACATGTGAGGCATTATCCAAAGTGATGAAAGGAGAAGAAGAATGCCAAATCATATCCAAGTCCCTCCGGACATCTCCATTCCATTCCCAACCCTGCCTCCCTTCCGACTGTCCTTTCCACTAACCATCTCTACCACCACCACCACCACCACCACCACCACTATCATAAGGATGGGAAATGCAGCTGCTGTCAGCTGCCAAGGGCCTCCAGGCTGATCGCTCACTTTCTGGAATGCGCAATGCCATAATGAGCAGTGCCCCCTCCTCCATCTACTATTTTCTTCCTCCATCATGTTTCTAAAGGGCCCCACTCTCCCCCTGTAAGTGCAGCATAGGTGAACAGAACACACAAGCTGATGAATGCGAAATAAAGAAGGTAATGAAAATGATTACTTTATTCAATTCATGAAGTGCAGCTTGGAAGTGAATCCATCTGATACATTTATTTAAATAAAGCAGTCCCAAGTAATTTTGCACTCCTTCAAATAAACCAATTATAATAAATAAAAGTGCAGCAAAAGCATATAAAAGCTTTTATATATTAATAGCTTTTTTAGGAGTGAAATTCTGTTATTATTAATTAATTCTTCTTTTGTTCACGACGTTTTCAGATAATTAACTAAATGATGGAGTCCTCAGAGAGGTACGGTTTGTGTATCACAGGTTGCATGCAGCTGTGCTTGGGCCATGTGCTTATGTTGACTGGTGACCTTTTGAACTTGAGTCATTACTTACACCTGTCAGTCACTGGAGGCCGTGTCTCTGGAGGGGATTTGTGACAGCTGAAGGGTGAATGAGACATGACTAGCACCCTAAATCCAACACTACGTACTCCCCTGTGGTCACAATAATCATAACTCAAGAGCTGACCTCTGACATGTCACTTATTACACTGGGGGGATGTGGGCCTATGTAAAGGCACAATGTTGGATAGTATATCCAGCAAGAAACATTGCTTTATTGTTTTCATGTTGTTAGCAGTCATTTTGATATACTCTCTGGTCTGGACGTACATTGTAGAGTATGTCCATTCTTAAAGTGAGCTCAAAGCATTCCTCGCTCACTCTCACAATGGGATTAGCTTGCTTTACATATTGACTAGTGTAGTGTTTCTCATTTTGACCTGTAGAACTGGAAGACAGGATTAGGTTAGATTTCGGCATGGCCCACAGGCCAGGAGCACAAGGGGTTTAATATCACATGAAATGGGAACCAAGAGGCATGCAGCCTGGTCCCAGACTCATAAATTATAAGAGGCTGCATTGTTCAGCGAGGTAGAGACCTGCCCTCAGATACAGCCAGAATGGGAAGCTTTAATCTCATGAATTTGTAGAGCTCTATATCACCGGGAAAATTTGCCCAACACGACACGGTGGGTGTCGACTCACTTGGTAGTTTTCTCCAGCTTGAACTCAACCTTGTCTTTGTTTTGTTCTGCAACATTGGAAACCATTAGCAGTATTTATTTTCTTCTTACTATATTTGTTTATCTATGCATGGAACAGTATGTATTCTCTGTGCATTACATTCTGTCATCCTGTTAGCATATTTGTTCATTCCACCCTCAACCCATCCCATCCCATGGCCCAATCTGTTGTCTATCTATGGGTAGTGATATTTGCTAAAATGAGCCCTTGAAGCAGGCACATAGTGTTGCTATTAATGACAGAAATCTATTTTTTCTTTTGATGCTTGAATGCCTTTTAGATTTAATAGCCATATGCTGGAGCTGTTGTTGTGGCTGCTGCTGTTATTGTTTTTAATCTTGCAGAGTGTTGGACATCAAACAGACTATCCCAGGCTACTCCTGCCTCAACATACTTGTAAGGCAGTGTATAGGCATGTATGTCAGTGGTAACACAGACATGTGTTACCACTAAAGAGAAAATGCTTTACAAATGGTTGTTCATGGGTAACTTTTCTATTCATGTTTATTAGTGGTGTCAAGATTCTCAAAATTCACAATTCGATTTGACTTTTAATTTTAAAGTCATGAGTGATTTATTTATTTTTATAGCATTTCTAGGCAATGGATGCTTGATTTTTAACAGATCATTGGTTTCATGCCATGAAAACGGTCATTTATTGTTTTCTTATTATTCTTTAAAGAATACATATATTTTTTTTAATGCACCACACTATATGGTCAAATTTAAAGAATGCATTTAATAGATATTTAATATAACTTAATTTACCAGTCAATTGAGAACAAACTATTAAACAACCAAAATAAGACGCAATAGATACAACAAAAGCTTGAGTTTTTCAGAGTTTACGAGGAACACCTGAATGTACCATGAAGTCCCTGTTGATGCCAACATGCATTACAGTAAAAATCAATGTAGACACACAATCAATGTTAACTGGAGATACACAACTTAACGGGGGTGGGGGGGGGGGAGGGGTTACAGTACTTTTTCTGTCAACAACACGTTTATTGTTTACAAAATTCGCAGGGAAGGCAAAATGTTGCCACACCGGTGACTTCATTGAAGCTGGAGGATTGTTTCTCCGTCATCTCCAACTCAGGCAGTGGCCATGGTATCCCGAATAGTGTCTTCCGGTAAGCAATGCTTTGCCGTTTTTTAAGGTTTTTTTAAGTCTTTATAAAGTTATTTTCTTCCTTTGGATGTGTGCAAGTAGGCGGGGTTGGAGAGGAATAAAAATACTCTGAGAATTTAGAATTAAAATCATGACACCCCTATACACACCCCTATACACATTCCTGTCTGTACATTTGTATGACGCCTGTCCTAATTATGTGTATGTGCTGCTGAACCTCCTATCAGCCATTAGATAAGCTGGAGCCTTGCCCGGTCGGGTCCTTTGAGAAAGCAACCATGGCAACCCATGGAAAAACTCAGATAGGAGATTTCCCTCTGAGTCAGGCCAATTACTTCACGTGGCAGACATAAGGTTGTATTGGGGAAATGTGTATGTTGTGTATGTGACCTTTATATGAAGCAAGTGTTTTTCTTTTCTTTCTTTTTTTAAATACCATCTGAATTTGTATATGCTGGTGAGGGTGGACGCATTGCAAAGTTGTCTTAAGTTCATCATTATGCTTGTAAGCTGAACATTCTGTTTTGGCCTTAGGCGTGTTCAGAAACTTGCTGTTATAGCCTTCAACCAAAAAAAAACGACTTCTCTGTCTTCAGTCCCTGCTTTGTCTGCCTGGTCTTGACTGCGCTGTCTTCTAAAAGGTGGGGCCTTGAAGCTGTACTCTGTGGTATTGAACTACTTCTACTTCATTAGTTTACAGTTGTACAAACATAGTTGTCTTTAACTTGGTTCATACATTGCTATGTACAGATGTTTCTCAGTCAATGTGGATGCTGGTCTATTTAGAGCTCTTCTTGAGTTTGCTGTTAAAGTAAGATTCCAACAGATCCTAGTTCCTTTTAACCTTGCTAATCCAGAAAACATCTGGGCCAATGTGACTGCCTTTGTTCTTATATTTGTTCAAATCTAAATATTGATTAATGGACACTTGTACCTACTACACAAGTTCTACTTATTTGGACAAAATATTCTGTCTTCAACAGACTTACATTACGTTTGCTATGTGAAGATACAGTGGAGCAATGTCTACCTGAACAGAGAATGAAACCACTCTGCCTCTGTGTGTGTTATTATCCAAGTTCTCCTTGCTTTATTGATATAGCCGGGTCGGTTGGTATGTGTGTGCCCCAATAGTTAGCTCACGGCCACTGTTCTGCACTGCTCTCAAACAGCTGTTACAGCTGATAATGTCGTCATGACCAACAGTGTCTTCGCAAAAGCAAAAGCCAAAAATGACATTATAAGTAAGTATAATTAGGTGTTTGCTCATTGTCCTTTTTTGAGGTTTAGAGTCCAAGGGCCCTATCTTACACCCTGCGCAAAGTGGCACACAGCGCAACATTGCTAAGCACAGAGCACCAAAATTCAGGTTGTAAGATGTTCCTATGTAGGCAGGTTCACAATGGAAATATTAAGTGTCAAACACTTCATTTTCTGCATGTTGATCAATTTTATGCACCTATTTATTGAGGAATTTTTTTTTTTATGTAAAGGAAAACACAAAATCTGCAGTTTAAGTAAAAATGAAGTAAATGGAGAACCCTTAAAATAAACTCATCAATATAAGACAATTCTAGGGCTTCACCGAATAATTGGAAGTTTCTAAGCTTCATTCATAACATTGGCATTCAAATTCTACATCTACATTTTCCGACTCGTGTCATCCAAAGATTTCCAATAACTCCAGAGGATTGCAAGGTCCAAAAGACAAAATATATTGAAAAAAGAAAGATATATTATTTTGATAATGATATAATATAGCCATGTAATTTACCATTTAGGTTTTCAAAAACAACATTATCACTGCAGAAAACCAGTCGCTTCTCTAATTTGCCAAAATCCGCCTTCAAATAGAAATGCAACGGAACAGGCGATGACACTCTGATCTGCTTAATTCATGATTAAATGCCCCATAAACCCTACTTTGCATCCAGATTAAGTGCCATTAACTAGCAAAAGTGAAGTTGGACCCGCCCAAAATGCACTTGTGTCATGCTCTTTCGACTTAAATAAGGCCCGATATCTTCAATCAGATACCTTCAAAATAGTCCATAAATCCTGTTGATTTTATCAGGGGAGCCAGTTCTGTCACAGTGAGTTTTCTCCAGGTGAAGGAATGAAGTCATTTCGCCCTGTGACTGTTCAAAAGAAGACAGACAAGTGGATTTGTACTGTACATTGAAAGGAGCGAGAAACAGCAACAAAGCATCCTTTGAGCAACCAAATGGAATGAATTCATAATCCACAATCTTCCTCTGATACTGTTAATAAAAAAGAAAGAATGAAAACCAATGTAAATATTTCTCCCAGTTCTAAACTAAATGTGAACAATTTCATACATATATCTGAAAATAAATATATTATTATAATTTGTTTGTAATCTAAGCAGCAAATCACTTTAAAGTTGAGATCTAACATTATAAATTGATCCTTTTCAAACTCCTTTCTCAAACTCCTTTCTCACACACTATAGAATATTTCTTTGCTCCAAAATTTGAAATTAAGATGGTTTGTCAAACCTATATGGACCGAGCTAAGGAAAAGATGAACAAAACATATTTAGTGAGAACTCCACCAATTTATTTCCCCTTTTGTCACCTTCACAAGCATAGAATACTTTTATGAGGAAAAAAAGTGAATGACCAGTTAGCAAAAAAAAAAAAAAAAAAATGACAGAAGACAGAAGTAGCTAAATTCAATCAATTTAATGTGAAAAAAACCAAATGTGAACAGGTAGTCTCCCAGACTATAGATTGTGATAATCCAGGTGCCAGGGAATAAATAAACTAGTTAATGAAACTGTCACTTAATAGCAGATGTATCAAATTACCTTGTCAGATCTGTACTGATTTAATGAAAAATGTGATCCCAGCAGCACCAGGCCTTAAAATAAAAAGATTGAGTTATCAATTTACCTAATCCATAATATGGGAAAAAATATTAATCAAATCACTTAAAGATAGACTTAGGTGTCTGATCAGACTTGAAATGAATGGCTAGAAAGTTTGCAACTTTGAAATTGGAGAGGAAGTATGAATTATTGTGTTACTCTGTGGGCCATTTCAGTCTAGGACATCATGTTCCACAGGAATGATTTCCCTGGAACCAATCAGTAGTGCTGTGCATAATCATGCAGATGGGGCCAGGCTGACTGGATTTCCAAGAACAAAATAAGACTCTAACAGCCTCGAAGGAGAGGCGGAAAGGAGGAGAGGGAAGGAGAGAAGAGGATAGAGGAGACCACAGGGTAGGACAAGAGGAGAAGGCGAGACAAGAAAGAAGGAAACAAAAGAGGCAAATGAAAAGAAAATGTGAAAATAGAAAGATGAAGGGGGTCCAAACAAAGAAGGAGGGCAGGACTGAATAGTAAAGAAGATGGCAGGCCAAGATAGTGATTGATGTATTCTTTTTTTTTTTTTAGAAGAGGAGAGCTATTGTAGTGACCTGTTTAAAATGGGAAGAGAGAATAGTGGAGTAAAGATGAAAGTATAACAGACCCAAGACCTAAAAGCAAAGGAACAGAAGAGCAAAACAGAGAAAACAAACAGAATAGGAGGAGAAAATAAATCTAGGATGCATGCAGGGGAGCAGGTAGGAACAAAAGATAATAGCAGAGCAAAGCTAAATAGATCTCTCGCATCTGTACCCTGGATAGGGAGATATGTATGTCTGCACAGCCCTGCCAGATAGATAGGACAGCACAAGATGAATGAGATGGGTAAATGTGCTTGTGCTCATCCTATAACCACCATGGACATTCTGATGATAACAGCAGGTGTGTTATCAGCTGTGTGTGTATGTGTGTGTTCTTCGAGTCTGTCTTTATCTGTGCGTGCGTCTGTCTGCGAATGCTGATACACTGTGTGGAAGTTGTAAGTGTGTTGAGTTTTTGTATAGCACTACTCAACAGAACGAACCCTGTTCTCCCTTGGTGAGTCTGTGGTGCTGTGGTTGGGCATAATGGGTCTTTTGTATCACTGGCCCATTCTAAATCACTGGGAGAACATATTTTCTCAACTTTTATTTAAAAATGAACATTTACAAGCACAATATAGACTAAAGCAACTGTTTCCTTTTTCAAAGAAAGAAGAGTAAAAGACAACATTTACTATGCTACTTTGCTGTGTGAAGACTAGACCAATTACATCAGACCATTGACGCAAGTCATAGTAAGGAGTCCATACTACAGAGGTTAGCTGAGATCTTTTATTAAAAATAGAATACCGAAAGTCAAAGAAAAAAATAAGTCAAATAGCTACAAATGCATTTCCTATTGAGACTGTAAGAGCCTCGGAAATTATGTAAGCAACCACCGGAGGTCGAGCTGAAAATTCCTGCCTAACTTGATTTTCTCTATATTGCCTTGAAAGCACAGACCTTTTCTGTTGAGATAACTGTATGAATCAACAGCGCAGTGCGCCACTCTCTCTCTTGTTAAAAGTCAGTCTAGCTCACCCAGGAGTAAATTTCTCTCACCCTCTGCAATCTTCTTAAACAAATTGCAATTCAGCCAGATCATCCAAATAAGATGGTATTTCCTGAAATTAATTTAAATGTCAGTATTCTAAATAAATGGATGTATTGTTCTACACCATCCACAGCAAAGACATGATAGATAGGATACTATACAATTTACAATTTGAGCCTGCAGCTTGTAATAAATACAGACTGCCACAGGTAAATAATAAGCTATGTCGGCATTGAAAACGTTTAAAAAATATATTTTAAAAGAGTCAATCAGATGCTGTCAGATGCGGTAGTAGCCCTCCAGAGCATGATATCAGTCATTTCAGTTTTAGTGGGATTACCTGTTAGAAACCGTCACAGGAAGGCAAATAGTATTAACCTCTGTAATTAAAGGGCCCAGTCAAAATTATTACCAGAATTAAAACCATGGCTCCATGCCTGCTGGTCTATGCATGTGTCATCAAGTCAAATGTGGTCCTGGAGACACCTACTGTAGCAGGAACTACCGCAAAAGTGTTTTTGAGTACTTTGCCAGGTTTATCTGGTCTGTTTGTCTATCCGTGGAAATATTTTGTCAACATAATATCATGGCAATCATGCAAGATGCAGTCACAAAACTTCATAGCTGTGTAGTTTAGATCAAAATGAGGGCAGAGTTTGAAGATGGGCGTGGTCCGAGCAAAATCGCAACAAGTAGAGGGGTTGGAAGTAGGGAAGGGGCCATTGCCAACTTTTTGTTGTTTTTCTAAAGGATGCTGAGCAATATGTGAAACTACCGTATATTTTGAGACACGTGATATCTGTATGTTTTATAATACTTTTGTCTAATGTGATATACACCTGGCTCTTTTGTTATTCTTATATTTGTATACCCTACCCTATACTGAAACTGTATTATGTTCTTTTGTTTAATAAAAAAGAAAGTAGAGATAAGTAGCCAACTATGACTAAAATGACATTGCAGCGTGGGTTGGTTTTCCTCCTGTCCTCCCCAATTGTTTTAGTCATCAGCTGCCACTGGTACTGTTGGTGTATACTGTGTTGCGTACATTGCGAATATGTAGCTGTATATCATTATTTTTGACTCTGATGTATATTTTGCATACACAGCCTTTCACCGTCACTCTGTTTCCTCTACATAAAACATGTAGGAAAAATATAAACCTCCCCCTCTCGTCTGTAAATGCTGAATTGTCAGGCTGAGTGACATTTATCTTCAAACTAACTTTACTTTCTCAACAAGTTGCTGTTTTTATTTTTTGCCTGTATACGTCTGTATGTGTTTGTTGTGCTTGAAAATAAATAAATAAAGAATCCTCCATCAAAGTTAGCCTTTGCCGTTTGCCTCTCTTCTATGTATAGATCACAGGCAGCTTCTGAGGCTGTTTGTAGCCTACATCTGAGCTACGCAGGTACACTGTGGGGGGCAGATACTCAGGTCTGCGCATCTCTACAGAGGTGTGTTTGTGAATAAAAATGGGTTGTTTACTTCTATATCAGTCACACCCCAGAGTAAATGACTCGCACACCGAAACTTTGAATGAGAAAGTTGTATTTCACTGTTAAAGAGGTCAAAATCCAGATTTCCTGAAGAGCTCCAACTAATTATTACGTTTACACAAAAGCATAGTGCCCCTGTCAATCTAGCCATTCAATCATCCGGCTAATAATGGTATGTCCTCTGTCGATAACATGAGCATAGGCCTGCCTCTCAGGCAATATAACTATGGCTATGAAAATGATCATCATTCTTATCATAGTGCGGGGAACTCTGCAGATGTTGAGTAAAAATCTACGTATCCACCGCTCTCTCTCTTTCAAGAATGTATCCCAACGGTGACTTAAAAGAGACTGACTTCAAAAGCTAGAGGGGTCAGCCTGGAGTGTGGAACTGTGAGCTGACCAGCCGGTCTCCTGGAATCTGTCTTCAGCACCTCTATTATCTTCACCCATCCAGCCTTTTGATGTTAAGACTAAAAGGTACAAAACAAACATAAAAAAAACCTCCTAAACTGGTCACACTCACTTCATTTGTAACTGGCTCAACTCTTTTAGTTTGCAAAAGACTTGATAAAAGAAATCGACAGATGTTCATTTGTGCCTTTTGTAGTTTTCAGATCCTGTTGTGAAAACTTTAGATGTAGAACTGAAATTTAAATTCAGCTCACTTTTGGTGGAGAAAAAAATAACGATGATGATATTGCAGCTATTGTGCACAGTCTTACATTTTTTCACGCGTGGAAACAGCATCTGAGATCAAAAGCCTCTGGGCGGGCATTTCCCATGGCAGCTGTTGACTGACATTTGATAGCCAGCGTAGCTCAGAGACCTCCTGTCAACCTTCTGTGGTTGCGCTATTGACTGAAACATGTCAGCCTTATACTGGACAGAATATGAACGTAATCTCTGTGACCTCAGCCGTGGGTTTCTGAAGAGGCGTTGTGAAGCTCAAAGTGGGTGGCTCCGGCTGTCGCCATCTTGGCAGTGACAACACAGGTGAGCTCTAAAAAATGGTGGATAGCTAGCAGCTAGCGACCTAAAGCGTCCTGTCACCAAAAGCAGCCACACCTTTAATTATGCCTTACTTTAAGCCTTAATATAATTTAAACTGCCTGAGTTATATAAAAATCCACACCCCGCTACTGACTGTCCCCTGTCCCTTGTCTCACAACAGTATTTTTATGTGACATCGACATCTACTGAGGCATGGCCCGCACAGCTCAGCGTACTGTTATGCTCACAATATAGTAAGAGGGGGGGGTTCTAGCTAGAGTTAGCCGTCTCTTTTATGGGTCCGATTGGCAAATGACCAGGCTGTCAAACTCACAACAATGAGTAATTCTGTGAAAATCAGCCTTGTAAATGTACAGAGTAAGCATATGAGACAACAACCTTGATTATGCAGATGGTTAACTGTCTGAGTGGCCATTAGAATTTAAGTTATATTACAAACAATTGAAGTGTCTGCCCACACAGATATTGCACCAATCAAATTACCGACATTGACAGTCAAAATGATAATTCATGCCCCCCCGAGAACCAAATAAGTGTACAAAAAGCAGAGGCATATATATTGATTTCTCTATACAAATTAATTTAAATTTCAGTTTGACTTTAAATAACAACTTTACCGCCCACGATACAGTACATACACAATCACAACAGTCAGCTGTGCTATATCAATATGAGCACACTTTAGAACAGTTTGTTTGGGCACACTGTAGGCAAGTTTTATTTATTTATTTATTTTTAAATACGCAACCCTGACTCAGCTGCATTGAGTTTCATCACATTATCCTATATGTAGCTGTCATGGCGGGAGTAATCCTAGCTGGTGTTGGTAAACAAGAGTGCAGGGTGAAAGTGCATGATAAATTAACACTGAATCATACTTTGAAAAAGAAAAGAGAAAATAACAAGAGAACAAGACAATAATGGAGGTTTGAAAAACCTCTTCAGACCCTTAACTTAAATTGGATTTTAACTCCACAGAGTGCAGGTTGTAGATGTTTATTTTCATTCAATTGTCAAGCGCCGCTGATGACAAGTTAACAGCCCTGCCATAGAATGCAAATCATGTTGGCTTTTACATTTTGCTGCCAGGTGAAGTTCCCAATATGTCGCTCAAGCGGAGCTTGCTTCCACTGCAGAGCCTACAAAATGTTTAATTGAAAACTGAAATGGCTCCATTGTCAGGCTCTGTTGTTAAGTCCATGCTTCAATGCCTGTCATCCAGAAAAGCTACAAAATACTTATTTGTAATACTTCTAGCACTTCGATAAATGAAACATGCCATTTCTATAACGCATCTATTTGTGTCGACAAAATCACAGTACAAAACGATCGACTGGTGAGCTGACCAGCCATGACCAGTCGGCGACCGGTCAGTCTCAGATAGAACCGATTTATTGCGATTCTGTGCAGGATAAATTTCACTTAAAGCGCTGAACAATGGATAATGTCATGCGAACATTGTAACAGTCACAAACACACACACACAGTATCAAATTAGCAACAAATTTAACAACTTATTCAGCCCATCAGGGAACAAGCAAGAAATATGTTCCAATATATTCTATTGTAATTCATTCCAATGCATGTCAGAGCTATCTTAGTGACCGGCTCTTCTGCCAACAGTGTGGCGTCTTCCTATCCTCTTGAGCCATGTGCAGTCAGTAGGTGTGAGGCAGGCAGGAGGACACCGCTCACCAGAGGAATGGGAGTATAATATAATACACACATCTTTACATTCTTGTAAATAGGTACAAACTCATAGTTTCGCATTGAATACATTAATAGTTTTATAATAAGCCCACATACATAGAAATTAGTTTAGCTGATTCTTTTGCATAGTTGATAAATTATGAACATACAATGGAATTTTCCATTAAAGAAAAGTTTCAAAAATGTTTGTGTATGCTGTTGATTATAGTAGAAAATCTGAATCTGCCGAGTAACTCATATCTTTACCAGAGCCGTAATGGGACTCATTTTCGGCCCAGAGTCTCATGCCCCAGATCAGCCCAATTACTATTCTATCCTGCATAAACAAATTATGCATAATATATATAATCATACTGTATTTATACTATGTAAGTCCATTATTCCCTTTTAGTATTCTACTATTAATGATTAAAAGAATAATAGATCACAAGTAATATGTGGGTATAAGTTGTGGTGATGTTGGAAATGATATACAGTATCTATTCCTGTTAGGTTGTTCATACACTGGGTTACAACAGCTCCCCTGTGCCTTTCACAACAGGGATCATACTGGACACATTACTGGGTCATGATACTGCTTCTGAAACTAAATCATATAATAACAAAAAAAGAATAGCTATTATTTTCAGCAAGTCCCCCCTCCCTACAAAATAAAAGTGTTCCAATTGTCTTTAAAATTGAGCAGTACTACCTGCCCACTTATGAGATACGGGCTCATGACTGGAGCCTAATACTGCCTCTTCTTCACCACCTGCAGCAAACTGGTCTACTAGCTGCTGCTGTTTAAAGACGGTGGCTCAGAGGTAGAGTGGGTCGCCTATCAATCAGAAGATTGGCGGTTGAAGCCCAGCTCCTCCAGTCCATGTCAATGTGTCCTTGGGTAAGACACTTAATCCCAAGTTTCTCCCGAAGGTATACGGTTAATGGTTAGTTAGTCCTGATGGGCAGGTGACACCTTGCAAGGTAGCCCCTGCAATTAGTGTATGAATGGATTTGAATGGGTGAATGACATGTATTGTTAAAGCGCTTTGAGTAGTCGGAAGAACAGAAAGGCGCGGTACTAGTGCAAGTCCATTTACCATTTATGTGTCAAAGCGGACCTAGTCAGAGTTAAATTAGCCTACTGCTGAATGCTGTCGTCTCGTGTGAATTTGATGTTGAATAAAAGTCATAACTGTACCTGCAATATTCAATAGAGTTTTTTAAAGACCATAATGCGACAGCCTACATGATCTAGATATGAATCGATTGTGTTTACCGATCCTGTCACTGGCCTATGCCGCCCAACAACTAGTCTGGCCCACCGGGAATCCTCCCTTTTCTCCGGATTAGTCACTCCGACCCTGATTTCAACTATAAATGGCTCCCCTGATGACAGTTCAATCAGGAGAGACTTTTATAGAGTTGAATAATAATGTATTACAATTGCATAATCTTGAATAGTGCAAAGTCTTTGGCGATTGGACTCCATCCTGAATTAGGATAAGCAAGGGGTAGTGATGCTGATATCTGCTAAAGCAGAATCCCCCAAAAAGAGATTATTTTATAGGAATAAAAATAAATCTATACCTTACCTACAGCCGCAGAGATTCCCTAAGCAAAATAGAAATGTAGTCAGGAGAGACCTTGTTAGGGTGAGCCTGCCCAAATTCATGTTAACCCAGAGTTAAGAGGGTCTAGTTAAACAAAGCCAAGATAGAGGAAGGTCACAATGGACTGCAGACCAGGATACAGGGTCTAGATCGACCGCAGAACCTAATAGTGCCGTTCTAGATATACAGCACTAAAGTATAGCAGGATCCGAACAGATCCCGAAATTGATAGCGGGGTCCGGATAGACCGCATGAAAGATAGGTTTGGGGTCAAGCTAGACCGTAGACAAGGACAGATTGGGGTCTTGTGTAGACCGCAGAAAAGGATAGTGTGGATCAGAACTACCACTGTAAAGTATAGGGGGATTTTAAGATCCTGGAATTGATAGCGGGGGGTTCCTTTTGAACCCAAGGAACGGATAGGTTGGGGTCCTGTGTAGACCGCAGACAAGAATAGGTTGGGGTCTTGTGTTGACCGCAGAACAGAATAGTTGAGGGTCCCCTGTTTGTTTGCTCTTCCTTTAGCATTTCTCATGCTATCTACTTTCTCTTTCTTTATGATGCTTAGACCGCAGAACAGGATAGACAGGGTCCTTTTCAGACCGCAGGACAGGCAGAGTCGGGGTCGCACCGACCATAGCATAACTCTAGACCGGGTTAGACACCGGGAAACGAGAAATTGTCATCTTTGACGGGTCGCCTTCAGACCGAGAAACAGAAACATTCATGTCATCTTTGCCGGGTCGCTTTCAGACCGAGATGCAGAACCATTCATGTCGTCTTTGACTGGTCGCCTTCAGACCGAGAAACAGAAACATTTGTATTCTTGGCCTGGTCCTTTTTGGACCGCAGAAATGTGGAACGGCATGGGTCACTTTGGACCGCGAAACTTGAGTTGCCGCGAAACTAGAGTTGGGCATAGCGGCCGTCTTCAATGGGGTATAGGAAACTGGAAGATCACGTTAAGCCAGGCCATGTTAACCTAGGAAACTGAGAAAGATTACGTTAAGCCAGGAAACGTAAACCCAGGAAATTAAGAAAAGATCACGTTTAAGCCAGGCAAACGTAAACCCAGAACTATTACGTTAAGCCAGGCAACGTCAACCAGAGAAGGAGAAACCTCACGTTAAGCCAGGCAACGTAAAACCAGAGAATGATAAACGAGCATGTTTAAGCAGGCAACGTTAAAGCAGGAAATGAGACAGATCACATTAAGAAGATCCTGTTTGCAACAATAATCGATCTGCAATCACGTGGAGCCAGGTTCTCGAGCAAATCAGGAACATTTGCCTGAATGACATAATGCTATCCATCATTTCCTATTGATACATCCAATAAGCCAGACATAACTTGATATGGACACCACCACCAGTTATATGCATACCTTACTGTGATTTAAGGTTTCAAGGATTTTTGATTCACAAGTATGGTGTCGAGGTCAGGCCGGATGTAGGAGGTGAAGGCAGAGGATGACCACCAACCCATTCTCTGTAGAGTTGTAGCTGAAATGCCTTGGTTGCAGCCGAAGTAGCAGCCCCTATTCTAAGAATGCCTTGACTAATGCCAAGTTGATAAATTGCTTGAATGAGGCTTTAACTCTAAATTGTAGGTAATCTGAATTAGAGAAAGGAAGAAAGAAAGCTAGGTATGGAGGGTATAACGACTAGGATGAAAGGCCAGATCGTAAAACAGGCCTGATGTCTTTGGAAGAGGAGAGCCCTCAGTTGGCGATAATGATGCAATTATCGCCACGGATGGAATCCAACCGGGAATTAGAGGGAGGCCAGTGGCTAGAAACCCACAGGCCTTAACGAATCCCCCAAAACCCATGGATGGCCTACATCCGTGTAGATCTTTTAGTGAATCAGAGAAATTCACAAGCTTGTCAAAGAAGGTTACACCCTGACAGTGCTCTTACAGAGAGACCAGACCCGCAGGTCAGCATGGCCTTGTTAACAAGAACGCCAATATTGTACATATTTGGACCAGGAAGCTGCCATGTCCAGCGAGCAGGTGAAGAAAGCGTGTCTCTAAGGGTTGACGCATCTGGCGAAATTGCGATGGCCAGGAGGGAGAGTAAGCTTGTTTTAATCCGTTCTTCTGATCCTGAATGAAGCCATTCCCACTTATCCCAGGGGTCACTAACAGGCAGACCATGGTCCGGACCCAGACGCCGTTGTATCCGGACCTACCACCGATAGATAATTGAGATTTTATACCATGACGGAGCGCTACCATTTTACCCGGAACATCTTTGAGCCTTGGCACTTGTACAGCAGTCCAGGAAATACACCATGCATGGTCAACATTTTACATTATGCTACTCAGCTAATCAAATATGTGTATTCGTAATTAGCGTTGCAACTTCAATTAGATACCCACTATAAGTAATTGCAATTAAGTGAATATAAATATACTTAGTGAAATTAAAGAATAAAACCTATATAAATACCATACTCAATACCAGGAGGTATGTACTCTGTCTACTGTCAAAGCTATATCGGAACCTATGGCCTAGAACTCAACGATACTTATCCCCAAATTTAGTCAATGAAGTTATTCCCTATGCAACTGAACTCTATCCCCCAAACTCATGATGAATTACCGCTCAATACGTTCAAGCGTCAAAGCTGGAGGTTAACATAACCGGATATTGTAATCCTGATAATCTGATTAAGGAGCGTTCACTCAACGTGTCCCCTAAACAAATGTCTCCTAAGGAGACGGAATAACCATTTTATATTTAATCGAGAAGGATTTACAGATGAATTGCTATTCTCCCCATACCTTCCTGTGAGCTGTGCTCTACAACCAGACGAGGAGGAATCACAACCTGTACTTCTGTAAATGTAATACCCCAATTCAAAGATAACAGTCTGTAATCTTACTAGTATAATCCAGAATTGTACTGAAAGTATAAAAGTACTACAAACATTATGCTAACGAGAAACAAGTCATTGTTTTGCCAGTCTCACGCCTCCAATTTAGAGGCTCACGTTCCACAACTTTAGAGGCTTATGGTCCTATTTCTTATATTGACATCCTAACCCTGAAAGTACTCCATTTAACGTTGCAGTTAAATGCTTTCATTTGTTTAAGATGCACCTTTCCCATTATGCATTTATTTATTTTAATCTACATGCATCCTTTATTTACTTGAAATGAGAAGAACATTTATTTATATTAGAGTATGTGTCACCATGCTTCCTTCAGTTCAATTGAATATTGTTGCGATATCTCAATCAAACTTCCTTATGGATAGTCAGTTTGACCACGTACCCGTTGATACAACTGCTAGGCTTCGTCAATATATGGACCAACTCACGTTGGATATTTGAGAGATGTCTTCGACCAAACCGCGACCATTTGCGGGCTTATCCGCCTCAAGCGTCGGCACGATTACTTCATTTCGACGCATGCACACCTTGCGCCATCATCACTACGGCGAGGAGAAGCCAAGTTTAACTGCTGCTTAGTTATGTTTATTCTCGGGCAATATAATTTGCACTCACGGATGCGCTGCAACTCCATGACTGGAAGGAACACTCGTACTGATTGAATCGAGTAATGCATCGGAACTCCAGACGTGTGTCTGGGCCCATGGTTCCTCCTCTGTCAGAGGAAAGCCGAGGAGCAGAACCAACTTTCAGCTTCAGCAGCAACGAGCCTGAACCGTCATGAGGAGCCTGAACCATCACAAGGAGCCTGAACCATCACGAGGAGCCTGAACCATCGCGAGGAGCCTGAACCATCATTAGGAGCCTGAACCATCATGAGGAGCCTGAACCATCATGAGGAGCCTGAACCATCACGAGGAGCCTGAACCATCATGAGGAGCTTGAACCATTAACATTATGGCTGAACTGCTGCAGCCCTGTGGCGCTGCTGGTAACATGTAGTAGCAGATACTGCGTTTACCAGGGTTGAAGGCGAGCATCGATGGTGTAGATGGAGTCACCCAGTGACTGCAGGGTGGAGCTGATGATGTAGTTTGCCTTAGAGGAACAGGAGTTGCTGGTGGGGAAGAAGTACGGGACACGCCGTACTTCCTCTTCGGCCGCGGAGCTCTGGATGAGCCCGATTCTTCCGGCCCGGTCACCGGCGAAGGATCACCTGATCGCGCTTAACTGTTAGACTTACTAGCTGTCGGAGCTGGAGAGAGGGAGGCCTGATGGAATACCGCCGCGATCTTCTAGCTGAGCCGAGGCTCTGGCTCCTGAGTGGGAGCCGCCGCGCCACGCTGTGTGAGTGCTGTTGAGACCTGACTCTTCCCGACGGATCGAAGTAAAATCCGACCTGGTTTCAGCTACACGAGATGTTTAATAGGCTGAGGAACATGAACTTGCATTGGTTTTGAGCTGAAATTATAACTGACAGCAGCAGAGAGGAGAACCTATTTAAAAGTTTGAAAACAACCATATGATTGGCTTAAGGAAACTGCGCAGAATCTGATTGGTTAATGTAAAGTGCACGCCCTCCAATCAGCTGATGGAGTAATTGCAGGGAGATTTAGAGACTGAGATTATGAATGACCGTGTGGCAAGTGTCTTCCTGACTGAACTTCTGCTTGAGCTACATTTCTGTACATTATAAATCCACTTACTTACTGTAAATCTTGCCCTACAAGAGAAGCAACAGAAATTCAACATCGAGTGCTGAGGACTAGATGTAATTCTTTCTGAGAAGTGAGAAGAGGATGGCACAGCAAGTCTTGACAGCTCTGAGTGTTCTCTTAACATACATACTTGTGTCTTGACCACCTGCTACGCCTTCCTTCTACTGTAGAGAGACAAACTGATAATGATGTCACTGTTGAGGACATTTTTCAAAGATGGAAAATTCTCTGAGGCAGCAACATGGTTATAGTCAGTTTTTCTCTAGCAGAACAACGGATGCTTTGGAATATACAGGAATTCATCAAAGTCTGTTGCTTTCTGATGCAAAACAGGCATCAGTTGTCTTAAGAGTAGAGATTTGTGTGTTGGTGTTAGCTGCCATTTTTGATCAGTTGTAATCACATTTTATTTTCTTTTGAATGAAAAGCGGAGAGCCAAACACAGCCAGCAGCACTTATGTTAATGCATTTGCGTATGAGCAATACATGCTTTTTTTTAGCATTTGTGCTTAAAATGTTCAGTGCATATGTGATTTGTGCGGTTGATTTGTAGGATTTGTGGACACGTTTACATGTGTATCTATTCTAGCCTGTTTTTTTTTCCTGTTTTTTTTACCATTAATGAACACTTTCTTGTCCACAGATACAGTTTCTGTGCTTTAAGTGATACAAGTGTGGCCTTCCGTGGCCAAAAGTGTTGTGACTTTTTTGGAGAAAACATGTTGCAACAGTCCATGTTACTAGATTTTTAAAACTACCCTAAAAGAACAGCTCTAAGCACTCTTGATTTTTATTGCAATATTTGGAGACAGTTTTTCCAGACTGAGTTCTCTCCCTGTGCAGCCGCTCAACATCTGTAATGCCCCAACAAAATGTATCAACACATTGCATATGAAATAAGCCAGAGGCAGCCATCATCCCTCTCTACCAACGTGGACAACACAAGAATACTGCAGGCAGATCATACACAGTCAGTGTGTGTGGATGGGCTGTCTTCAGACATTAGACGATAGATCCATGGCATTGAAGCAGGAATATAAATTGAATTGTCCTATACAAAATCCATGTAAACATCTTAACGCTTGATACAAAACACCTTGCGGGGTTTGGTTTTGGAAAACAGCTGATGGATCAAATGTCTGTATCTAGACATGGCCAGCTAATAATACTTTGCCACAGGGGGATAGTTTGATACTGCAGGCTGAGAAAGTGTTTACATGAATGTCCACCTGCAGAATGCCCTCGTTTTGTAACAATAAGGGAGAGATTCTTTTTGATATTTGAATGAAGGAAACTGCTTTTTTTGCCTCCCATCAAACAGAAGAAGTTGCAGAAATAAAGAAATAAACAACACAAGGCGAAATAATGATATGTTCAACTGATGAGAACTGGATCATTGCCAAAAGGCAACATGATGTCCCCATCTCTCCAAGGGAGACACCAAGTTGAGATCTACATTGTGACACCTGCAGCTCCCTACATGCAGCCTCAGCATGCGAGGTCACCCTCACCCCTACTCCTTGACAGAACAACCAGCATTGCCACAGACAATTTGGCTAATAGCAGCTTTTGTAGGGGCCACCATAATGAGGCATCCTGGTGAGGTAACAGCTTCATATTGGTGGGGAGTTTAGAAGCTGAGGTAAGCTGTCCATGTGAATCGCTCAGTCATCAAAACGCCTTTTGAAATCGTAACAGTCCCAAGCAACAGCACGTCCATCAGTTGCACACCTGTGGCTACGGCGTGTGTGTGTGTCAGTCTGTTCTTTTATGATTATACGTGTGTCAAGCCTTTGTGAGGCGCGTCAATGTCTGTGTCGCTGTGGGGAAGTGTGCTCCGCCATTACAGTATCATGTGGACTTGTCTAATTGTTTCACATCATTTTTCTTACCATTCATCGCCCTTCGATGAAAGGGAGAGGGGATGGGGTTGTGGGGACTGTTGAATCTGCATTGCCTACATGTGAGAGATTCAGAATCCAAGGTAGGAGCAGTGAGCAAGAACAAAAGCCACCACAAAAGGCTGAAGTATGCGAATAATGAAAAGGAAAGAGAGGGAAGGAGGGAGAGATAGACCTTCAGACTATGATGCTAAAACAAAAACACATGTGAGGGTCAATGTATTTTCACACGCACTTCAGATTCAAACAAGAGACAGATGTGTGTGGCACTACTGTAGAAGGTGTAATGTGATCACAGAGCACTGCTCGGATATCACACAAAAGAGATACAGAAGAGGAAAAAAATTGCGTATTGGGGAGTCATATTCTTTTTCCACATCGAGGAAGTATGGGCAGACAGACACAAGTTAAAGGCAAAATAACTTTCTTCTACTTTCTCTCTACATTCCTCTCTTCATTTTCCCTCTTTGTTTGGTGTCCTTGTTTCTTGCACTTGCTTTTCTCCAATGATTTGTGGTGTACTGTCAACACCTGCCATATTTATCTGACAAGTTGCCATTAAGTGCAGAGAGAAATTTGTTTTAAATTGAATACTGAGAGAGCTTTCAGAGTGTTTGTGCAGGACTGTCAAGCTTTTTAATTAATGTGGCATAACAAACATGTTTTCCTGCAGAACTAAACAATAAAGGTCCTTTCAGAGTGTCTAACTGTGAACCGTTGATAATGGCTGGCACTGTATTTCCAGCAATTCATAGGACAGGCTTGACATCAAAGAAAAAAAACAGGCATTATAGAGTCTATTCCTGTAGCCATGTAGAGTACATGACATGCATGTGGGTGAATGTACATGCAATCTTAGAACGACCTGCACTACATGGCTACAGGGCTACACACTAATATAAGTGCTTTTCATTCCACTTTGAGAAACAAACAGTCTTAAACAGTCACACTTAATATTTCAGATGGTAGTGGGAGAAGACAACACAGAAACAGATGATACACGTATAAAATAGTCTTCATTACAGTTTTTCATTAGCATGCAGTGCACTCTGCAAGCTTTCATGAATTCTTCATTCATTAGGAGATTTAATGAAGTCTTTCTTGTAATTTGGCCCATCAATAATTTGGAGACCTCACTGAATGGTCTCTAGAAATGGTGGCTATGAGAAATCCTACACCATTAATATTGCATTGAACTCTTTCAGGCTTATTAGCAAGGCTAGGTCCTTAATGAGCCAATAGTCCTTAGTATTGTCAATATTTCATCCTTATGTACCTTTGTCGATTGAGCTGGGTCTTTAAGCGTTAATGTTAATGACCCTGAACACGGAGGTCAGGAAGGTAATGGAGACCCGTTTTTCATCCATAAGAATAACTAAAGATGAAAATGTTTAAAAGATGATTAATTTTATAAGTTTCTAATTGGGTCACTCTAACTGTGAAACACATTTCAAACTTCCATATCACTTTTACTGCTGTACACTCGATTTTCTTTTGCCGAAGAGATATTAGAGCAGAAATGTTGCACCCTGATGTGGTACCACAGAGTTAAAAAAAACTACTATTTCAAGTGCAGCTTAATTTCTCCGTCACTTTTAGTTGAATCTGGACAAGATTCACACAGGTGCCTATGTAATGCAGAATAGAAATCTTTCATTTCCTTGCAGCGTTCTAATCAAAACTCTCCTAGTAATTACTGACTGAGGAGAGTCCAGGTACTGGCAACAGAGGCAGGGGTATTCATACACTCTCTAATAGTGCCACTTGTTTACAAGCCTGAGTCCACCTACACACACCACTAATGGGCTGCACATAGCCCAGTCATGAATATGCATTCTCACCTTGGCTGCTAGTTAGAAAAACTACACCACAGAATGAAAAGGAACAACAAATGGCCCCCCTGTAATTGGCTGTCAGCAAAGGTAATATGCAAATCTCAAGCCTTTATACCCATGATATTGTACTGAAAGGAGAGCTGCTTTTTGATTTGTGTGAATAGGCCTTGATCAGACTGCAGTCACTTAGATTAGACTAGCAAACTTATCAAAGAGCTTTATAGCGAGTATGTTTTATATGCCTTTGTGTGTTTTTGCTGTCAATTCTCCAAAACAAAACTTTGTTCCTGTTGCAATGGTATTCATGATTATGCCTTTTCTGTCCAAAGTCCTAACTGAAATGTATTGCTACAGCGTGAAAAAGGAAATTAAAATCTGCTGAGCTTAAAAGAAAGCACATTAAAATATGTGTGGTATCAGAAACAATTGAGGCTCTGGGTGACACAAAAAGCAATCCACAAATTTTAATAACCACAACCATTAATTGGACATTAAACACACAGAGAGAAACTTTTTTCTTTGTAAATCAAGTCTCTGTCAGCATGCAATGATGGAAAACAATAAAGATGTTATCCCCTACATAGCACCCTGACAGCTATTGAGCTGTCATATGATCATGAAGTCATTTCCATGCCTAACTTGAAAGCATATTATTATGATTAAAAACAACAGTGAAATGTCAATCAATGTCATGCCATTATTGCCTCATATTCTGTCTCTGGAGATTCCCGCATGCTCCGGTTTTGTTTTTCTGTCCATTTTCTATTATGATCCTATTATGATCACAGTGGGGGGGATTTCATTGCATGCAATCCCAAAAACCTGTGCAAAGTGTTTTCTTAAAATGTTTTAAAAAAAGAAAGATGTGTGACATGAAAAGGTAATTTATAGTAATAGTAGAAGTAATTTGTTTTTGTCCTTATAAATAATTTTCCAAAAATATTGCACAGAAAAATAAATTTAAGTCAATAAAGCATTAAATTAAAGGTGAAACAAAAAATATTAACTGAAAAAGTTTAGAATAAAGCTTAAGCTTAATATAAGCATATGCCCTTTTTTGGTAACCAATATAATATTGGTTTGCATTATACTGTATATTACAATATAGACGATAATTTTGCATTATATGAACTCTTTTTTGGTCAAGCGTCATCAACAAGACAGCACTAATGAGACTTATAGGAGAGGCATGTATGTTAGAAAAAAAACATCCATTGTTATTACTTATTAGGGTTATATTTATATATATTTACACAGTCAAATCTGATTTTCCCTGTTGTAGCAATCCACATAAGGAAGATAAACAATAGGAGAGCGAAGGGACAGTCAACGAGAGAGAGAGAGAGAGAGAGAGAGAGAGAGAGACAAGCCACAAACAGCTGTTCCTACAGCACCTCCCCCTGCTACTGCTAATCGTACATAAATTATAAAAATAATCTCGCGCTCTGCCAAATTCCTGTTGCTGATCCTATGGTCTTGCAAATTTGAATAGTGCAATCTAGTCAATGTGGTGATTGATTCATGCATACTAAGGAGATTGATTGAAAGCCTGAGTTAACAGTATAATTAATAGACCGATATTTATACCAAAATTGGCTATACCATGATTTATTTAGAGAAACCAAGCAATGTTTAAAATCAGACATTCAGCACCCTCATATAGCCCATATGGAATTATCCTTTGTTTCATAAACACATTTTTATTTTGATTGTGAGATCAGCAGTCGAATCAGGCTTCTAAGATTGTCAAATAGTCGATGTGGCTTGATCGGACTGGTTGACAGTACCATTTCCTCGGCAAAAAATGCCAACAACCCCAACTGTCATTATATTCTGATTACTATACTTACATACTACAAGTTCTGTTTAGTGCACACAAACATATGACATCACCTTTTCCAACAAAGCCATGTCCACGTAATATGAGAATAAAGAAAACACACATATGCAAACTCCTCAGGAATGTGGTCAAAACTGGTCTAAAATTTGGCAGATTCTTTTTCTTGTATAGGACCTCATCAATCATAGTAAGAGGCTGATTGAAAAAATATGTTTCAGGGCCTTCAAGGGCAGATTCTTAGGTCTTAGCAGGATTAACCATCCTGTAGTCAACAAAACTAAATCAAAAGAAACCCAGGAGGAGTGCTTTCAAAAACACATTCATTTCTGGAACTTATATACCAGTTTTAAATGACTTCCTTCTACACTACTTTCAGAGAAAATTCAAGACACACTATGTGCACTGAAACATAGCTTACTATATGGGCTTTATTGCATTTAAAAGACCTTGACTCGGACTCCGAAGTGGTTAAAGCCGCCCAGGGTGCATACCTTATCTGCATAGTCATGGCTCTGCATTTATCCTGCTTAAAAGCATGGGAGCTGGCTAATCAGACTTCCTGGGTCAAAGGTTACAGAGCTGGAGGAGAGAAGGCTCCTCCTGGGAAGGGCATGTAGAGATGTGGCTGTCCTTCTCATCTCTATTTTCCATCATACCTACCCATTAGAACTACGAGAGTAGCTAAGTTATTTGTTCAAGGATCCATGAATTCTGTATTTTTCTCTAATATGATGAGGTGTTGAAGCTGTTTGTGTGCTATATGTTACATTCACACACCACCACTTCAACAGTTTTTGTCATGGCTGTTACTGTTATTGTCAGCCAAAAGATTTAGAGCTGACACAAATTCTGCTCTATTCTACATCTCCCTGGCCGCAATTAAGTCATGCTGTTGTGTCGAATGGAATGGGAAAAGCCCCTGTTCAAAGATGGTTGTATTCTATAACACACATCATCAATTACTAAACTCTGTCTCTTTGATTTATAAGTGGTCCATGAGCAATATCCCCACATAGGGGCAGCCTCTTCATCATCTTCAATTATAGAGAGAGGACATCTGTATCTGCAAAGACATGCTGAGTTTGCCTGTTTTAAAACTATAACAGCAAAAAGCAGAGTATTTGGGATACATGCAAACAAATATTGATGCATTCGGTTTGTGTGAGCAGTCTGAAAGATATAGCATTGCCGACATAAGTACCAGGCAGAATGGCACCAAAAATCACGATTTCAGCTGCTTTGTGCCTGATTGCAGAAGCATGGCAGGCATAGGGTGAGAGCTGAGAAAAAGCTTCAGGCCAATCTTCACCCACAACATACTGCTCAGAATGAAATATATTACAAACCCCAACTAACGGCATTATCCAATTTCCGTCCATAGCAGTAAGAGATAATAAAGTGAGCAAATGTGAATGTAAATGCTCTGGTACATGATGCATAATTGCCCTATTAATTGCTTGTTTGCTGGGCTTTGGTACAATATCTCAGTGCTTGTCCCGGTGGGGTGATACTCCCCTCTTCTCCCAGCCTTCCCCGCTCTTCTGTCCTCCATCTTCCTGTAGCCTGTGTTTATGTACTGAGGCAGAGAGCAGCGGTCTCATCACCATCATTTGGATGAGAGATGGAGTCATCATCAGCCAAGTCCCATCGCTGCGGCCCCACCACAATTGGAAGAAGGGGAGGTGCTGTGTTACCATGACGACCACATCAAATTGGTCAAAGTGAGTCCAGTAAAGCCAAAAACTTTGAGTTTTTTTTATTGTATTTCCCCCATCTCTATAACTGTTCGGATATGCTAATCCACCAGCAGCAGTAGCAATTGTGGTGGGGAGGGGGTGCTGTGTGAAGAGGGAGAATAATATTGTAATAAGGCAGCTGTGAGGGACACCAATCTGCAGGGAAAGCTACTTTATGTAGAAATCCAATTTAAGAGATTGGCTTAGCGACTGAGTCATTGAAGGTAAATCCAATGGTAATTATAGGTAAATCAAAGGTGAAAGCATGCAAAACACTCCCGTACACAACTCTCCCTCTCTCTCATTGACTCGCTCTCTCCATCCCCCTGCTATACTCATTACCACTTACCACTGTGTTGCTTACCAAAGAGAGACAGGAGCAGGGTGCATAGCATGAAATATAAGCATAATCATGGATTTTAGCCTTCATGGCTTAAAGGGACTTGCCACTGATGCGACCCCTGGCACCATGTTAAAGAAAGTTTGGTAATTAAACAATATCCTTTCATTTCAATGCCACTGGACAATTTAAATATTATCCTAATACCTTTGTCCCGGTCAATTAATTTAATCCTGCTATAAAGTTGAGAAAACCAGCAAGGATATTTTTTGTCTTTCAATTGTATTGGCATCTGACCTATGAAACCAACCCTTCCTTTTCTAATCACCCACATATATCATGAATTAAAGCTAAAGCTGGGATAATGATAATAGCGAAAGTTGTCAACTCTCACACCTCTTGCTGGGTAAGCGCCAACTTCCCACTTCCCACTGGGAGAGGATGATTGTGAGTGAAAGGCAACAAAAACATTCGGCAAAGAAATCAACTTATCAGACAATGGCAAAGCCGAACTAAAAACACAACGTATTTTTGAGACTCTGACATATAATCCATGGTTTGACATTAAGGACTGACATTTCAGACATATCTTCCAAGCTTTCCTATTTTTTCTGCTCCCTGAGACGCACAGGAGGAGTAATTTCTTAGATTTTAGATAGAGGGCTAATAAATAGCTGAGCTAGCAGCTCACAAGTCATTTGTCCTGACCTTTTATTTCAGGCAACATCAATTTTCTGTTAATATGCCACTAATAAGGAGAAACCTTTCATTTGTTTGGCCTTCAAACAGCACTGATGCATTTTAGCAGTGTTATGGCTAGACGTCCAACCCAGGCGGCAACTTCCGGTTCTGCCTAGTGAAGCCGATGCAGAAGTGTCTTAAAAAGTGGATTCTCTCTACTGACCAGCAGGGGGCGACTCCTCCGGATGCAAAAAGAAGTCTGATTGTATAGAAGTCTATCCTCCTTCTCATTTGATCTATTCTCACAGTAAACATTGTGAACATGAGTTTATGGTATCAACCGCTATATAATATGGTTTCAAGTCTTCTTCAATACAGCATGATGTTCATTTTGCAAATTATGCTCACATTTAGAGTCAAATAGACTATAAAGCAGAGTACGCTTTAGGGCGGGTCTACTGTGATTGACAGGTCCCTGCCGCTAGTAGAACCGTATCCGGCATCTTTACGTCCCTCCTTCACGTTCCAAATATGGTAACTTTTGCTCATCAGGTGCGAAAAAAAAACACATGGCGACAGCTGTATTCCAGTGCCACACTTTATACTTGATGACATCACAAATTTGAGTTTTAGGTTTGTTTTTTGTTTTTGTTGTTTTTTGAATTTCAGTAGAGATTTGTTTATGTGAACTATTATTTTTGGCCTGTCTCAGACCACATCAATAACATGCATGAATTTGTATGTGTCGGTGTTCTTCTCCTTTAATATGAGAGTTGCAATCGAACTAACGTACGGCACTAGAGTAGAAACAAGAGGAAACACAAGCACAGAAATTCACAACACAAAACAAATTTTTGCACCAAATGCAGCACTGCATGGGGTTTTCACGTCCGCACAATCTGTTATATCTATACAATAGGTTGCCAGATTATCCCCTGTCAAGCTAAACTTAGCACACCTGTGTATCACATACTCTTTTCTGTTTTCTCATTTGATAAGCTGATGACATGTTGACTTCTGAGATTGTGAGTGATATAATAAATGGAGGCCTATGGTGCTGCTTCACTATGCTAGTACCGCCACTATTTAGAGTCTAGAGTAACAATATTACAGTTATAACATAAACTGAAGGGTATTTCAATGCCCTCATAAATGTTTAGTGTGCATTATCTGTTCATGTCTCTGTTTCCCTCCTTGGCTGAAAGCAGAGGGTTGTGTATTGGGTTACACCTCCTGGAAAATACTGTCAACCCTGTAATAAAACAGAAGCAACCCTGTGACAGAATAATTTATTTAAGTTGTCAACATTGCATTTATTCTTATTACAGTCTATTTACAAAACCTTCAACTGTGTAAACTGTGGGAAAGGCTCATAAAAAAAGTCAATCAGATTCTAGTTAACTTTTGGTCAAACTTACCCCGGATCGCTGTCGCTGGGGAAACCTGTGCAAGCAAGCTGATTGGAATCTACAAGGCTTGGGGAATGCTCGGAGAGATGGTTGGAAATGCAAAAGACAATGCTGTGATCAACAGCTTAGGGCAATAGATGGACTGATAAAAGCATGGCTGCATTCATGCATGCATCAAAGACAGTTTTATAGGCCAATGATTTGGTTACAAAGCAACCTGGTTAATCTTCAAGGGTTTGGGGTGAAGACATATCAACAGGCCTCGTGTTATCTTCTGTCGCCATGTTATTTGTTCTCTTTTTCTTCCTCGAGTAACATAAAGAGACTCTGAGTGGGATCCAAGAGGCCCTGCTGCATAATGGAGATTTGAGCCACCAAAACATTTCTGCAAACATGTGAAGAGATCGCAAATGCCAGCCTCCCTTATAGAACAACAACCTTGTATTGTCAGTGCATCCCTCCTTGTCTGCATTTCTACCCTTCTCACTTACCTCCACTTCCCAATTTATATGTAAATTTCTTCTTCCTTAAACAATGCACTATCCTTTGGTGGCAGAGACCCAAAAACGTACAATAAAAAGCCTGAGCCCTCATGGAAAGCAGCCATGTGAGTCATTGCAATTTAGTACTTTAACTGTGGCCTTGTGAAAACACCTAATGACACCTAAGGGTGTACATTTTCTATCATCAGTGGCAGTTTGGGACTAAAAATATTATATGTTGTAACAACCAAACGTGGCAATAAAAAAGAAGAGGAAATAAGAACAAGCTCTCTGTTCAACCGGTGAATGCTACAGTCCACATCAGTGTTCCGAGTGCAATTTCCCCCGACTTGGCAGTAGGCCTATGGGGAAATCATGGGCGCAACAGATTAAGATGATGTTTCATCTTCTACTATACAAATGTTTACAGTTAAACCAGATATTGGTGTCAAGACTAGATCCGACACTATCCACATATCCATCCATCTATCATCCATCTATCTATCTGCTTAACAATCTAGTGGTCAAATACCTCACTGTTGTTCTCACCCCTTTCTATAACTTTCTACGTGGAATGAATGTAACAGGAAGATAAATGCTACCATCACCATGCACACACAACAGAAACACACCAAACTTGCAAGAACACAAGACACACAAGCAACTGCACTTAAGGCCGATGCCGTGTGGTATGTCTATTTGCATTGACATCCAACACACACAAATGCATTCATGGTCCTCCAAAGAGTACTCCATCCTAATGATCATTTATTGATACATTCATTAAACATTTATCAACATTAACAAATTGCCATTTGGTAGCTTTTAATGATTTATGACTCCAACTTAATGTGGAGTTATTTGTTTGATCAAACAATATTGGAGTTGGTGTAACAGTACGTGTAAAGATTTCACTTCTATAATCAGCAACAAATGTGACCCTTAACACATTTATTTCTTTTTTTTTCTAAACTCCTTGGAAAAACAAAGCAGGACTTCTAATGTACTGTTCAAAACAGACATATTTGCAGGATTACCCCATGCTAAGCTTGAGGGCTTTGAGAAAAAAAAAACTTGATAAGAAATTCTCAGAGCTTGTAAGCTTTACTTGATGCCCTACTACTGTGAGGCGAATTGCCAAACAATATTTTGACGAATTTGTTTTTAAAGTTTTCACTTTGGATAAAACCCCACAGCTCAAAATGCAGAGCCTGTCAGCAGATGGTGGTCAAAAAGTGTTAGCTTCATCAAACATTTATATTTCACCACTTACAGAGAACAAGCTCACTTTTAAATCTAAGAGTGCTAAAACAGTGGGAATGATTTGAATGTTGTCTAAGTTCCAACTGAGACCAAGCATAATGATTGATTTATGATTTAATTGATTTGTGTTGTGATTGTGGAATCATTTACATGGTTAAATCACCTTGAACACAGATATCCATCCTAAAAATATATCCACATGTGGTTGCACAGTGTAAAACCTTATTTGTACTTGTCGAATATTTGAGTAATTGGCTGAAGAACAGGGACTGGTCTGGTCTACGGAGCATTAAACGATGTTGAGAGGGTCTGCTGTGGTGTTGAGCGAATACAATTTATTTCCTGTGCCTCTGCTGCTTTGCTATGCTGGATTAATTTTCTGCTTTCACTGCTCTGCCTCTATCCATCTGAAAGGGGGTAAGCCACCAGCCACCGACAGAAACGTTGAGACCAATGTCGAGCTAGGCTCAGCATTCTGTCTTCTTATACTGTACACGCACATGCAAGGGCACGAGCACGCACGCACATCCTCCCGCTCATCTCTGCTGTGTGTATGGTGAGCACTTTTCCGAACGCTCCATTGCTCAAGCGCAGAAAGGGATTCATGTTTTGGCAGCCGGCCCTCTAGAGCCGTTCAGTTCACAACGCCCACCTCCCGTACACTTCCTTCAATACAAAAACACATCCTCAGCATCATTTCACCTGCATTTGCCTCTTTGTCAGCGCTCATTCATAAGAGCAGACAATGAGTTGTGCAGCTTAGATGAAGAGAGGAACAAATGGAGAATGCAGGCCGAGACGTCAGATACACAATCGAGAGTGGCACGGCGGAGAGGGATTTAGCGGGGGAGAAATTCATGAGTGTGTGAAAACGGGAGAGAGCGAGAGACAGGGATGCAGAAAGAAGATGAGAAATCAGAGGGAGGTAGAGAAGGCTCACAGATGAGGTGGGCCTCTGAGAAGCCAGGCAATAATAAAAAAAAAGGTGGGTATGTGGGACAGAACCATGGTGAGCGGGTCAAACCCATTTACCTCTCTGCGCCAACAGAAGAGACGGTTGTGGCATAGATGGTAGGGGGCAGGTCTCGAATTCCAAATCTTAAGTTCCCTGTTAGAATCAACAACTAAGACAAGTAGCCAACCAAAAACTCTATGCGTGTGTGTGTGTGTGTGTGTGTGTGTGTGTGTGTGTGTAGGTGTGTGTGTACAAGTTGAAATGCCTTTGACGGCACTAACAACTGCCTCCCATGAAGTACTGATGTATGTCTCTGAGGATCATCATCTGCTTTTCTACTATTAAATATCCCCATGGTGATTAGTGTATCACTCATATTTGTCATCATATGTTTTTGCAATATCTTACAAAAGTATTTATCTAAGGATTACAGCAGTAGAGATCAGGTGCTTTTCTTGTAGCATGACTTATCACTGGCACTTAAATTATGCAGTAGCACCCCCTGTGGTTATAGTAGCTCATACAGCTTGAGTACTGTGTAAGTGCACTAAAGCCATATGAAATGCAACAAGGCCAGTTAACTGCTGCTCAACACAATATAATTTACATCTTCTCTGCTCTTTCTTATAAAGGGTTTATATTACCACATCTTCTTGTATGGGTGTGGGTTTTGTAGTGCCCATTTCGTGCCCTAACTCCTCACTGAGGAAAACACAAGTATCTGTCTTTGATTGCTACTCATTATAATACACTCAAGGGCCGAATGAAGAAGGAAGAGAAAAAAATAATAATTTGAAGCAGGAGGAGACCTCCACCTTTAAAAGTCTACACATGAGATCATGCTTTTGGAGTGTTTTGATATGTCTTTCAAGTGGTTGGGTTTTTCTTCCTGCCTCTGCTGTACACTCCTAAATACATTTCCACACAGTTATCCCACACTGTGCAGCTGACTAAACAGGACCCCAACACAGATGGACCCAAACACACGAAAAGTATCGTTCTCTAGTGCTGGAAATGATTTTAAGTACTACAAATTACACAAAATCAGCCCTTTTGGGGTGTGAGGCATACATTTGAAATTCAGTTAAAGGATACCAAGACACATAACTTACAGATAACAGCAATTTGCATGGACCACAAAGGAATTTATAAGTGCTTCAGTTTGCAGTGTTGCTATTTTGTTGTGCTCACAAAGTCAGTAATAACTAAAATTGCCTATACAACCATTTATCCATGTCGTACTTCCCTAATTCAAATTGTTTTGCTGTTATTTTGAAAGATCTACTGTATGCAATGGTCATAACACATAAAAAAATACCTTTGCAAAGCATAAAGCCTAAATCCAGGATTTTCCTATTGCTGTGAGTCTTAATGTGCCTTTTCACCTGGTATCAAATGGTGCGTCATACTTACATTTTGCCCTTTGCTCCTACATTTCACAGGCATTCAACCTCTTAGTTAGGAGCCAAGTTATTAATGTGCTGTGCTCAGCTAGTCACACACACACTTTTTTGTGAAGGACGTTTCATAAAGCAGTGCATTATTGTTATTAGAGCATCGGCGCTGTGCCCAGTTGCTAGTGCCGGGTTGAGCGGAAGCAGTCATTAAATTTAAATTGAGCAATATTTTTCTTCTGATGCTTCGGGAGCTCATGTAGGGTGGATTCATATTGGCTTGGCAGTAGTTGTTTATTTGTTGCATAAACTCAACTTTATTTGCTTCACCCATATGAATGTGTGCATTCATCACTGGGACACTTTAATAAACCTGATGCATGATGCTAAATTGCTAACTTATTAGCATCCCATTTATGATAAATGTTATTGGTTGAATGTGATTTCCAATCTAAAATGGTAAAACAAAGGTGCAGCTGCATTATTCAACCCAGCAATGGTTGGAGGAAAATCAACATGCTTCCACATTAATATAAATTCATACAGGGACATATACAGGTGCACGGTATGCTTGGTAACAGCTGCATCTTCCATATTCAAACAGCTCTTACAACATGCCGCTATTCAACATGAGGCTGCAACGTGTATTAATATTCCTGCCCTCCTCCTCTTCAGTTGGTCAGGTTCACCTCCAACACTTGCCAATCATCCTGCCGTCTACTTTGAAATAGTCTTTAGCCTAAGGCTGAAGTAACTGGTGTATATAAAGCCACCACAGGCTCTGACAAAGAAAACGCTCGGTACAAGACTTTGCAGTATAAAAAGAAATACCAGTGTTCACACGTGTTTTTGCAAAAGCATTGTCTGCGACACATTCTACTGTAACACCTCTTTCTTATTACTTTCTAACATTTGTGAGCTTGGCATTACAATGTTGGGTCTGGCTGGAGTGTAAGCCTGTTATTTTCAGCATCAAAAGGTTGGCATTTGTACTATCTTTGAAAACCTATGTACGTTTTCATTTTTATACTCCTATTCAAATAAAAAAAAAAAAAAATTAGAAAAAAAAACACTCAAGAAATTAAACATCAATTTTAATTCTACTCAATTACAAAAAGCTAGATAAAGCCAAGATCAGACATTAATGTTGCAATATCTGACCTGATTTTTATACTAATTGCATCACCTTCATAGACCCTCATTACCATGCAAGGCAGCTGGATTCTCAGGATATCAAGAGATTACGCAAAAAACGTGGGATCTCATATCACATAAAATCCATCATGTCAAGCGCCAAGTAACGCGTTTGTGTCCGGTAAGCCTGAGCACGGACTGAACAGCGTCCTGTGTCGGGCTACTGGCAGCTCCAGCCGTGGTTTAGGTGTGTGCGAGACGACACAGAAAGGCGACTGTTAGTTCAAAACAATAGTAGCCGCTGCCAAAAAGGGTTAGCGTAGATCCTGCAAGAGCATCAGTTATATCAGAACTGGAGAGTATTTCCTTATTGAAAGAAGAGCAAAGAATAACAATGAAGGCTTTTCTCGATGGAAAAGACCTTTCCACTCTTCTCCCGACTCGCTTTGATTAACAGATGCTTCATCCTATCACCTGCCAAGTATTTTTTTAAACGTGCCTTCCCTTTTTCCAAACAGTTTCCAATGACGGCTTCTCAGATGCTTCTGAGTAACAAACCATCTGATGGGTCAGGTTAAGCCCCTCACCCAAACTAAATGGAATATGTTGTTTCAGCGACCTGAAAATCCTGGAATCAGTGAAAAGCATGAATGTATTCCAGTAAAGAAACTGGATATTATGTTTCAAGGTGGTT